>JAHXMU010000033.1:988699-1027782 GCA_019455685.1 Philornis downsi | reverse complement strand
TTGGTCAAACCCTTCACAACACCCTCTAACACATCTTTTTGGTAAACTTTTGCACCAGTTTTTACGCTCTTTTCACAGAAATGGAGGGATGTGACACCATGGTGGGAGACCCCCTACCAAACCATTACGGAAGAGGGATTATCGCCACGTTGAACCCTTGGAACAACTTTTTTCGCTTCCTTAGATGAAGCGGCATAAATCTTGTCATTTTGTTTGTTGAAAACTTCTTCCACGGTAAAAATTTTCTCATCCGCAAACAGAATGTTTTCATGGCCATTGTCCGCGTGCCACTGCAAAAGTCGTTTGCATCTTTCCAGCCTAATTTTTTTTTAGCTGAGGAGTTAGAAGATGCCCCGTGGACCGACGATAGGCTTTCATATGCAGATCATCCCGAATCAGCCTAGACATGGATCTGGTTGATATATCCAATTCCTTGGACATGATTTTCTGCTTTCTAAGGAGATTTCTCCAAATTCTTTCACGCACTGCCTTTACTACCGCACTCGTACGGACAACGCGCGGGCGACCACTTTTTGGCCTGTCTTCTACTCCAGACAATTCGCCGAAGCGAACAATAGCACGATAAACGAACATTCTTGATATTCCGAGTGGTTTTAGCAACTCGCCAGCACTCTTTCCGCACTTATGCAACGCTATTACGCCGACTCGATTCTCTTTAACGCCCCACTCCATGTTAATAGATTGCAAACCGAAACCAAACCGACTAGTATTCTTCACTAATCAGTGCATGTGTTCTAAAAAAAAAGTTAACGGTTCTATTCCCGCAAGAAGTTTTGAACGATAAGCGCTGGAAACTGTGTAACAGAACATATGGCAGAACTATGTATATATATATATATATATATATATATTTTTTTTTTTTTTTGATATATTGTACTAAAGAAATTTATATTTTGTTTGTGATGTTATATAATTGGTTTTTTGGCTTTCTTGCCAAACGATGTATGAATGAATTAAATGAAATGAAAAAAAAAAGATAATAATTTTACATTTTCCGGTGGAAAAATAATTTTTAAAGGGAACAATGAGGAAGCAAACAACTTCGCCGTCTGATAAAAATGTCAAGATGCAGTTATTTTTCAAGTCTTTCAATTTAATTACCAAAACAATTTGTCTAGTTAGCTCATGCAACGATTTTTATAGAAGGAAAGATGGCAAAATTTGCAATCAAATTTTATATAATAGAAAAGTCGAAAAATCTACTTTTTACTTTAACTAATAGAAGTATCACACAATTAGGAAGCAAAGTTACAACTTCTTCAAATTTGAGCTTATAAATTATGGAGAAAATATTGATTTATAATAAATCAATTAATTTATGAGGAACGAACCATAGTCGTAAATGGCAAACTTTTCACTAAATAAATAAAACTTCAGATGACCGGTATTTAACAGATGACAGCCTTGCCAGACCCGCGGTTTTGAAATCACTAAATGGATAAACCTGTATATGTTTTCATTTAGCTAAATCACATATACGTATTGTTGTACGCTCATAATCTGCTCATCGGTTCCTGAAGCTTTGATATTGTTCTTAAGTTCTGGCACAGTTTCGGCTTCATGGTAGACAATCTGTGCCAAGGTCTTTGATCGGTAAAATATCTTCGCCAGTAATTAGCTGATAAAAATGCAGCTTCTCATTTACATTTGTACATGAAAGTGCTCCTTACTCATAGTCTCTTCACTTTTAACATTCCACTTTTTCTTTTCTTCAACTTTGAGCAATCACTCAAATTGTCACATTTTGTTACGCAAATCGTCATTGGAATGGAAAAAAATGTCCGAAATGTATAGAAAATTGAGACTAGAATTCATTTCACCCTGATCTCAAACCGTTTTTCTTAAGACTTCGCCGATAACGATTTTTTTATTTATTTTATTTTTTTTTTTTTTGTTCTTCTACCGGCATTCCTATTTGACGTTAAAGAATGGTAGTCCTTTTCAAAGGAAATCATAGGTCATTAGTTGATGTGTAGTTATCCAGATATTTGTAGAATACTAATCACAGAAATAACTTTTCATAAATTTTGTATACGGTCTAATATAATATCGTTTATTTCCTCCTTTCTTTTCTAGGTATTACCTCGCGTTTTAGATCGTCCACAAATTGCTGGCATGGCCACCACTTTGGATAATTGGATGGCCAGCATTAGTTCTATGGAAAAGTTAATGGAATCACGTGCCGCTGAAATTCTAACCAACTAGTAATTAATGTAATAAATGAGACGCCATTAACATTATGCTGTAAACTCATAAACAAAAAGGAAACAAATCATTGCTGTTACAAATTTGAATTTAAAAGTGTAGATTTAATTTGTAATACAAATGTATTTATATTAAATGGCAAGGAATGTTTTGTGAAAATCTAAGGAAGTTTTCAAAGAAACCTCATTTTATTCGAGCAGAGAGGGAGAGACATCTACCAGCTAGTTTATCACCGTCTCTGCTTTCTTAAAATCCCTAAATTTACTAAAATTTCTTTGTCATAGTTTAGATATCTTATTTTAAAGTTTAGAAATGTAAGAGATTTTCTATTAATTTTATTTCTAAAATAAAATTTGTAACAAAAATATACAAATTTTATATAAAAGCTGTCTCTTTTTAGTGTGTTACAAAAATTGTACCTTCGAATAGAACTACTATTACTTTTCGACAAAAACTTATGATATTTTACTTTGCAGAGTACTAAACTTGAATGGTTCTTTCTTTATTCGGCAAAACACTATCGTCAAGTTCCCACAAGAAGTTCATATCTAAGAGAGAAGTCATCGTAGACATGAACGAAAAGTAGCGTGCCTCGCTGAAAAGTAAATCAAATATGTATTATTCTCCAAGCAGCAAAAGTTTCTATTGTGTTACCTAATTTGAAATTTGGAAATTTTGGCATAGGAACACATTTCTGCTTCAGTTTTTCTTCATCAAGAATAGAGCGGAGGCGGAAAACGAAACGGACGACTTGAAGAAATAATCACACAATATTTTTTATGTAACTCATAATTATACAGATGTGTGTTATTTTCGGTGGAGGTTGATATTTTGCAAATTCAATTGCAAAAAGAAAAGAAAAGAAAGAAAAACAAAAAGAAAAAATGTCAATTCTATTTAATTTGTAGGCAGAGGCGGAAAACAAAAACGTTTTTAAGAATTAATCTAAATAATAATTTGACAAATCTATTTAACTTTTTGCTAGAAATTGTATACATTTTATTTGATATTTGTAAATCGCACTGATTTTTTCTCAACCAAAAGGGCTTCATTCGTATCTTTCCCTCCACAAAATAGCAATTTTTTCAATTTGTATTTATTTATTTATTTTATTTTATTTATTCAGGATTGTAATTTTAAGCCCGAAGGCCGATTTGAAAATTACAATATTACAACGTATCTTCATAATTCAGTAACAAATGCATTATACAACTTTCCAATACTAATGTTATAAAAAAGTTTATGTATCTCAATAGCAGAAAAATATGATTTAAATATG
This sequence comes from Philornis downsi, assembly GCA_019455685.1. Lineage (NCBI taxonomy): Eukaryota > Metazoa > Arthropoda > Insecta > Diptera > Muscidae > Philornis > Philornis downsi. Next base: position 1,024,277 of record JAHXMU010000033.1, on the reverse strand, counting down.
ACAAACTACTTCACTTATTAGAATTTGCCACTATGTATGTTTTTGGTCCTATAATACGGAATTATAACTTTAATTGGAATTTTAAGCTACTCCATAATATAAATTTACATAATATTTACAGAAAGGAGACTAACGATTTTAAGAAATAATCGAACTCACAGTATGGCAGACCTATTAAACTTTTGGCATTTGATTTTTCTCTCGCCAAATTATTATTATTGTTAAACCAAAAATTTCTGACCGATTATGCGGACTATAAACATTGCTGCATTAGATAATAAGATGTGGAGCGCCCTAGTTTCATCGTTTCCAAATTTTAAGTAAGCATTTATAATAATAATCCGAATACAATGATCCAAAGTTTCTGTTCTCTCCACTAAGGCATAGCAGAATTTCCATCAATTTCTCCTTACTGCTTAAAACATATTCAAAATAGTTCCATTGAGAAGTTGTTAACGCAATATGACTCAAAATTGCATCTAAGATCGTGTTGGAATAAAAAGGAACTGTCAAAATCTTAAAAATAATATCTTACAGTCAATAGATCGGACAAGGAATGTCGGACATTAATCGATGAATGTTAGTGGATATCAAAATCTAACTGAATCATTAAACCATGTAAATTTTTCTTCATTTTCTTTACACAAATCTGCTTTGTTTTTGCAATTTTACTCTATAAAAGTACCGATTATTCGACCAATACGATGATATAAAAGTTGGAAAAAATGGAATTAAGTAAGGAAGCCTTAAGCCTTAAAATTACAATCCTGAATAAATAAATTAAATTAAATTAAATAATGAGATCTAAGAGTCCTTGATAGTCTCTGCAATGAAATAAATTTTGAGCCAAGCTGAAGAACATCAAAAAATTCACATCGATAAAATGTTGCAGGGATGTTGTCGAAAGGAAAATTTGTTTAACGAACGGTAATGGTGACATGGAATACTTTGTAAATCATCGTTAAGCGACTCAGGTTTTCTATTTAAGTGGTGACCACAATAATTGACAATTTACGATCCAACTTGAAATATATATATTATTCATTACCTTAATATAAGAACATCCTGACTCGTAATTTTGAAAATCTGAAACAACGAGTGGGTATAATTTTTGTTTTTCTTCCAAAACCTAAGGGAATTGAGTTAGGACTTTTTGTTACTTACTGACATCTTCCTTTTCTTTTGTACCTAACATGTTTAGCCATTTAGTATAATATTTATCAAGAAGTAATCTAAAATAGTATATCAAACACCAGATTCTTTAAAATTTTGATTTAAGGTCTTTCTATACCAAGGTAACGATATTCTTTATGATCTCAAAATAAATGTTTCTGATGATTACAAATGGAGCGGTAAACTTGCCTAAAGTTTCGAAATTAATACAGGCCAAAGCTTATTTACTCACTTTCATCGATTTCAGTCAGCAGTACCATGGATAATTTTTAACACTTTGCCCCAGATAATGGACGTAGTAATAAAACAAGCTATGCCCATACAAAATATTTGGAATTAGCTCGATTAACTATTGAAAGATGGTATTTTTCATAATTTGAAGGCATTTGTCAATTTGCATCTTTAAATAGCTGATAAATTATGATAATAATATTAGAAATCTAAAAAAACGTTTTCTAATCCTCGTATGAGGGAGTGCTTCTTTCTGCTCGATCAATTTTCATGCTAAATATTAAATTGTAACACAAGCGCGTGATCGATTTTTACCATGCTTTCAACAGGAATATTAAGGCACATAAGCATGTGCTCGGATTGTTCCGACAATTTCGAGTATAGTAAGTATATGTTATGGCTCATAAACGAACATTTTTTCAAAATGTTGCAAATGAAATGACGAAATTAGCATACGTCCCCCCATTCTATGAATGAAGTAATTTTGAACAGTGAAACTGACTGTGTTTAACACCAGGCGCCCAGCAAGCTGGAGTAGGGAATTTTTCTTATTTACATTTAACTGCAACGCCTAACACTGCGCTGCACTATTTAACAAATTAACAACATAACATAACATAAATGAATAACATAACATAACAGTTTGCATACATCATGTTAATACCTTACATACATCATGTTAACACCTTACATACATCATGTTAACAGCTTTTACTCTGTTAAGACACAATTAACATTACTCACCCCATGTAGCAGAATCATGTTAGCTTGCATTGAACCATGTTTCTTAATGTTGGGGATCATGTGCCTCGGGACAATCTTATAATTTTTGGGAAGGAAGGGAAACTTCCTTAAATATGTAATTTTTAATTTTTTTTTTAAAGAAATTAAAAAAGGGCTATACTGTAGGCTAGTACTGAGAAACTTTATTTTAGATCTAGCTTACAAATGTCTGGGGATTATAATGAATCCCAAATATGTGTCCATATTTTTGTATTCTATATTGCAATGCATTGTTTAGAAGACTTATAGAAATATCTAATAAAACTAATGATTAACGAAGCTATAATGGGGTCTTATTTAAATACAGAAGTTTAAATAATATTTACCATATTTCATTTGGCGACACCTTGTAAGTGAATACAAAACTCCATTGTTTATGTTTTCGTTTTTTTATAAATATATGTATGTATTTTTCTCCAGTTTGTTTTAGTAGTTTGCAATGGTATGTGTAATTACTAATTAAATATATTAATTTTATATTCAAATAATTATTGTTATCTCTATGATTTTGGATTGTTGTTGCGTTTTGTTTGTTTTGTTTTTTTTTTCTTTTTTGTTTGACTTAAATTTAATTCTTAATAATTAATAAAGCCTTATTTATTTTAATATAGTCATCGAATCCTGTTTACAATTCTCGTCTTTACGCTAACACATTTTATAATATTCGTTTTCAGTTTTTATGCATTATTTGAAAAGATTTTGGTTCTAGGAAGCAATTTCATTTGAAATTTTGTATAAAAATGGTTTCTTAATTAATTTCACATACAAAAATTGTTGTCAAAATCTTAATTATGTTTCTAAAATTTTTGGTCTCTTTACAAGTAGCACAAATTTTGCCTACCATGAATTTCTTTATCCGTCTCTCTCCACCTCCAGTGAAACTCTCAGCTAAACTAACAACAAAGTAAAAATAATAATAATAATACTTGCAGGGAGTTTTCTAGCCTCCCAGTAGAGTCGATCTCATATGTTCAGACAACGCAGTTTACGCTCTGGCATACGCGAGGTAAACTCAAAGGTAGGAGGTCGCCGTATGTCCTCATGTGAGTCCCGTCTAATGCGATCACGATTTATGCCCATAACCGACCATACTGGTATGTCGCGTTTCCGTAGCTCGGCTAAAACCAATGACTCCAGTTGAAATAAATGCTCATCCCATATCTCGGGAATTTCCTCGTGCATGAATTTGGCCAGACGCAGCAAATATTCGGCATTGTGGCCACTGGGTCCCTGGCACTCGACAATTTGTTTGGCCACATTTTCGAGTTTATCTTCGCCGAGCCAATGCTCACTATCAGTGTTGGCCACATAAACGATGACCTCTAAAGCTTCACCGCCAAACGGAGTGTCATAGGATGCAACGCGGGGATAGAATTTCGTATCGACAGTTGTGTAGCCACCTGAAAAAAAAGAAAAGGGGGAAGAATTTAATAAAACGAAAAAGGTATTAAGAATCTATGCTAGTTGTCATCTATGTATAATTTAAGCCTAACTTTCGTAAAAATTTATTGAGGGTTTGAAAAACGATTTTACTATGAAAACTTATTTAACAAACATTCAATAAACATTAATGAATGCCATGCATAAATAAATAAGTAATAAAGTGTAAATAACTAACTAAATACAGCTTCGGAATTATGGTAATTTTTATTATTTTTCAACAATTTATCATATATTTCCTAACTGAAAGCTATAAGCCACTACCTCAGCTTATAAACTGTGGATATAAAAATTTAACAAAAATATACGGACTTTACTGCAAAAATCGGTATATTAAATGTATTATGAATGAGACTATGAGCATGAATGAGAGGAGAGCCCTTTTTTGACACGCCCACTTATCTGGCGATGAGTCGGTACTTCGTTGATGATGATATGGCTCGCCAGTGCCACAATTCAGAAAACCCTTGCCTATAACACAAGTACTAAATCTAGCTTTTCATCATAACCATAATTTTTTCAGAAATTTTATAACTTTTTTTCTACCCGTTCGTTAACTGAAATCTATATACGGTAGCATTTGATGGGTGCTGGATGACATCAATCCAATTTATGAAGCTTCGTAAGGGATTGTTCTACTTTTGACCGTGTTTACTAAAATATAAAAAAATAGATTTTTCCTAAGATAATTCGACTAATGTGGCGGCGAGTTGGTGCTTCATTCACGATGCCAGTGCCAGAATCTAACTTCTAAATCTAACTTTTAAAACTTTTTCTAAATCTAACTTTTGAAAAGGTACCTTTTTTATATTTTTTGTAACATTTTTCCTTAAAAGTAATATACGGTGGCATTTGATGGGTGCCGGATGAAACTACTCCAATCCGCACCATCATCCCTAAGCCACGGTGGTGATTATACATATAAGTCTCAATCCGTCCAAGGTTGGAGCGTCTTTGGTTGCTATCAATAACCGAATGTCACGCCTATTTTTGAGAATTTTGTGTTGACTGTTATATAACAAAAAATCATTTAAAAGTATATAGTTTTCGATACAAATAAATACATATTGATTTTATACTCGTATAGAAAATATAGAAAATTGTTATGCTCCCATAGTATTTAACGCATATTATTTATCGGGAGAATATTCTGGGCACGAATTTCGGGAAATTTGTATGGTTTAATTTCTCGATTTTTGATTTGCAAAATTTCACGATACTTCTGGAAAAGATTCCTGGGATATTTTTAATTACTAATTAAAAATTAATTACTACTGTATTCAATTGAGTATTACTTTCTATTTCTACTGTTTTCTCAAAATATATACAAACCAAGCATTCCTAAACATGAATTATGAGTCCTTAAAAATACTATTAAGTTGATCATAATATATTTACTGCAAAATCGGTCCTCTTTATGATTTTCTATACTCTTACTATGCATTTTGCCAAAAAAAAAGGTACGGGAATTATGGTCAATGAAAAACCCCCTGAAAGGACTGTCAAAAATTCTTTTTATTGCTAAGTTCGCACAACAGTCTTCTATACTCGTACTGAAGCAGAGTTTGAGTGCGATCTGTCATTTAGTTTGTTTACAGCATTCCATTTTGCCAATTTGTTCAAGTGCGTTTTGCGATTTTTATATCGAACAAAAAATGTTTGTGTCAAATTTCGTGTTGCAAATCAAATTTCGAATGCCAAATCGCTGAAAACTTTATAAAAGGCTTAAGGTGAATCGATTTTATCAAAAAGAAAAAAAAGTGCATACATGCGCATTCAAAAACGGTTAAAATATGGTGCAAAATTTCCTTCGCTCTTCTCTGATATTAACAAAGCCTTTAACTGAACTTTACATCCATAAAGTGAACGAAATGGGGATTGAAAATAATCGTCATTTAAGTTTGACAGAGATAGCAGTTCAACATTCTGTGTGTCACGAATAAATTTGTGCCGTTTTACACGATTGTTTTTGGTATGAAACGCATTTCCGTTCGACAACTATTAATAGGACTTGATTTTATTTTCTTCAAAAACTGAAACTTAATACGAGTCAATTCCGATCCCACATTTCTAAAACGCATTATAGCTGGTGATGAGACATGGATTTACGAGATTAATACGCAAACCAGTCAACAAGCCTCGAAATTTAGGCGCAACGGAAAAAGGCAACAAACCGTCGATTTAAAATCATGGTAATTTTCATGGGTTTCGTTTATTAGCGCGGTGTTGTGAGCTCTGAATTCTTCCTAGAGGGTCAGGCAACAAATAAAGAATACCATCTGGGCGGTATGCGGCGTTTGGGAGATTAAATTTGTCGAAAAAAAATCAAATTTGTGGAAAAAAAATTTATAGATTTCGCGCCACTATACCATCTCACAAAAGCGTAATTGAGAACGAATTTTAACAAGCACTATATTGACCTGAATCGGCTTTAACTGACATTTTTCTCTTCTAAAAACTCAAATTACCACTTCGAACCACCCATTTTCAGCCGATAGAAGACAAAAAACAGAATTTGTGGTAAGAACTGCAGTCTTATTGGGAAAATGCGTTTGGAAATTATTTTGATGATTGGATTGATTATTCATTGACATTTAGTGGTTTCAAAACCGCCTGTCCGAAAAAATTTTATTCATCGCTGAAGCTCATTTATCACTCGGTGATTACATCAACAAGCAAAATTGTCGCATACGGGGCTCGGAGAACCCAGAAGTGATTGTGGAAAAGCCATAGCGATCGAAAAATGTTACTGTTTGGTGCGCATTATGGTCTGGAGGTGACATTGGGCCGTATATTTTTGAAAATGACGCTGGAGGAACCTCAAAAGGATCCACTGCTGCAACCAGTCCAGAGGCGGTCATTCAAATTACACTGTATATAATGGCAAGTTCCAAGCGTTATAATAAAATAAATGAAATAAAATAAAAGGAAACCGAAAAATGGATAATCCTATTATATATTATATTATTTCGGAAGGGTCGTACTTTGAACGCGGAACAATAAATTTGAATGATTAATATTTGCGTTTTTCTTTTTGGCAAATTCCTAATGATACTTCTTTAATAGAATGAGTGTTGCAATATTTGTATTTTTTTATCTTCTTTTCCTCGACTTCAATCCATTCTTTTAAGCCCATCCATTTGGAACCGCTAATGGAATGATCGGAATGACAAACTTTAAAATGCCCAATTATATACACTGAGCATCATAAGTCTACGTTCCCAACTCATTACCAACTATTAATGCAAAAAAAAAAAAAAATATTTGAGTGCACACAAAACAACAAATTGATATAAAGTGCTGGATAATTTAATGGAAACTTTTTTAAAATTTACTTTTTCTTTGTTAGAAGTCGAAAAACAAAAACATTTGTTTTTAAAAAACTTGAAAATTAGTTCGGAATTTTATTTTGTACATTCTGTTTGATATATTAACGAACAAAAAAAAAAAAAAAAAAAATAAAATAAAATAAAATTACATAAATATAGCATTGTTCTAAAATTATAAAGAAAAGTAAAAGTATTCAATTTTCACACCTTGACAAAACAATAGAAATTTAAATTTTACTTTAATAAAAATCTTTGTCTTATTATAAATAATTAATATTTTTGATAACTGCATCACAGCGACAATGCATTGACCTAATTAATTTGTCAATTGTTTCTTCTGGCATTTTTTGCCATTCACTTAAAACTGCATCAGATATATCTTCCTTTCGTGAGTAATTACGGGATCTTATTTTGCGATCTACAATTTCCCATAGATTTTCTATGGGATTGAGATTTGAGAATTGGGCAGGCCACTTCGAAACACGCACCTCATTGGATTGTAACCAATCAGTTACAGCCCTAGGGGCGTGTTTTGGATCATTGTTATGCTGAAATCTTCAAATTAGTGGCATATTCTCCTCAGCATATGGATACATTATATCGTTTAAAATAGATCTGTATCCGATTCCAGTCATTTTATCCTTAATAATGTGAATTGGATCCATTCCCCACACCATAATATTGCCACCTCCAAACTTAATTGTCTTGTATGTATACTTTGGGTCTAGTCTCTTTCCCTTTGGCCGCCTTACAAATGATCTTCCATCATTGCCCCTTAAATTAAATTTGGACTCGTCAGAAAAAAGGACAGTGCTCCATTTTTCTCTAGACCGCAGGTTTTCTCAGTTGTCAGAGATTTTTTTCGGGGCGAAAGCAACCAAAATCAACTTCACGGGCTCGACGGCTAATTGTTCGAGAGTTAATATCTAATCCGAGAATATTTGTAATCCCTCTCGATGCCATTTGCGGGTTCTTTTTGAACTCTCTTGCTATTAAATTGGAGTAGTTTTACGTGGTCTTCCTCCTGAATGCATAGTTTTGACAGTATCCGTTTACGAAACTTCCTGATAATCTTTGATATGGCTGATTTATTTACTGAATATTTATCACAAATAGTTTTTTGTTTAAATCCAGCGTTAAAATCATCTATAATGTCTGTTTTTAAGCCTTCGCTAATCTTGACTCTAACCATTTTCACTAATTATGTATACAAGATTCTTGAGTTTAAACTATGTATCCGAAGCTGTCTAAAGAGTAATTCTAAAGATAATGGTACATTATCATGTATTTTGCTTCGCCTTCTCATCAATCAATTTTGCTTTAGTGATTTTTCGTGCAGAAGTTTAAAAGTTTTCATTGTTTTGTCAAGACCTCAAAATTGAATACTTTTGCTTTTCTTTATAATTTTAGAACAATGTTATATTTATGTAATTTGTTTTGTTTGTTAAATAATAATTTTTAAGTTTCTTCAGAAAATCTTTTTGTTTTTCGACTTCTAACAAAGAAAAATTAAATTTTAAAAAAAGTCTCCATTAAATTGCCCAGCACTGTATGTTAACTGTTGTTTATAGTTCAGACAACGTTGGCAACTAATATTTTTTTCATACATTGAGAACATAGTAAAAATAACGGCATTTTTCAGTACATCTGTAGTTAGGCAGCATCAAAAGTGTATGCTCATACACACCATTAAAGTTCTCTATACATATTCAGTACGTGGACATTGATTGTCATGCACATATCATTTGGTGGGAATATTTGTAGCGGATATAATTTTATGATTTGTTTTCTACCTTTTTGCACAATTATTGAACAATGCCTGCTAAAAGACGGGAAATATCTGTAGACGAAAGGAAAATAACTACAAACCTTTCTAAATTTCAAAATTATCGGGAAATTGGAAGAACTATGGGAAGGTCATGGACATCGGTTCGACCATTTGGTATCGTAGAACGTATTTCCACATTAACGTCAACTTTATTAATTCATCCAAACGTACAAAGTTGCTCTATTTATACTAAAATGACTTAATCTAGAAAATGCTACGATATTTCAGAGAGAACACATATTTACATACAAACATATTTACAGAATAGTGTTGTTTACAGGAACCGTAACAGTTATAAGAGAAATGACGAAAAAATCTTATTTAACCATTAACATTAACGAATTTAAATAATGGTTAAAAATAACCATTATAGTGAGATATATATTATTTTGGTCACCGTGACCAATTAAAATGAGAAATATTTTTTTTTTGGTTATGAACAACTGTTATAGCAACCAAAAAGAATTTTTTGTTAACAATAACCATTATCCAAAGATTTTTTTTTTGGTTATAGCTACCCACATAAAGGGTAGGCCATAGGTATTTTTAATGTAATGGATGCCTTTCTAAGGGGCAGAGGTACGTAGGGCAAGCAATTTAAATATCTTTGGCAAAATTAAAAAACGGTCTTTTATTTTATAAATAAAAAACATTTTAACTTAAAGTTATTTTTAATTCAATTCTTATCCGAGTACATACGTAAAAGCAATGATTTGATTATGGCAAACATTTATTTCAATAGTTAACGATGAGAAAGAATAAAATATGGAACAATTTTTAACCAACGGAAAAATTTGTAACTAACCGATAACCAAAAAAAAATTTTTTTTGGATAATGGTTATTGTTAAATAATATATGTCTCACAATAATGGTTAAAAATGCCCTAATAAAGATAAAGGGAATTTTCGCGTAACCTTTTCGTCTGGAAAAAAAATAACAATTATTTTCCGTCCCTGGTTGTTTATCATAGACTTAATTCTAAAATGTTCTTATTTACCTAACAAGTGAAAAGGAGATAACAAAAGACTACATATATAAAATGGGAGAGAGGAATAAACATAAAATACTGTCGTAAACGTAATTCTAGAATTCTAGATGAAGAGGGACAGAGATTACACACAATATCCTACTTAAATGTTCTGGGAGTGGTTTTAATGATCTCCCTAGAATATACACTTAGAGAAATTACACTGACATACTACAAACAGTAATTCAGAATTTTGCAAAAACAGGAATAATAACTTTCAAGCCAAGATCGGGTCGCCCACGAAAATTAACAGATATTGAATCTAGAAGTGTCGTGACCATTATAAAGAAAAATCCGAGAACAACTGCATATCAAATAACAACAGATGTCCAACAAAAGTTTAAAAAGTCAATTAGTGAGTCCACTGCCAGAAGAATTCTAAGAAAAGCTGGTTATCATGGTCGTGTAGCCCGAAAGAAGCCGTTCATTTCATTGGTCAACTGAAAAAAAAAAAACGATTTGCGTTTGCAAATAAGTACATAAACATGCCGTCAAACTTCTGGAAAAAGGTAATTTTTTCCGACGAATGCAAATTTTGCATTTTTGGGATCAAGAGCAAACAAATGGTGTGAAGAAAATCGGGAACCGCTCTTAATAAAGAAAATTTACTGCCAACAATTAAGCACAGTGGGGGAGGAGTGATGATATGGGGATGTATGGCAGCTGGAGGAGTGGGCAATTTTGAACTTATCGAGTCAACGATGGATAGATTCGTCTATCTAAACGTATTAAAAATAAATTTAAAGCAGAGTGCTCAAAAATTGGGGGGTGTCCAGTGAATATTACTTTCACCAGGGCAATGATCCAAATCACACTGTTGAAATTGTAAAGCTTTGGATACTATACTCGTATAATATACCAAAAACGCTGCCAACTCCCCCGCATTCACTAGATATAAACCCAATTGAACACTTATGGCCTTACCAGAGAGAAAAAACCGTCAACACAACATTACCAGTAGGGCAATGCTAAAGGATGTAATCAAGAAAGAGTGGGAAATGATTACGGCTGCAGAGGCTTCACATCTTGTTGATTCCATGCAAAATAGATTGAGAGAGGTTCTCAAACGTCATGGATATCCGACGCGGTACAAATTAATACGTATTTATATGAGTTTTTATTTATATTTAGTTTTTTTTTATGAATGTTATAGTTATGAGTGTAGATTTTTGGCGCAACCGTTTATGAAATCAATTATTATTTTTGTTGTTTTTATGAAAATTTGGAGTAATAATGGACAAAATGATCTCTTATAATAAAGTACCTGAAGTACAATGTTTTTTTTATAAAAACAATTACCTAAAAATTAAAGTTTTAGTTCTTCTTTTAACAGTAGCATATAATGCACCAAGGGAACGTAGACTTATGACAGTAGTAAATATAATTATATAAATCAATGTAAAAACAATAAAAATATAATAATACAACATATTCTAGTTTACCTAATTTATTATTTATTTATTTATTATTCATTAAATAAATAATTTATTATTTATTTATTCGCTCAATTATTATTTACTAATCGTACTCACCTAAAGTGCACTCTCTTTGCTTCAGATAATCCAATGCAGCCTGACCTGTTATTCTGTAGGCACAGCCCCACGTAATGCCCTGCAAAGAAAATTACAAACAAAAGAAATCTCATTATTGTTGTTTTTATATGCGAACACTACACAGTACCGTTATTGTTATAGGGGACGGACGCACACACACACACATAAAAATAGAAATAAAAAGAGAGTGAGGCCAGTGAGTCCAATATACGAAGCAAAAAAGCGACCGCCTTAACATATACTCTTGTTTTGTTACTCATTCTTTGTTAACAGCAGTGACAGTTGAGCATTTTGTTTTTCTACGTTTACACTTCGCATATGTGTTTTTCTTTCACGTTTTGTATATATTCCAAGTGCTGTGCACAGACGGTGAGGAGAGCATTCGCTGGTTGTTCGAGTTTTCTATGCTTGTCTCTCGGGGTCACATACGAGTTCTTGGTAACTCTTAATCAATGGTGAGATCCGCTGTTCTTACGGCGGCGGGCCTTTCCTTGTCATGCCCTGGGGAAAGTCCCCGGGCCTAGGTTAGAAAGTTTCAAGGCGTGAAAAAGTACCGTTTGGTATTCGCCTATATTCCGTGGAAATTCGCCGGACATTTATGAAGAGTTTCTTAGCGGGAACGAATTTATATGTGCGGTGTCCACGGGAACGTGCCAGATTTGTTCAGTCATTGACAAGTTGTGAATCTTCTCAATTCGCAACACACAATGGGGCTTACATTGGGAAATTCGACCAATCGTAAAAAGAGAATGCTTGAAATACTTTTTTGTTATTTTGTATGGGAAATAAATGTATTTTTGAGGCTTTATTAACTCAATGTTTCTCATAGCCAATTTGCCTTTTAAAAGCCATATTTTTAATATTGCTTTTATTTCTACGTGATCGAAATAGTTTTGTTTATTCCACATTTCATTTCAAAGACAATAAAGTTTTCGAAAATCAACAATTGTTGAGGGAAAGTTCCCGGGCGCCAAGGTTTCACTGGATTCTGAACACCAAATACAAACTCGATATTGGATTTTGCTATGTTTTTGGTATGAAAATCAAGCATCAATCGTTCGGAGATTTGGACTTATGTATGTATTACGGGATCTTTATATGATCTTTAATACAGCAAAGATACATATAAAGGCTGTGGTTGCCAAAATAACTGTCCGCTTTCTCAAAAGAATGCGCTTAGACTCCCTTGATGTTTTTTACTATCTTTTGACACTACTCTAATTGACAGTTAGCGACAACACATTAAAACTTATCGATAAGTACGGCACAAATAAACACATTTATGAAACAACTGAACGACGGTAAAAACTATTTTCCAAAGAAAAATATGAAAAATTCTAAATTATCACCCTCGATGGAGGCAGAATTCAAATGACAATAGGAAACTATGGAAAACTTTTTATTATGTCGCACAAAAAATATATTTATCGCCATGGAAAACTCGTACGATTACGAATTTTAGTCAGGCGATTTGACTTACAGACATCTACACAGAATGTAGTGTGTGTGCCAGAAGAGTCGGGAATTCTTATCAAAAAATGTTCAAATTTAACGCATAACAAAAACAAAGAAAAGAAAAACGAAATTTTAACTTACTGAAGCCTTTCGCTTAGGTGTTATAGTTAATAGTTAAGTTATCCACTTAGTGGTTTCAAAACAGCCGGTCTGGCAAGACTGTCAGCTGTTAAATACCTGTCATCTGAAGTTGTATTTATTTAGTTGAAGGTTTGCCATTTACGAATATGGATCGTTTAACAACCGAAGAACGCACTAAAATAGTTAAAACTTACTACAAAAGTGGTGAATCAAACGTGGGCACTTTTCGTGCATTACGAGGTGATAATGCGTTGGCAAGTTCATAAAGAAATTTGAAGAGACTGGAAGCGTTACAGATGTGTTCAGGCGGCCTGTGTATCATCGCAAGGTACGCATTGGCGAAAATATTGCTTCTGTTTGTGAAAAAGTGGCGGGTAATCCGAATTTCAATTCAGAGCGCTATGGCCGTATGATAACCGACTTTTTTGGCCTGCAATTGAAGATTATAAATGTGGCTTCAACAAGACAGTGCCACACAATACGACCAATTTAGGCTTTATTGCATGAGCAGTTACCAGAAAGTCTGGTTTCACGCCTTAGTAACGTCAATTGGCCAGCAAGATCATGGGACTTAACGCCGTTAGGTTTTTTTGTGGGTCTACACCGAAGACCGGGTTTACGCGGATAATCTCCAAAAGAATTTAAAAAAAAACAACATTCGTCAAATCATCGACGAGACACCACCCAAAATGTGCGAAAAAGTGGTAGAAATCTACTTTAATAGGATCCACCGCTGTAACCAATCCAGAGGCCATTTAAATTATTATGTATTTCGTACATAATGGTAAGGTTTAAGCATAATGAAATAATGATAATGATATGCATAATGAAGTAATAATAATGAAATAAAAGTTTCATCGAAATCATAGGCTTTATGTGAGTTCTATTAAACTTTACTTTTGAAACCGAAAAACTGATAATTCGGTATATGTGGCATCCCATTACGGGAGCTAAGTTTATTGATGCGAGCTGAACTGTAATGAATGAATATTGAATCTTGGAACATATGGGTACAATTAAGTAATTTGAATAGAAGGTAATAGAAAGAGCATGGCTGTCCGATCGATTTGTTCACATTTTACCAAGCATTTTAAGGCAACACAACTGGCAAAAGTTTAAGTAGTCGCAGAGAAGTTAGGGTCTAATGCAGAAAAATAAGATTTCTATAAATCGGTCAATATGTACTCGTATGTACTGGAGGTATCAGAAGGACTTTTGCGCTGCTGTTCAATTTCGTCCTGAGAACTAAATTCGCCACATGCATCACAAGTGCATAATTTGATTGAATGCAATATAACTGTTTGAAAGATATAAAGCTAGGAATATATGAGCTAAATCGGTCATTCGTATGGGAGGCATCACAAAGAGCTTGGTTAGGTTAGGTTAGGTCAGTGTGGCAGTCTGAATAGACAGATTCACACTTAGACTGTATATTCCATTGTGATACTACGGAAACTAGAGACATGCATGTCCCTCTCTGATCTTCCGCGTGCCGGAATACCTCGTGCAGTTCGAAATGAAGTGACCATTGCTCGAGTGCAAGCAAGTAGTGAGGAGTTAGAGATGGTGATAGAGTCTATGCGGTCTTTGCAAAGAATTTTACCTCCTTTCCCATATAAGATGCAATTGGTTCACGAGTTAAAACCAAATGACGCACAGAACACATTCAATATAGTTGCCGTTAACGTTACTTATGCGCCACCCTTTATATAGATTGATGTGATTTTTCCTCATCTATGTTAAATGTCATCGTATATTCCTTTTAGTCAACTTAAATTACTATCTTTAAATGTTTCAAAAATTCTTGAAAAGTGTAATTTTCCAAAAATAAGATTTCGTTCTTGCATGTTTTTTTGTTTTGTGCAAAAAACCCGTAATTATTATCTTGCCAACCTAATATTGTAGGCTTGAAAGAAATAACAATTATGGGTCATATAGTGGGCAAAGAATTTATGTATTTGTAGTAAATCATGGTATAATATCGAATTTACCGACTACAACCCACACCAGCTGTTGGCATTTGCTAAGATTTTTGTTCAATAACGACTCAAACTCAGCTCAAATAATTGAATAGAGTATTACAAAGGATCACAAAGGAAACTTAAAAAAAAATTTCGAATGCGAAAAACCCATTGTTTCCGCAATTTATTACAACAACGCTTCAGAAAAGCGCATCAAAAGTTGAACTTGAAATTGCAATTACCAGCGTTTCTACCGACAACTAAGGCCTTCGAATAAATTAATATAAAATAAAATAAAATATATTTACCTCTTTTTCTTCCACCAAAGTTGCGACACGTCCAGGCTGTAATAAAAAAAAGAGAAACAATATGAGTAATAATAATTTAAACTTGAATGTCGGCAGTGGCGATTTCTGCTTTCATTGCATAACAACAAAGACAACAATTTAGTTCCGAGTTAACAAAAAAAAAAAAAAAAAATGTAAAAATTGCAAATGTAAAAATCTTTTTTTTAATACTATACATAGTTATAAATATTAGGCGTTGCAGACAATGCAAATATTTTGAATAAACCACCTTCACCTATTTCTCTACACGATCAACGAGTGTCATTTGCACAAGCCCTCCTCCGCGAGGCCAGGCCACAAGATGTATGCAGTACCATAGGGTGTAATGTAAATAAATTATTAAAATAGACAAAGAAGAAAACAAAAATAATGTAATTAAACCGTTCGTTTCAATAACGTACATTTGCCTCAATAAAATATATATTTTTTTATATTTATTTTTTTCGAATTGGAACAAAAAACGGGGTGACACAGATTCATTTATTGATCTGCCAGGCAAATATTGTGATAAACGCTTTGGAAGATTGGCTGCTACTCTTGTGAAAATTTCTTCAGCACAGATAATAGCAAAGAGACCAAATTGTAAATCGTGGCAATATATAGTAGGGTGATTTTTTAACCGTAGTTTTTTTAAAAATCGAACAAAACACTTAAATTTGCGTCATATATTAAAATTTTTTATTGGAATCGATAAATTGGCGTTTGCCATTTAATTTTTCAAAATAATTTCATGTAAATGTTGTCCGCGGCTCCGTCTCAAAATGTCTATTCGGAAGGTCCAATTTTTCGTCACCTTTTTGAGCATTTCGGTCTGTATTCCACAAATAACTAGAGTTATGTTATCCTGTAAGGCTTCAATATTGTTTGGCTTGCCCACATAGTCTAACGACTTGACATAACCCCACAAGAAATAATCAAGAGGCTTTAAATCACAAGATCTTGGGGTCCAACTCACAGGGCCAAATCGGGAGATATGCTGCTTACCAAATTCATCCCTCAACATACATATCCATTGTTTCACGAGCAGTGTGGCATGTTGCACCGTCCTGATGAAACCACATGGCAACCAAGTTCAACTCAGCCAATTAGGGCAAAAAAACAAAAAATTCCTTGTGGTTGAGTAACACATGCCCAATCGCTGAGAACGGCGACGAATTGACATTTCACGATCGTCATTAATACTGGTCGCTACGGCTGCAATATTTTCTTCGGTACGCACTCTACGCATGCGAGTCGATGGTTTTATGTCCAACAAAGTAAATTTAGTGCGAAATTTAGAGATAACAGCACGAATTGTTGATTTAGCAGGTCGATTATGACGACCATAAAATGGTCGTATCAAACGATGCACATTTGTCATAGAGCACGAATTTTGGTAATAAATTTCAATGATTTGCAATCGTTTGTTAGTCTTTCCATAATGAAATGGCAAAATATACTGTACACTTTTCACTTTGACAAATGACGTTGGGACGCCATTACCAACCAGTGCTGCCAAACTGAAAAACTTAAATCTTAAAACATCACCCTATATATGGTACACTCCATTAGTGCTGGCATGTACTAGCATAATACTTTCTTAAAAAAGGATAATCCTATTCTGCAGTACCGAAAAAATATTCTTACAACTAATTGAAATGTTCTTTAATATAATGAATTTGGTCCAAGAAAAGGTAGTCAATAAATAAATTCATTAATATTATAAATCCTATACAGAGTGGCGCACCAATTGCACTACAACAAGAAATTCAAATAATCTTTTTTATAATCGACATATTTTATTTTATTTTTTTATTGTATAGAAAATTCGATTTTATTTTATATAACTAATTACTTTTGAAGATGGTAGACCGTAAGAGACCTCCATGCTCATTCATGCTGGAGGCCAGCGGAAAGTGCAGTTTCTGGATATTAATTTTTATAGGAATTTTCGCCGGAGTTCCGTCATAACAGGTCTAGCTATGTGTGCAGTTGCTGTACTATAAATTGCAAAAGATTAACATTTTTATTTCTTTCTTCATACGAGGCTTCATATGTGTGAAAGAGCAAGGAGGTCATTTACGGTCTATAATCTTCAAAACCAATAACTAACTAAAATAAAATTAAATTTTCTATACAATAAAAAAAAAAAAACAAAAAATGAAATACATTGATTAAAAAATGTTATCTGAATTTATTATTGTAATGAAATTTGTGCACCACCCTGAATCATATACCTATAATATATTATAATATAATAATATATTATAATAATAATATATTATAATATAATAATATGATATAAGGATATTAACATTTTAAAAAAACTCTATATCTCACATTCAATGTAATGAGGAAAATTTCAAGAATTTAAGTCACTGAAATCATCCATTCCATCCATTAAGGTAAAAATATGACAGGTAACTATTAAAATTCCCTTGTGCAAACTGCCGTAAATTTCGCTCAAGAGACGCATTGCTCTCACATTGGCCTTTTGCTTTGGTTATAAAGATATATAGGCTTATGCATTTAGTGATTTAAAAATTACCGGTCTGGCAAGGCTGTCAGTTGTCAAATACCTGCCATCTCAAATGTTATTTATTTAGACAAAGTTTTGCCATTAACGAATATGGATCGCAAGGAATTGACAAGATTATAAAGAAATTTGAATAGACTGGAAACGTTACAGATGTGTTCAGGGCCTGTACATCACTGCTATGTACGCACTGTCGAAAATATCGATTCTGTTAGTGAAAGTGTGGCGGATAACCGACCTACTGTACAGGGAATTGGCAAGATTATAAAGAAATTTTGAGGAAGCGTTACAAATGTGGCGAAAATATTGCCTATAATTGAATATTATGAACTGGACGATTTTATTCTGATTCCCATTTTACAGTTTCGATTGTTGAAATATAATCACTTAACGTTAACATGAATCCTTTGGGAAAAAGTTAAGCACCTACTCTTCTTAGAGGCAACTGCAATATTTGCCAACTAATAAAATGTATCAAAGCAAACTGGGTTTACTCAAAAACAAGGGAAGTATTTCTTTACCTACCCTCGTACTGTATTTTCCGTCGTCTGTGTTTTACGTTTTGCAAATTCTTTCATATACTAATAAATATGGATTAATTTGCACACAAATATTTTGTTAGTTTACAAGCACAAATTTTCTTAGAAAACTATTTGCCATTGCTTTGTCTCGCTCATTGTTCAGATAGTTGGCCTTAGCAACGATGCTAAAGCAAAAAAAAAAAAAAAACAAAAAAGAAAAAGTGAGAATAATAAAATCAAATACAAATTAAAATCAAGAGCGACATCTACTCCCACTTTTAAGGGTTATTGCTAATGACGGTGTAAACAAGAACCCCTCACAAGTACCAGCTGGCGATAAAATGTCTGGAAAATGTCTTTGTTAAGTGACAGTAATGAAGAGGCTAATTTACAACTATAATTTTTATTGTTTTTACTAGTTTTTTTTTTGTTGTTATTGTGTTTTTGGTTTTGTGTTGATGTATGCGGAAATTTATTATCAGTCCAGATTGTTTTTATTTTTGTATTTACTTTTTTTTTGTTGTGGTAGCATTCGAACGTGTACCAACCTACCGTCTCTGTTTGTTGGGTCGTGTGAAAGGCAAATTAGTCGATCAGTGTTGATTAGAGCTTAAGTGCTGTAATTGAGTAGTGTCACTGTCATGCCAGCACTGATTAGGTGTTGAATTACCATATACTCGTATATGTACGGAGGGCTCTTATGGTCGTGTCTTTATTTGTGCACAGAAATCCCTATCAAGTCTACGTGTGGGCTTGACATGTGCGATTCATTGCGAATTACGAATTTGACCTAACTGTTACCTGTTACAACTCAAGTATGGTCCATTAGGTAATGGCCACAAAAAAAGAAAAAATTCTGGTTCTCTACTCGCAGACTCTACAATTAGCTAAGTTTTTGCTCAATCTGCAACTATAACTCCTTGCCACATTGAAATGAATACAAAGAAAAAGCACCAATTTATAGCATGACCATTGCCTAGATTTTAGATTTGTAAAGTGGCATATATGTACATATGCATATGCATATTGTATATCTGGGCTTGATTGACAAAAAAAAAAAAAAATACTTGACTACCAGTTTGTTGTTTTGAGATTTTGAGTGTTTTGCCAAAAAATCGCTGTTAAGAAGACTTTTTATATCACTTGAAGTATACAGAATTTTGAAACAATGCTTAAGCTTAGATCCCACTATCGGCGCACATAGCACAATATGTACCGATTTTTATTGTGCTACATCGGTGCGTTTGACAAGGATTTGGGCAATTGCTTTTTGAGCAGTCACATTATCATCGCATATTGTGCTATTTGTTTTCGGTACATGTCGGCCGGAAGAAAAATTTGTGCATAATCTGCAAAACGTGGTCACACTATCAGCGCACTTTTTGAGAAATTGAATCATATGTTTTTTGTTCACATGTCTTCGCTGATTGATTTACAAAATTGAAAATCAATTTCTTATTTTACAGCATTAAAGCGGTGTAATAAAAAAGATAAGCAAAAAAATAGTACAATAGTACTCGTGGCCTTTTCCTTTTGTTTTCCGGGTTTGATGTAGACAATTCTTCAAAACTTGTTTCGCCTTCTAAAATTTCGTAGTCTGAATACATTTTTAATGATTTTTTTTGTGACTACGCGTATTCAGTTTAAATTTTCTTTTTTGTGCTTCTTCCGCTTTTCTTGTGTTTACAAACAGTGTTGTTCTTAAAAATCGGCGCTAATTGTTAACTTTGATCGGGGTGCAAGTGGCCGATAAAAATCGTCGCATTTTTAACAATTTTATTGTTCCACTTTATGTACAGAGTGTTCACATTATCGGTGCAACAGGGTTGTATTTCATTATTTTTAGTCAGCACGATTTCGGCACAGATTGTCCCATTTTGACAAATGTTGTGCGTTCCCACTATCGGCCTATTAAATTTTACAAAAATCGGTACATTGCGCCGATAGTGGGATCCCAGCTTTAGTCGATAACATGCGCCTTAAGGACATAAACATTCATTGCAACAAAAAAAAAACACATATTCTTGCATACTTCAATTTTCTGAGATATTACATAATTTTGCAAAAATCGCCTTATTGAAAAATAGCTATAACTTGCAAATAACGAATTGTGGACTGTTAACTGGACACGAATACCTTCCCAAATAAGGACAACAATAATAAGGAATAAAATTGATTTTGACCCAACTCCGCTTAAGTCGTTCTTCTTTGAGAGCACAGATTTACCTTCACCGTCCATTGTGAAGGTTTGGTACCAGAGGCGGCATGGCGATTCGTTTAGTCTTTATTCAATAAAATTCTGAATTAACGCAAAAGCAAAGAAGTAAAATTATAACTTTTGAAAGTTCTCCGTCCGCAAAATTAAAGAACTAAATTAAAAATTTATAAAGACCACCGACCGCAAAAAAAAGAAGTAAAATTATAACTTTCTGAATTCCACCACTTAGAAGCTATAAAGGGAACACTGATTTCTGCAAAATCGACCAAAATGTATCTTAAAGTCACCCTAAGCAGAGCAAACAATTTTCTTTGAAATTTAAATGAATTCGTCAATTTGAGAGCCAGCTACCAGAAGGGGTGTGGCAATGTGCATTCCGTCAAATTCTGTCAAGTATTGTTAATCAATGCAATGGAGAAAAATTTAAATTTTTGCAGTTTACGAATCAGGAGTTACGAAGGAAAGAATGAATTTCGGAAAGTTCCTTAATTTATATTTTATTTATATGAGAGGCATCAGACGTGTTTGGCCGATATAGTCCACTTACAACGCCTGGCAAAATATTAGGCTATCCCAAGTTTTGAGAAGATTTACGATAATAACCGTGTATATACCAACCAGCCAGACACATGGACATAGTTCAGTCGACATAAAAAGCCATAAAACGAATTTGATCAAAATATGATTTTACTATATCAGAGAAAAATCGCTAAAGTAAGCAGGCTAATTCTGAAGCTACCCAAACGAATGACAATTGCCGACGGATAAGATGATGTAGATTGATATAAAAAGTGGCGCACTAAAATGTGAAGAACATTATAAGTTTAAAATCTTGTGCTAAGAATTCATAAAAATAAATTTTAATTTTTTTTTTTTATGAATTTGCCCAAACTGTGGTCTTTAGTGTATGAGTATATAATCGGTTTTACCATACATGTTCGGTATTTTTCTAAAAAAAGTAAATTTGTTTTCTATAATTATTCTTCGAGTAGAATTCCAAACCGCTAAGTTAATCTGAGAAAAAAAAATAAAAGTGATCCCCCACAGACTATGAATAATATTTCCGCAAGACAGAAATCTTGTTGGCATTTAAAACATAAAAAAAATCAAATTAAAAATTATTTTACCCCATAGATTTGAGCATATATCTGAATATTTCAAATAAGTAGGCTTTTTTATAAAAAAAATAGGTGACAAAACATTTTTTTAAAATATTTGATCAGCTTAAATTGTCCCACGGTGGTGTTTTCACGGGCAATTTTTGCTGCAATTTGAAAGTGAACTTCATAATAGCCTACCTGACATGTAGATGCTATCAATAGTTTGAAAAAAATTATTTTGGTAAAAAGTGGCAACCTTACAAAATATATGCTTTAAGTTTCAAGGTGCAAGTAAACATCCTCAGTGAATTTGTAAACATGGAAAACATTGGTCACCGTTATTCAATTCAATATTCCCATATAAAAGGTCTCAGTCCAACCAGTATTAAAGTCAAGCTAAATTCTACTTCGGGGAAGTCTGTTCCTTCATTTACGACTGTAAAATATTGGGTAGCAGAGTTTAAACGAGACCGTACGAGCTGCTAAGACGAATACTGTAGAGGTCGACCAATTGAGGAATCCACGCCAGAGACGCTTAAGAAAATCCACAAAATGGTATTGGATGATCGTCGGCTAAAGGTGCGTGAGCTAGCTGAAATGATAGGCATTTGAAAAAGTGTTACACATCGTATATTGAACGATGATTTGAAGATGAGTAAGCTGTGTGCAAGAGGGGTGCCGCGCTTGCTTTTAATGGAAGAAAAACAGCGCCGTAGAGTGCTTGGCGATGTTTCATCGCAATAAAGCCGAATTTTTGCGCCGATTTATAACCATGGATAAGACATGGATCCATCACTTCACACCTGAGACAAAGGAGCAGTCAAAGCAATGGTCTGAAGCGGGAGAATCGTGTCCAAAGAAAGCGAAGACGGTTCCACTTGCCGGTAAGATCATGGCGCCTGTTTTTTATGATGCGCATGGGATTATTTTTATTGATCATCTTCACAAAGGAAAAACCATCACCGCCAAATATTACGATAATTTATTGCAGCGGTTAGATGATGAAATTATGGACAAATTCGGCATTTGGTGAAAAAGAAAGTGTTGTTTCATCAAGATGCTGCCCTAGTTTACGTATTCACTATTGCGATGGCCCAAAATTTAATGAATTAAAGTTTGAATTGCTTGATTATGGTACGTAATGTACCATAATCGTCAGATTTAGCTCTCTCGAACTATTTAATATTTCCAAACTTGGAAAAATGGCTCGGTGGCAAAAGTTTTGCCAACATTGCAGAGATGAAGTCTGCGGTTGATGGCTATTTTAAGGACTTTGACAGTTCTTACTATAAACAGGGTAAAGAAGCTATTGAATTTCGCTGGAAAACGTGTATCGATCTAAAAGGAGATTACGTTGAAAAATAAAGAACATTTTTAACATTATTTGTGTCTTCTTTGTTCGGTCGGTTAGGTTTGAGACTGCCCTCGTAAATATATAAAATATCGATATTAGCTTTCCCAGCCCTGAACCTGAAACAAATTGTCTTTGTCCTTAAAACCAAAAGACGAACCATTGATAATTGGATCTGTTATTGCACTGATATGGTCTAACTTAATCACAAAAATATGCACTTAATTATGATCAGTCTTTATGCCAGTATTGTGATTTGAATATGAATTAGATTTCGGAATACATTGACAATTTATTTCCTTAGCCTGTTGCACTGTAACCCAAACAGTAGATTTTCGTTTTTTTTTTTGGGAACAGCCTATAATATTAAAATAGTATGATAAAAGGCCTTACCTGGCATGTTCATATGAAGGCATCCTAATGAGCTAGTTAATGAGATATTATATGTATGCTATGCTATCTTCCATTGACATTACATGTTGCTATATCAAATATCTTTCCCAATTTTATTAACTCCAGCATAACCATTACTGAGACTTTTATAACCGCTCAACAATAATAAAATAAATTTCAATCCCATCTTCACAAACTCAATAACAAAAACTCAATAAAGTGGCAGAGAAAGCGGGTTAAATAAAACCATATGTTATTAATAATATTTCAATTTCTCGCCGAACGAACGGAATCCCTGGAAAAAATCACAATCAAAATCAAAAAAAAACTACACAGAAAAAAAATTTCAGTACCACCAAAAATTTTAAAGGACTTTCAAAGAGAGCAAACCCTAAAATGCATAGAGAAGAACAGTTACCAAATAAACCAAAAATGACTGAACAACAACATTTTAGTTCTAGTTCAAGGGGAGAACACAAGAAGTAAAGGAACGTACTAAGTGATTTTCGATTTTTTATTCCATGTTGTTGAGGGTTTCGTTCCTCATCATGAATTTCATCGATATGCAGCATCAGCATTCATTTCCAGTTTTTTTGTGAAATCATGATAGTATGAAAAATCGCTGTGTTGCAAAAAAAAACCGATATTTTGAACGTTTTACCTTATAGGTCTCTGTGAGAGGTGACTGAAAAATGAAAATTATAACGTATTTCCTTGAGAAAGTTATAATTTTTTATCCAAAAAAAGCGTTCTTGTTAGCATTTCTATAGGGTGGCGCATAAGTAACGCTATGATTTGATCAGTGAATACATTTTTTGTTAGTCTTTTTTTTCGTCTCTACAGAATTAACTATATAATACTTGGGAAATTTATGATGGAAACGCTCAGCACAGAACAGAGAACTAAAGTTGTTCAATTTTACTTTGAAAGTCAGCATTCGATTATTCAGATCGTATCGAAATTTCGTTCATGTTGGAAATGCTCCTAGCGCTCCAACAATTAACCGATTGGTTCAGCGTTTTGGGCCACAAAGGGCTGTCTGTGATCTTCCGCGTGCTGGAAGACCTCGTGCAGTTCGAAATGAAGTGACCACAGCTCGAATGCAAGCAAGTATTGAGGAAAATCCCAAAACTTGCACCAGGCGACGTTCTCAGCAGTTAGAGATGTCTAGGCGGTCATTGCAAAGAATTTTACATACGATATTTTACATCTTTTCCCATATAAGACGCGATTGGTTCACGAGTTAAAACCAAATGATGCACAAGAACGCATTCAATATGGTCGCCGCCGTTATATGAAAAATGTACTTTCTAAATACGAAAAGTAATATTTTTCTATATGAAAATAACTTAGAAAATGATGTCCTCATTAATTTTCTAAGTGCCCGTTTCTTTATAAAAATAAAAATGTTATATGTAAATACTCGTATACTGAAAAGTCTACTTCTTTGAACTTTTCTATATGAAATGTGCACTTTTTAATAAAATGGGGTATATTTTTTATACATGAAAAGTGTACTATTATATCTAAAAGTACATTGAATGTACACTTTTTTTTGCATGAAAATGTCCTTTTATACATATCGTATATCATAAGTTTACTTATTATATGTGGAAAATTTACTTTTATATATCATTACTTTATCACTTTTTAATCTGAAAAATGTAAATTTTTCTCATAAATGTACTTTTTTATATGGAAAATGTACTTTTGTGTATGAGAATTGTGTTTTTCAATGTGAAAATTTAGCATTCGTACATGACCAGTATACGAGTACTTTATACAAAGTGTATCTTTCCAAATGAAATGTGTGCAAAGTGTAGTTTGCTATATAAAATGTAAACCTTTCTGAATTAGATTTGTAATTTCCTATATGAAAATATGTGATTTAATATGTACTTGTATGTTGTTCTATATGGAAAGTATATTTTTATGTTTGAAAAGAACAATGCTCTCTTCTGAAGGGTGTCCCAACAAGAACGCAAGATTTAAATTTTAAATAAAACACAGATATTTAAAAAAAATCGTGAAACTTTATTATATCATAAAGTGGACAGAATAAGGTTATGTATGGAACAACAGATCGGGCAGATGGCCGCCGCGGCTTTGCTGGCACGCACGCGATCTTTAAATTAAATTTTTAATGACTGTTTTCATAGATGCTGCGGTATTTCATTAATGCAGCGTCCAATTTCCTCTTTTAAGACTTGAGTCGTCGTCGACTTATTCGCGTAAACCATCGACTTCAAAAAACCTTAAAGAAAAAAGTCTAATGGTGTTAAATCGCACGATCTAGGCTGCCAATTCTGGCCTTCAAAACGCGAAATAACACGACCGGGAAATGACTGATGCAGCAATTGAATTGTGTCGCCATCTTGTTGAAACCACATGCCCTCTACATTCATTTTTTAAATTCTAGGGACGAAAAAACTGGTTATCGTTTCACGATACCGAACACCATTGACTGTTTGCTCTTGACATGCCTCATTTTCATAAAAAGAGGTCCAATGATTCCTCCAGCCCAAAATCCACACCACGCAGTGACACGTTGAGGATGCATTTGCTTCTCGTGAATCACTCGAGGATTTTCCTCACCCCAAATGCGACAATTCTGCCTATTGACGAAGCCATCAAGATGGAAATGGACCTCATCACTGAAGATGATTTTATCGGCAAAATCAGCATTTTCATGTTGTCTCTCCAATACCCAATTAACGAATTCCCTTCGCTCTCCATGGTCAGCTGGCTTCAGTTCCTGAGTCAATTGAACTTTGTATGCATGAAGATGCAAATCTTTCGTTAAAATTCGCTGCATAGTGGATTTGAAGACACCAATTTGCTGAGCTCGGTGTCGAATTGAGGTGGATGGAGTTTGAGCGCGTTGTTGTCTTTACATCACTAACAGACCCAGTTTTGGCAAATTTATTCATTAATCTCTTAACAGTTGACTCTTTTGGAACATTATTGTGACGCCAAATTGATCGCAATTTGCGAACTGTAGCCGCAAAACTTGGACCATTTTGGTAAAACTATTTCACAATGAGAATGCCTTGTTCATTCGTGTAGTGCTCCATTTTTGCTAACCTCGTACCTTCTATTAGCAAACAATAACAATTGTTCAAATGTCAAACAATGGCACTTCGATGGCGCCAAATTTAAATCTTGCGTTCTTGTTGGGACACCCTTTATATACGCTACCGCTCATTTGAATAATCATTTAACAATAGTGACTACTATTTAAAGTGCAATTTACATAACGGTTCAGTTTTTACTTATTTGTTTCTTCTACTTCCACACATCACCTTTTAAATGAGTGAAAAATGTGTTCTTCTTTTTTGGCCCATTTGAATAGCACCCTTCACGTGGTAATCGGTTTAAGTGTGAAAGCCTTTTGCAGATCATCATAAATCAGATCGGATTGCAGTAATTGTGTATAATTAAATATAAAACAATCGATTTTAAGTAAAATGGGCCGAGCTAAATCCTTGAGTAGCGAGGAAAGACCCAAAATTAAAATCTACAAGGAGTGTGGACTTTCTATTCATCAAATAGCCAGAAAAACTAGTAGAAGTCGCAAAGTTATATCGGCATATTTACGTGACTCCGAAGGCTATGGAAATAATATGAAAGGTCGAGCAGTAAGCTGACAAGAAAGCTATTCTGAGATATGCCTCAAATTCACACGACTCTGCTTCCAAAATCAAAGAAAAAACTGGCGTAAGTGCTAGTGTATCAACGGCAAAAAGAGTTATTTTCGAAGCAGCCTACTTGCAATGCTTGAGGCTTAAAAAGAAACCACCGCTAGACAATCTCCGTAAGAAAAGTCGCCTTAATTGTTGTCGTCGACTATGACGTGCAGTAGAGAGTGGAATAGAATTACATTTTCTGACGAAAAAAAATTAATTTAGAGGATGCTGATGGATATAATTACTACCTCGACGTTCTTCAAAAAGAGGAACACCTACTCAACCGATTACACAGCCGTGAAGGTGGAGTTATGGTATGGGGTGCGGTCTCTATGGCACAATAGAGCTCCAGTTTATCTCTGCATAAATGAATGCGACTTCATACAAAGCCGTGCTGGAAAAAGCATTTCCTGAAGTTACAAATGTTTTTTGGGAGACTTGGAATGGAAATTCCAGCATGACAACGTGCCAATCCACACAGCAAGAGTTGTCAAATTATGGATTGAAAGCTAAAATGTTGAGGTTATGAACTGGCCGCCTTACTCTCCAGACTTAGGCATTATTGAAAACGTCTGGAGAATGGCTAGTACGCAAGGTGTACGAATCAGGCAAACAATATTCAAGCAAAAGTGAACTCATTAATGGACTTAACAGGCCTGGTCGTGTATTTTACTGGACCTAATAAACAAAACTGCATGATTCTTTACCGAACAGAATATATGAATGCATTCTTTACCAGGGCGGAAGCACCCACTACTAAATTTTACTTAAAATACTTATTTTTAAATTAGATGTAAGCAAACAATAATACATTTAATTTAGAATTAATATTTTCGTGTTTAATCTAATTTTGTTAGGGGTTTATACAAATAATCCAAAAATTGAAATTGAATTTCTGTCTTTTTTTTTTGTGTTTAATGTTTTAGCACTTAATTCATTAAAATGAAAGAAAATTTATGTTATAGAATTAGAGCAAATAAGTGAAATATGATTTATAAAAGTACAACCAGTTCGTTATTATTATTATTAAAAAAAATAAAAGCTTAGAAATAGCTTAGAAATAGCCCATTTAAATATTTAAAGGTGTTATTCATGTGAGCGACACTGTACGTTCTATTTTCGAAGCAAGAAAGAAAACTTACACAATAATCGTGAGAGTTTAATTTCTAAAATAAAACTTATAATCGTTACGTTCCCTGCTATTAACTAATTCAATGAGATTAAAAATTTCTGGAAATAGGTCAAAGAACATATACATATATATTCGAAATTTTGGTTTTTTTTTTTTTGGGAATTTGATCGTTTCCGACATCTTTTACAATCGTTAAAATAAAACGTTCTTTATGTGATGATAAAAATTTTGGATAAGCCTAAGCATGTCCGTAATTCGAACTGAAATTTTTTTTCCTAAAACAAAAAAAAACAATTTGTAAAAGAGATTGTGGAACGAATTTTGAGACATTTTCTTATAGGCTATCATTAGCGGTCTTTTTTTTTATTCTCTGTGTACACTGACACTGAAAAATTCATGGCTAAAACTATCACTGGCTATCACATATTGTTTCGAAAATAACGTCATAAAACTCTAAAATATATTGTAGCTCTTATAGTCCACTTACCTTATCTGTCGTTCCACGGTGCGTTGTGTTGCCCTGCCAAAATCTACGGACGTAGCCTCTAATGTAGCCTGTAATGCATTTGGTGTATTCGAAGCCTGGATACCAGCACAGTGAACCATAACCAAAGACCCAGCAATGGGGTTCAATGGTGCGATTAGCGCGCTGGTCATTATTATTTTCCACGTCATCCTGCTGCATGAAATTTCCATTCGCAAAGAGATTTTCAAAATGTTGAGGCAAATTGTTGCGGGATGTTGAGGGCGGAGGTTGTAGCAGGAAATGGTAGTCGTTGTTGGCCATGGTGCAAGAGGAGAAAGAAATTGTGCGTCTGATGGGGTGTTAGCTTAATTTATGATTCGATGATGAGATCTTCAAAGTTTCTTGATTTACCACTATTTGAATTTTATGTATTTTTGAATTATTTTGGGCCTTGGCTGTTGTCTTGAGAGGAGAAGAAGGCCTTCGTCTGGGGGAAGAAATTTTTGCGTGAGGTTTCCTCTTTAGATGTTGTTGTTGTAATTGCAGTGTGTGCCACTTGATGCAAGACGACATCGATAGTTAATGGAGGATTTTTTTTGGCGATTTCCAATATTTTTCTTTTGTTGATTAAAGATTTCGAATTATTGTACTTTGTGCAAAAACGATTTTTCGGCTTTTCTTAATTTGAGAAATCCTCACATCATTCACTTGATATTTCGCATTTTTATTACAGACTTGTGCTAACTTTTCCACGTTAATTTGCGTACGATTTTCATGGTTCGCAGGATTGTTGAATGACTTGATTTCTATTGATCAGAATGCATTTTATTGCTGTTGAATGAATCACCGATTATATTTGAATTTATAGAATTTATCTGCAAATAAAATTTTGGTAAATGTTGAACTTCTGCGTTTCAGCTTTTTCAATATTTGTTATCGTATTTTCATTTACAATTGACAATTGGTTTTTGTTGTTGACTTTGTGAAACAATGAGCAGAGTGTTTTCTTGATAATCGCAACCGTAACCGTTGTTTCGGTAGTTCCGTTCCCGGCATCCGATCAGTGGGAACTGTTTCGATAACGTTTGCCATAACATCAAGTAAATACATTTTTGCGCTGAATGTTTTGTCTGTTTTTTTTTTTTTGTTTTTGTTTTACTTGAGCGTTTCTCTTTCACAATTTTCTGTTTTTATTTACATTTTTATTGGTTTCCATACATGACAACGTTTCGTATACCCTACAGGCGGCATACAATGCATTCAGATAGAGGTATGGTTTTAGAATTACATCTTATTTGATAAATGTTTGCTGCCCAAAGTGCTTTTTGGATATAAGTCGGTTTTGCAACAAATTGACTGCACGGACGCTACCCGGATTTTTCTATTTTTTGCTAGATAAAAAGCAAATTTCCTTGCTTCCATCCCCATGGATGGAACATGAAACAGCTTTTCACATTTAATAAGCTTACACGCCTTCTACTTTAGAACCCCCTAAATAGGTTATAAAATATAAAAAAAATATCCGCCCAGATGCAAACTTCCTGAGCCAAGGACTGTGAGGGCGGTCCCACAACTAGTCGACCTGACGTATAGATGGTGCCAGTAGTTTGAAAGAAATTATTTTGGTGACAAGTGGCAACTTTATAAAACATATGTTTTAAGTTTCAAGGCGCCACGTTGCTTACTATTTTTATTTGAAACATCAAAAGTAAACGGTCTTAAAAATGAAAAAATGAATCACCATTATTTAATTCAATATCCCCATTTGAAAGGTCTCATTCACATCAATATTAAAGCCGAGCTAGATTCTGCCATAGGAGAGTCTGCTCCTTCGTAAAATATTGCTCGTAAGTGAAATATTGAATAGCAGAGTTTAAACGAGGCCGTATGAACTGCCAAGACGAACACTGTAGTGGTCAACCAATTGAGCTTTCCACGCCAGATACGGTTACGAAAATCCACAAAATGGCAATGGATGATTGTCGGCTGAAGGTGCATGAGCTAGCTGAGATGATAGGCATTTAAAAAAAGTGCTATACATCGTATATTCACCGAAGATTTGAAAGTGAGAAAGCTGTGCGCAAGATGGGTGCCACGCTTGCTTTCAGTAGAGCAAAAACAGCGTCATAAAGAAGTTTCAGTAGAGTGTTTGGCGATGTTTCAATGCAATAAAGACGGATTTTTGCGTCAATTTATAACCATTTGTGAGACATGGATCCACAACTTCAAAACAGTGGACTCGAATGGGAGAATCGTGCCTAATCTGCAGGCAAGATCATGGCGTCTGTTTTTTGGGATGCGCATTTGATTATTTTTATTGATTATCTTCAGAAAGGAATAATCATCAACAACGAATATTCTGCTAATTTATTGCAGCATTTAGGTGATGAAATTATAGAAAAAGGCAGAATTATGGGAAAAAGAAAGTGTTGTTTCATCAAGACAATGCTTCAGTTCATACACCCACTATTGCGACTTTATCACACACCTTATTCGCCAGATTTTACTCCCTCGGACTATTTTCTATTTCCGAAGTTGGAAAAATGGTTCGGTGATAAAAAACTTGTTAACAATAGAGAGATGGAGTCCGCGGTTGATGGCTTTTTTAAGGAGTTCGACAGTTCTTGCTATAAACAGGGTATAGAAGCTATTGAATATCGCTAGAAAAAGTATATCGAGCTAAAAGGATATTATGTTGAAAAATAAAGAAAATTATTCCCAACTTTTTGTGTCGTCTTTGTTAGGTCGGCTAATTTTGCCCCCATTCAAACCTGGAATATAAAATTTAGCCTATATCCGATTTGGTCGATATTTTTATCATTGAGAATTTTAAAACGAACGGCATTTATATGTTTGGAACATAAAAACTTGACGGGTATGTTGCAAATTTGTACACCCATCGCCTTAGGATTCCGGTATAGCCATTTTGTCATTGCATTCGGAATTCTCGCCTGAGAATCCATAAATTTCGATGAAGATTTAAGCACGTACATCCTTCCGTCTTCGTGTCTGTTCAAAGCGTGACAGAAGCGGTCACACTGCATGAGCTAGAAGTTTGAAATTTGACATGAATAATTTGGATGGATCTGTTCGGTCTGAAGGAAGTAAACGCCCAGAGAAGTAGCCACTATAGATACCGTATCCGGCAGTAAGGGATTAGCACATGTTCCTGTATCTCCCAAAAGTTTTTTCTGGTGAAAAGTTCGTTTCAAGAGAAGCTTGTGAAAACAACTCTCTCATGTTTTTGCCAATAGGGTTTCAATGATAGATGCAAAAGGAAATTACCTACAAAATGGCATTAAGATATTGAACAAAACATTGAATATTTGATCTAAATTCGATCACTCTAGCTGTGCTAATAATAGGTATTCAGCTTTTATAATAAATGTTCAGCTCATATTTAAACAAATGATCAACATCCAAAATATACCACTGCATGTAAAATATATACTGCATGGTCTAGGACTATGACAGCTTGTGGGACCCCAGTTTCCTTGTTCGTAAAGACATCGTAAAATCTGCTTAGATGTTGGGGTACTACGCTCATGTACTTTACAAAACGTAAACAATCAATAATCTTTTTCGAATTTCTAATTGTCATATGCATTATGAATGCCTGCTGAAAGCGTCGCGTCAAAGTGAACTCAGCTTAATATTTACCATTTATAGTACATGTCATAATATCGCTTAAAACCTATTTAAACCTTTCCACCTATTTCTTAAATCATACATAACATTCCATATAACAATTTCGGGATTCACAATTATTAGCAATAGACGAATGTAGGGCACCTCTTAAGTTAACTTTTGACGGTGCTTTCTTAATCTATTATTAATTTATTCTCACACAAACAAACGTATGCAAATCTACGTATTATTCTACAACTAATGGCGTAATTTTAAAATAACACAAAGTTTTTTTTTTTTTAAATTTATATTTAGTTGTTGCTACTGTAGCCACGCGTCTCTTTCAACGCTAGACAGACATTTTTCAAAACCAGATAGCGGCATTGTAAATGTATATTTCACTTTTCTTTTCGTACTTTTTTGTCGCTAAAATTTATTATTGCTTATTGTTTAATAGGGGTTTTAAAATTTATATACACAAATTCATTTTCGTAAGCATTTTCCGTTAATAATGAATGAACATTTATTAAACTCATGCACAGTAAGGCGAATCGCGAAAATAAGTTGACGTGGTGATGATAGCTAAAAATAAAATTTGGGTCATTTAATGATGCTTCGAAAAGCACATTCTGTCAAACAAAATATGGGAATTGGTTAATTAAAACGTAGAATATTTATTACGCATTTTAATTTTTTGTATAGCCTTCGAAGTAGACACCTTCCCAAATAATACGCTTATGCCAACAAGTAATCCAATCATCAAAACATTTTTTAAACGCATTTTCAGTTCTCTCATGACTCGACTCGACTGAAAATGGGTGCCTTGATGTGGTAATTTAAGTTTTGGAAAGGGAAAAAATTTATCAAGTGAATTTTTGTTCGCAATAACAGCTTCCTGACGGTTCGTCACCGTGGTGTAAAATGAGTGGTGAGTTTTCTTTTCTAAAAATCTATATGTAGTCTTTTTCGATGAACGATACGTAACCAACAGATGATATTCATTCTTTATCGTTTAATCTTCCAAGATTCCCGAACGCACAACCCGGGATAATTAGATAAAACAGTTAAAATTACTTTAGCCTTTTATCAACTTTAACGCGATTTTTTTCGGTTTAGAAGGCACCCTTCCGAAGCTTTTTCATTGGTTTGCATCTCAACTCCTTAAAGATATGTCTTTTCACCAGTTAGAATGCGTTTTACGAACACTGGGTTGCAATGGATTCGTTCTAATGTATTTTCAGCTATATTTATGCGGTTATGTTTTCAGGAAATTCAGATCTTCCGGAACAACGGTGTAAAAAGAAGGTAGGAATTGATTCGTGAGACACAGAAAGTTCAGCGGTTCTCTCTTTCAAACTTATGTAACGATTTCCAGGCACCATTTCTTTCCCTTTATGAAGGTTAATTTCTGTTACAGATGTTGATGATAAATCCCCAACTGAAATATGTATATTCACACTACGACAATTACTGGAGAAAACCCAAGATAAACAAGATCGACACAAACCACCACCATTTCATCGACCATAAAACTTTCTTCGACGGCTCGATACGGCAAAAATTATACGAAACCGTCGTTGTATGATACTCCTGCGAAACTTACTATACGTTTTTGTAGAATGCCACTGACTGAAAGGAAATGTTCAGTAAACGTAGATAAAAAATCTTAGTGAATTATTTTAAACTAAATGAGGATTTAGACAGGGCAACAGCTCTCTCCCTCTCTCGACCTTTTCAATATAATTTTGGAGATGTTTGTGAGGGAAACCGTAATTTTTAACAAAAGCCAAATGCTAATTGTCTACGCTGATGATATAAACATCATTGGTGGAGATGTTACTGCAGTCTTCACAAGCACTGACAATGCGACAGCACAGATGATTGTGGCGATAAACGGGGAAATAGCTAAGTTTTTTGTTTCGACAAACAAAAGGAGTCGTCTATTCATTTGGATTGGTGAACGAATTTATTTTTCTCGCGCTCGCCGTTAATAAAACTAATGATGTCAGACAAGGAAAAGCGGGCTTAGCAAAGTATTTGGTGACAAAGTCCTCTCCCGGCGAACAAAAATCCAATAATAGTATCGTACCCTAGTGTAACATTTCTTGCTGTGCCGAATTTTGAGTAATGACACCATCCGATGAATCAGTTCTGTGAGCCTTCGAAAGAAAAGTGCTCCGA
Organism: Philornis downsi; assembly: GCA_019455685.1. Taxonomy (NCBI): domain Eukaryota; kingdom Metazoa; phylum Arthropoda; class Insecta; order Diptera; family Muscidae; genus Philornis; species Philornis downsi. The sequence continues at coordinate 989,818 of JAHXMU010000033.1, read as the reverse complement.
AAAGTATCGTATATGGAACCATTGTTGTTAACGGAGAATATCCGCATCGTATAAGTTATGGGTTGTATGAGCTGTGTACCGACATCGATGTGATTGTGTGGACTGGGTCGAGTTATGGTGACGGGCAATCAAGAAGAGGTCAACCAATACAGCATTGGAAGAACTAGATTTTTGAAATTTTTGAGATGCCAAAACTTAGTGTGACGAATTGTGGAACGAGTGCTGGTAACTGAAGCACCTGTAAGAACTAATTCTTGGCATGAATTGCGTATTCTACCTGCCGCCTAAGTAAGAAAGTGAGTAATTAAGTAGAAAGTGGACGGTATTTTATGGAAACATTTTTTAAAATATAACCTTGGGCCTTGGCACAATGGTTAGAAAACGCGACTATTATTTTATGGGAACATTTTATGAAATATGACCTTGGACCTTGGCACAATGGTTAGAAAACGCGACTGTTATGCATATGATCGTATATTCAGGTTGCGGTACGACCATCTATCATTCTTTGTGCAGCGCTAACCTCGATTTATCCTACAAATACTTCAGAGTAGTTGAGTATGTCGTGGTTGCCGTTCACCACGTTCATCCTTGAAATGTAGTATCGAGCATTCCATCTACCTGGGGTCTCCTCACCCGCAGGTACGAATATGTAAAAAGTTTCCAGTCTGTACTCTTTTTGATGCAGGGCTGCCAATCCCGTGAAGTATGGCGTATAAATCACAATTTGGTAGCAGCTTTGCTGCGCAGCTTCCACCGGTAAATTTGGAGTTCGCGCCTGATTATTTGGTGTTGGATCCCTAGTGGGAACCAAAATTGCTGGTAGAGACTTTGTGCTCGAATGTGGGGTTGCATTATACAACTGACTGTTATAAATCCATAGAGTAGCAGAAATGGTAGGATTGGTCTCACCTCCCCGCCAATGGGGACTATGTTCCATACTAGCATAATCAATTTAGTATCTTCTGGCTGGAAGAAAGGGCTGATAATTGCGGTAGATTGATCCCAAAATTGTCAGCTCCTATATAGTCCAAGATAGTCCAAGTCAACTTGCCCGTCCTAGGGCAACTGGTAATCGCATTGTAATATGTCCAGTGTGATAAGCACACCGTGGGTAAG
>JAHXMU010000033.1:883635-988689 GCA_019455685.1 Philornis downsi | reverse complement strand
TAATCGCATTGTAATATGTCCAGTGTGATAAGCACACCGTGGGTAAGTCCTTCACGACAAGACTCACGTTAAATCCCCGTGGACTCGTCATTAGACTGTAAATATGTCGAGTTACTCTGAAAAATAGGGTGCGTGTAAGATCGCTGAATGTGCGAAGCACTTCCATATCCTATTCGTGGGATGCAGGAGGAGAATTTGCGTTTTTAATGTTGTGAATGCATAAACCGAAAAAATGTCTTAAGTCATGCTAAATGGAAAATCAAGGATCAAGATCTTCTTTCAACACACTATTCGGGAAATGATTTCACAGTAGGTTCATAAAAATGTTGTTGGGCATGTTGTCAATCAGCAGAGCACTACGAAAATCCAATAATTCTTAGAAATCAAATTTTAATTAGAGAATTAAAACAACCAACAAGTAGAATTTAAAAAAGAAGGTCTACACGTATAATAAAAAGTTTTGGACAGAAATGTAAAATCAAAATTATGTATGTTCACCAAAAAGGTGTGTTTACAAGAAAAAACGACTTTAGTGGAGTTAAAACAAATTTCAAAAGTTAGAGTTTTTCAAAAATTATAACAAAATTATAACAAATTCGTACAACACTTAATACAACAACTTTTGAGTTAAGTCGCTTCTTGTAAATACCGGAAGCCTATAGTTCACGACTGACTTAGTCCAGAGAGAAAATATTTGGTAAATCATCTTTGAATAACCAAAATTTTATTTTTAGCTGCTAATTGGAAATTGTTCTCTTTTACTCTTGGACTACAACCGAGTTTAATATACTGATATGTAGATAGACACTAGAACCGATTGTACGGCTACCACCATCTACGATTTTGTGGGTTTTTTGCGGGTATAAAGTTCATTGTTTGATTAGGATTGGCGTAGAGTCCGAGCAGTTAATATCTGTCATATGGTGGCAGCCAATTTAGTTTATTCTTCTATGACTACCAGAAAATTTAATTTGCTCAAATGTTTGTTATTTCCGCGATATACGAGTGAAGAGTACCTGTGATATTGTAGATAATTAGGTATGGATTTTATTATGGAAAAGATAAATACATTTACTCTATATCGGTAATACTCATGAAGAGGTCTGCTAATAAATTTATGATTAAATATATACAGTATGGTGAGTGTAGAGCAATTGTAGTAATTTTTAGATTTTCACTTTCGCTTCTGAGAATATTTATATTTGTTATATTCCCATTTCAGATAACAATTATGAAACGAGTCACCTTACCAAACTCTTTGTTCGCAATTCATTAATATCTCACATACTGAATGTTTAATGAAAATAAAAGCAACAAATTAATTTTGTTTTTAGTATTTTTGATATAATAAAATTATTAAAATGCAGACAAGATATAATTCGTCGATTAGTCGCTTTGACATTTAAATGCTGGTATAGATGGGGCCAGTTGTTTGAAAAAAATATTTTGTGAAAAGTGGTAACCTTATAAAACATATATTATAAGTGTCAAGGAGCAATGTTGTTTAGTATTTTTATTTGAGCCATCAATAAATATCTCAGTGAATATGTAAACTTGGAAAAAAATGGTCACTGTTATGTAATTCAATATTTCCATTTCAAAGACCTCAGTCCAACCAATGTTAAAGCTCAGCTAGATTCTACTCTGGGGGAGCCTGCTCTTTCGTTTACGACTGTAAACTATTAGGTAGTAGAGTTTATGCAAGGCCGTACGAGCTGCCAAAGCGAACACCACAGTCGTCGACCAATTGAGGTGTCCACGCCAGACACGGTTAAGAAAATCCACAAAATGGTATTGGATGATCGCCGGGTGAAGGTGAGTGAGCTAATTTAAATTATAGGCATTTTAAAAATTGCTATAAATCGTTTATAAATTTGAAGGTGAGACAGCTGCATGCAAGATGGGTGCCGCGATTGCTTTCAATACAGCAAAAACAGCGTCGTGAAGATGTTTCACTAGTATTTGGGATGTTTCACTGCAATAAATCCGAATTTTTGAGTCGACTTATAACCATGGATGAGACATGGGTCCACCACTCCACACCTGAGACAAAGGAACAGCCAAAGCAGTGGACTGGAATGGGAGAATCGTGCCCAAAGAAGGCAAAGACGGTTCCATCTGTAGGCTAGATCATGAGGTCTGTTTTTTTTTGGATGCGCATGGGATTATTTTTATTGGTTATCTTCAGAAATGAAAAATCATCAACGGTGAATATTATGCTAATTTATTGTAGCGTTTAGGTAATGAAATTATGGGAAAAAAGCCGCATTTGGCGAAAAAGCAAATGTTGTTTTATCAAAACAATGCTCCGGTTTACACATCCATTATAGCGATGATCGAAATTAACGAATTAAGGTTCAAATTGCTTCACCACGCACCTTATTCACAACATTTAGCTCTCTCGGACTATTTTCTATTTTAAAATTTGAAAAAATGATTCGGTTGCAAAAGATTTGCCAACAATGGAGAGGTGGGTGGAGTCTGCAGTTGCAGTTTACCAGCTCTTACTGTAAACAAGGTATAGAAGCTATTGAATATCGTTGAAAAATAAAGTAAATGTTTCCCAACTTTTTTGTGCCTTCTTTGTTAGGTCGTTTAGTTTTGGGACCGCCCTCGTATTAACTGTCTGTCTGAAATTATTTACATATTATTGTTGAAGAACAAGTTGTTTTTATTGGCATAATTGATTATTGAAAATAGTGCATCTGGAATTGATTGTACGCTATAAGCGAGCTATCATATGGAATGGACGAATATAAATCAACGATATTGTGCCTTAATTTTCAAAACAGAACATAGAAACTTAGAAATGTTTTAGACAATATCTTTTTTGTATAGCAAGTGTATAAGAAAAAAACTTTTTGCACAGAAAAGTCATCGAGAAAACTCTTTATATGTAGAAAGAAGACGGAGAACATAGCCCTTGTAAGAAACTAACTTATTATATAGAAAAGCGTTAGAGAGGACACCTTCTATATAGTAAAATGCGATTATATACAAACGTTTCTCAGAACACATCTTTAATACAGAAACTAGTCTATAAAAAGTGTCAGCGAATATATTTGTAAAAGTGTTAAGAAGATTATTTAACATGAAATTATTTAAGAAGGCAAGTCTGACGAGCGAAATTTTTCAAATGCAAGAGGTGTCATTTTCCAATTAGAATGTGTCCGAAACTACTTCACCAGTGAGTCTTTAGAAAAAACATTTTAATTCAAAAAATCATGTAAAAGTACGTTTTTTATGTAAAGAGGTGTCGGTATGAGAGGAACTTTTTCTACTAAAATGTATGTGAGAAGACAAATTTCATACTGAGAAACATTTAAGAATGAACTTTTCGTACAAGAAGATATTTTTCTCATAGAAAGATATCGGAGAAGTTTCTTTTTTGCTCAAAAAAGTCTTGGAGAAGACACTTTTTGTTTATAACAGTGTCTGAGAAGATAATTTTTGTATAGACAACGTTTTGAAGAAGACTCTTTTCGTGCAGAAAAGTATCGGAGAAGACACTTTCCATACAGAAAAATGTTTGCAGAAGACACTTTTCGTATAGAAAAGTGTCGGAGAAGATACTTTTCGTATAAAAAAGTGTCAGAAAAGATACTTTTTGTATAGAAGTGTCGCAGAAGACACTTTTTGTATAGAAAAGTGTCGGAGAAGACACTTTTTGTATAGAAAAGTGTCGGAGAAGACACTTTTTGTATAGAAAAGTGTCGGAGAAGACACTTTTTGTATAGAAAAGTGTCGGAGTGTATAAAAGAGTGACAGAGAAAACACTTTCCGTATAGAAGAGTGTCGGACAAAACTTTCCGTATAGAAAAGTGTCAGAGAAAACACTTTCCGTACAGAAAAGTGTCGGAGAAAACACTTTTCGTATAAAAAATGTCGGAGAAAACACTCCATATAGACAAGTGCCAGAGAAAACACTTTCTGCATACAAAAGTGTCAGCGAAAACACTTTCCGTATAGAAAAGTGTCGGAGAAGACATTTCCCGTGTAGGAAAGTATAGGAGGAGATACTTTCCGTACAGAAACGTATCGGAATAGAAAAGTGTCGGAGAAGATATCTTTCGTATTAAAAAGTTCACTTTTTAGTATTTTCCGTACAGAAACTTGCCGAAGAAGACAAATTTCATATAGAAGATCGCTGGAGAAGGCATTTTTCGGTGTGGGCTTTCGTACCTAGCTTGCCTGTGATTGTGAGACATTTTTATGTTAAATTGAAGCCTCCTAGGCCAAGCGATGTGGACCTTATCGTGCTCTCAACAGACACCCGGAATTACAGATACTTAATTTTATCCCTTCACATAAGGAAAATAATCGAAATTAGCCGATATTTATGTACATATTCCATTTGATTTGGCCAAAAAAAGCGAAAAACGAATCTAGCCCATAGTAATTAATACGGAAAATTTATCGGTACCACCCTTCCGGCAAACATTTGAAAGCGTATAACGGCGCCCCTTCATGCCAACTTTGTTCATTATTCTTATAATTTCTCCTTGAACTTGAACGTTTCGCGGAGACAAAAAGCACAAAAAAACAAATGTAGAACATTGAATTTTGCACATGTAAAGTTCGAGGAATCTTACTATAGTTTCGATGTGGTATATTTTTATCACCACCTCTCTCCTCCATCTCTTTCTTACACATTTAGTATTCATTTTCCACAACTAGCAACAAAACACTGATAGCGTTCGCGTGTTTAGGCTGTTTGCTTACAGGCGGCGTTCGTGCGCAAACTAAATATTTAGCGCAACAAATGTAAAGAAAGATAGAAAGATAGAAAGAAGAAAGAAAAGCAAAAATTAAAATTTATTGCCTTAGAAAATAGTTTTCCTAATTTAATTGTTTATAAAATTCATTAGATACGAATAGAGTGTAGTGATAAGTTCAAAGAGATAAAATTTGCTGAACTAAAAAAATAGTTAGAATTGTCAGTGCTGTTGTAGGAGAACATAAGATATTGGTAGCTACAGCTGCATTCAGGTTGGATTTTGATCCATTAGAAGGATTTTCAAAAAACGATAAAAAAGGCTTTGGTAATTCCACCACCATACGCCATGGGAGGGAACGGTACACCCATTTTGTCATTCCGTTTATAACAACTATAAATACTCCTTACAGATTCCACAAAGCATACATATATATTCCTGATAAAAAAAATCTGCAACTGTCCGTCCATCCGTGTGTTTATTGAGTGCACGATTGAAGTTCCACCACGTCAACTACGAGCAATGCTGTCAGATTTGGCGATTTGTCAGCAAACGTGACGACTTCAAAACATCTTTGTCGACGAAAGTTTTAGAAGTTAGGCGAGTTTCTTGCCAGTTTTTTAAATTTCTAAGATTGTTCCGAACTGTGCAGAAAAAATTGCATACTTTTTGTTTAGGGATATAATTATTAGCCGGAATTAAGCTGGTGTGAACCCAGCTTGGCGCGTCATTTCATTGTATTTGTGGCTTTTATGAAAAATATTATCCCGCAGCATTCATAATTGGAATCACAATGATCGCACCGGTAAATGCTTTGGAACACTAAAAGAAGTTCCAAATGATAATGTGGTCCCCCAAAGGAGCAAAATTTTCAAATCAGTGAGTAAATATAGGCATACAGGAAATTGTGGACATTGAATCAAACACATATCGACAAGAATTATAAGTCGAACATGGCGTCGGCAATAAGGCAGCTAAAATCGGATCGTTGCCATAACACGCAGTTGCAGTAAAAATCTTAGGAAAAAGGTAGGATTTTGTTTAATTTGTCTATAAACGATTTGTCTTAGCCGTTGTCATGACTGATGTAGACAGTCTTAAAGCAACTCTACTCTCACCAATTGACAACTAATGCTTCAAATGCATCGAAGTATTTTGCGCGTAAACTTGCGTTAGCATTGCGAAAAGTGCTAAAAAGTTTGTAAAAACTATTTTATTTTATTGTTTTTATATCTTAAACAAATACGAAACTATTTTTAATATGAAATTATTATGTTTTTTCTAATTAATCATATTGTTATACTTTATGAAAGATTTATACAAATAAATCAATGGTACAGAAGGTATTTGTAAGAATGTAATAGACAAACTATATTTTGAAACTAAAATAACATGGTTTCATATTATGACGAATAAGCATAATCTTGGCGATATTCGACGATGCATTTGGCGGTGATAAAAAAAACAACAACTGACAACACTGGCTACGAGGCACACGCATACAGTGATGGTGTAAAATGCATCAAATTTATTGTTAGTGTTGAAATTTGCTGCCATTTACTGCGGTACGATTGGAAACCTAACGGTATTTCATTATGTAGGGAATGTAGATATTTTTGCAAAGCAGTTTTTGTTTTCAAGCAAAACAGTTTATCATAATTAGTCGACATTTAAACAAAGCTAATGTAAATAATTACAAACTGTCGTAAAGTTCTAGTTATTTACATATATTCTTAGGATATTTGTGATTTAATATAGGTTGTTGTGCTGACGAAGAAAGGAATAGAAAATCTTTGGCTGAGAGCGCAGGTGTAACGCGGTGTTTCAAAACAAAGGTTTTCAATACAATTAGTGCCAAAAATGGTTCTGAAACTATATGTACAAAGCATAAAACATCGAGCCGTTTTGATAAGAACCAAGTTCGTATTTCGAAAAATAACCCTTTAATGTCGTCAAAAGGATTTTAGAAAGGAATTACTTACAACAATTAGCAGTCGCACAATCAGATAAGGACTGAACGATATTGGTTTGATGGGCAGGGCTCCAAGAAAACTACCTTTTTAAGCAAACAAAACATTAAAAACAGAGAGGTGTCTGCAAGACAAAACCTTTATCGGATTAAATGAAATAATGTGTTATGGTTGGATGAAAAACTTTAGTACGGAGACCAAAAAATACGGAATTCAATCCTAAATACATAAAAATGATCGTCATACTTAACGGGGAATGATTTGCGGGTGTTTTTAAAGGTCTGTTGAAAGAGAATATGAGATAAAAACGTACGTAAAACGTACGAACACTAAGACTGATATATAGCAAAAATTACATAAAACATGGTACTCTATTTCTCCTGAAATCTGCTCTAATTTGAACAGCTTGATGCAACATGGACGTAATAAATAAGAGGTAATAAATAAGAGCGGAGTCTTGACTAAGTATTAATATTATATTCGGTTGTGCTCAATTTGAAGCTATTAGAAAGAAAATTGATTTGTTCTTATTACTTTTTCCAGATATTTTTTTAAGAATTAAAGGTTTCGTTAATAAAACTATGGATAGTTGAAAATTTTGTTATGTTTTTGATTTACTACCATAAAATGCTTTATATATTTAAACAAAAATTAATTTTTTTGCTCATGATTAAATAAAAATGTAGGGAAAAGTTAAAAACTTTGGTCGGTCTTATTTTTTGTGCCATAGATGTATACAGTATCTTAAATTCATAGCAGAGTTCGAAGCCGATTGACACGCCGCCGCCGGTTTTGTATTTTGATAGTAGAGCTGCCATCGATTCATTCAGCTTTGATAAACGGCCTAATATTTCGACTCGGAATTGTGTTTTGACTGAGTCGTTTTAAAACTTGAGGTACATACTGTCCTAATACTCAAAAAATTTATGTACTTCTGTAATAAACAGGTGTATAGAGTAGGCCTCACACTGAAACAATATATACTTATGGAGATCAGGATGGTCGTTCATGGTGTTGAACACTTAAAATTATATATATGTAACTATATATATGCAACTAAACCGCTTTCTACACGATCTAAGATACAAAAAGAAAACGATAGAACAGTAACTGGAACATTTGACATTTCAGATTAACGCAATATTTTTCTTAAATAAATTGAAAGTTTGATCATCGCTTACAGCACCGCTTACCGTTACATTTGCCAAAATTGTTGACAAGTTATATTAAATTTATCAGCGCTATGAAATATCGTGCAATTCGCTTTAAATGCGTTAAATTTACAAATTAGTATGTGAATATGCAACATATCCACCAGCATTGAAGGACAAATATGTTTTTATATTATAATGAAAAAAAAAAAATCATGAGCCGATGTTTAAGCCGCCATCGATTAAAAGGATTCGCGCCGCTAGCTCCAAGATCTGATTCACGCACCGAAAAAATTCAGTAGTTGCGTAGTTAAGGAAGATATGTTTGTATATGAAGTCAGAGACAACTTTAATAAAAAAAAAAAATAAAAAAAATATCCATTTTTCGTTTTCAAACTTTAAATAAAACACACATAAAGCTAATATTTCGATGAAACTTTTATTTTATTATAATACTAGCCGACCCGGCAAACGTTGCTTTGCCTTCAAATTTTATTTTTATTGGAAATATTTCTTTAATCGGTCTATTATAATAAGAAAGGCCATGGATATTTAATTCATGGTTTGTATGGGAGGTACCACGCCCCATTGTCCAATCCTGCCCATATTTGCAGTAGCACTTAAGATATGTACACCAAACCGATGTACCAAATTTTGTTCAAACACCGTAAACAGGAGCAGAAATATTGGATATTTTATTTATGGTTTGTATGGTAGGTACCACGCCCCATTGTCCAATCCCGCCCATATTTGCAGTAGCACTTAAGATATGTACACCAAACCTACGCACCAAATTTTGTTCAAATACCGTAAGCAGGAGCAGAAATAATTGATTTTTAATTTTTTGTTTGTATGGGAGGTACCACGCCCCTTTGTCCAATTGGACCGAATTGTAAATCTAAACCATCCCAGGCACCACCCAGACGCATATACAAACATTTATGCAAAGCGGTCCAGCCGTTTAGGAGGAGTTCAATGACAACGCTCGTACAGTAGAATTATATATATAATGAAAAATGTCCAGTTTTCCACTTTTCCGACGATTTCGACCTTCGGACATAGTTAAAAACCTTCTCCTGGCCGACACGAATAAGCCCTGAAAGTTTCATGAAGATCGGGTACGCCGTGTGAGAGGGGTTCTCTTACAAACTATTTTTGTACACAGACAGACAGATATTCATTTTTATATATATAGATTTGGACCTTGTCGAAAATCAATGTCATTTGACTGATAACGTCTGGATTTTTTGCAGCAGTGGATCGTTTTGAGGTAGTTTTCGACCACTTTTTCGCACAATTCGGGCGGTACTTTTGGAGACTGTTCCGTCAACTATGCGTTAGCTAGAGGTATATCACCTAAGATACAGTTGAAATGTTGTTTATTATCAACTACGTTGTTATCAAATCAAAAATTAGCTAGTTTAAAAGTTTAAAAAGTGACATAGTAATCTTCCCGAGAGTAAAATTTTGCGGTTTTCTATAGTGGCCCAATGCTTTTGTAGAGTATTTAGTGTTCGTTTTCAAACCCCTTTAACTGACATTATTTTTTTGTTTTCATATTCGCATTTGTTGTGAGACAGAAAATGGCCAAATTCCCCAAATATAATTTTATGCCAGCGTCTGCGCTGTGAATTTAAATAGCCAAAATCCAAAGACGTCACTGTGTTACGCTTTCGGTAGTCTGTGCAAGTGAACAAATGTTGTTTTGCTGATAGCAATTTGGAAGAAAAAAAAAAAAATAGATCGACTGGGTGCATGAATGTCTGGTAGAAACCAAATGAATGAGGTTATCGATCGGTTTAAGGCGGATTTCCCATCTTCACCTACATACAACGAGGGTGGCAATCTCAAAATTAATAAAAATTGTACACAAAATAGCCAAAAGTATCATTTACATTGAAGTTGCAAAAAATATATACTCGTACATGCATACACACATATTCATTGTAAAAGAGATGCTGTTTTGACAAATTGTTAACAGCCAACAAACACGTTAAGCGAAAAACTGCCAAACGGAAACTGCTACGGTACAAAACAAATAGCAGACAACAAAAATCTCTTGTTTAACATTACACGATAACAGAAGAATGTTAATGAACTTTTATTGTTATTTCTCTCTTTCATCAATTTACAGCAAAAGCATTTGTAGTATTGAATCGATATAAAAATATAAAAACATGTTGTCGGCTTCCATTATATCTTTTTGGCATTCATGCAAATGGATGACGAAACGTCTTCATCGTTTTATATCATTTCGATGCGAAATTGTCGAAGAAGACAAAACAAAATCAAAACAAACTAAGAGCGAAATTTATGTTAATGCTAACTCATAATGGTGACCTTTGGGACTGGGAGACGTTGGGTTGGTTGCTTGGTTAACTAAGTTATGAATTCGATTGTTAGTTTGGAAAAATTGCAAGTTATTTTTACGCAAAAGGCACGTGTTCTGACACAAATCGGCGAAATGTTAATGCGTAGTAAAATTTCATATTTCTATTGTGCTCATTGTTTGGGACTCTAAACTCGGTGCATCGCTAAAATAAATTTCTGTGATCACCCTCTAAAAATGGAATTTGCACAAATTAATAATTAGTAATAATAAGATTACTATTAATATGAACTAAACGCTTCCAAAAATACTTCCTACAGCGCTTTGATTGCGTCTTTTTGAAAAATAAAATCTGTAGTCCCCACCAAAGAAAAATGTGCCAATGGCGATTTCCAAGCCATTTTATTTGGTCTGAAACATTTTCGACAACACCACTATAAATCAGAGTTTTTGAGTTTTCACATATATGTATATGAGTTATCCATTTAGTAGTTCCAAAACCGCCGGTCTGGCGAGGCTGTTAGCTATTAAATACCCACCATCTGAAGTGTTATTTATTTGGTAAAAGGTTTGTCGTTTACGAATATAGGTCGTTTACCAAATGAAGAATGCGTACAAGTAGTTAAAACTTACTACGAAAGCTGTAATTCAAACGTTTGCACTTTTCGCGCATTCCGGGGTGATTATGGGCGTCATAATCGACAAGAAATTAGCAAGATTGTAAAGAAATTTTAAGAAATTGGAAGCGTTACAGGCCTGTGCATCATTGCAATGTACATACTGCCAAAAATATCGTTTCTGTTAGTGCAAGTTTGGCGGATTTTGCCGAATTTGTCGATTCCACGGCGTTCTCAGCAATTGGGCCTATTTCACTGCTCATTATGGCGAATTTTGCATTTGGAATTGCACGTTCATCCGTATACAGCCCAACTCATGCAACAATGACAGCCGGCTGACCATTCACAACGCTGCACAGTGAGATTCTAAGTGCAAAAAGTCTATTTTTCGACTGTAAAATATTAAAAATGTAATGATGCAATTTTGTACGGAATTGTTTAGTTAAGAGAAATTCATCATTGCTTTTTTGAAAAAAAAATAATTTTTTATCGCAAAATAATTACTTAAAAATGCTTGGGAGAAGTAAAGCGCACAACGACTAAGATTTTAATGCAACTTGAGGGCCTGTATATGCATATTTGTTGTTCGTTTAACTATTTTATGTCATGATGTTCTAAGTTTTCCTTGGATGAAAAAAAGGTTAGCTCCGGCGACCTTTATGCTCTGACTGCAATAAAATGAAGGAAGGGAGTATATTATTGCGATTTATAGAAAAAAATCCTTATAATATTTTATACTGCTGAACAAAGTTATAAACTTTATGAAAAAAGTCACAAGAAATTACGCTACAAATTAAACAAAGAAATAAAAACAAAACACGTATATGGTGCATATGGTCGGCGCTCGAAGACGAACATAAGGGTATGAAGCGAGAAAACAAAGTCCGAATTCACAACGCATTTAAAGACCATATGCATTTACGTGTTGATGAGGTTCAGCAAGGCACTGGGACCTCCAATGACGGCAACACCTCAAGACGTTTTTTTTTCCAATCCGTCACTTGTAGCTGACATAACTGAAGTTGAAGAGGAATTAATTGATAGGTTTCGCATAATATTACAAATAATCACATGTGGCCGAAATATTAATTCTTCGAAGTTTAAAAATTGCATGCGGGATACGGCGAAACTTTATGTCGAAAAATAAAGCTGGTATTATATGCCAGTAACTGTGCACAAAATATTAATGCATGGAAAAGAAATTATCGATGCAGCTACTCTTCCTATTGGTATGCTATCCGAAGAGGCAGAAGAAGCTCACAACAAGGATTATAGAAAATATAGACTGATGTTTTCAAGAAAATGCAATAGGATGGCAACTAACTCGGATGTTTTCAACCGTCTCTTGGTGTCATCAGATCCTTTTCTTAGTAAAATAAGGCGTCAACCTCGTAAACAACATTTGGATGATATTGTAAAAGAAATGATAATGAATAAGTAAATAAGTTTCCTTACACATGTAACTAATTATTTTATTTTAGGCAATCCTACTAAATATTTTTACAGAAAATAAGTCAGGCGGGTAGTGGGTGAAATGGTTATTTTTTCTGAGTAATATAGGCGATGGGCGTGGCCGATTTGGATGAAACTTTCCAAAATTTTTGTTTCCGTAGTACAGATGATCCATGCCAAGTTACAAGAATTTCTACCTAACAGAAAAAAATGTATACGAAAATTTCATTTTTAGTTGTATGGGCGGTGGGCGTGGTCGATTTGGATGAAACTTTATATTTTTGCTACTCTACGTCATAAAACGCTATGTGCCGAATTTCAAGACTCTACGACAACTCCTTATATTTAATGCACAAAAATGTATGAAGCAATCCCACTGTGCGCTGTAGCAACAGGCTTTCAATGCAAATTATTCAAACAAAATTTTTTTCAGCGATGGAGCTTTTTTACAAATTCAATTGAAGATTGTGAACTGGACGATATGTGGTTACAACAAGACGGTGTCACGAACCGCACAATACGACCGATTTTGGCTTAATTGCATGAGAAGTTTCCAGAAAGCGTAATTTCACGTTTTGGCGTCGTAAATTGGCCACCAAGAACATGGGATTTGACGCCGTTAGACTTTTTGTAGGCCTATGTCAAAGGCCGTTTTTATGCGAATAATCCCCAAACGTTGGAGGACATCGCCCGAAATGTCCGAAAAAGTGATCGGAAACTACCTCAAAAGGATCCACTGCTGCAACCAACCCAGAGACGGTCATTTAAATAACACTGCACGAGTATTTCGTACATAATGGCACGGTCGAAGCATTATAATGAAATAAAAGTTTCATCGGAATCATTGCTTCCTGTGTTTTATTTAACTTTATGTTTGAAACCGAAAAATGCATTACCCGTTACACATATAACAAAGTTTATACATATAAAATGAAAAAGATCTACTTTCTACCCTACAAACGACTAACTTATTTAACTAAAACAATTTTGAAAAAAAAATTCGTCGACAACGTAAACAAAATTACATTGATATCACAATCAATTAACTGCAATGTAATAATTCGTAGTAAAATAATATATTTTTTTTGCGGTAAAGACAATTTGAAATGATTTATACACAAATATCAAATTCATAGAATTGTTTGCTTGAGAACAAAACTGCAGCGAGTGTCTATGGATTACAATTTATTCACGATTACAACATGACCTTGAGTGCTGACACTTGTTTAAACTGGCACATTTTTCATTTCAGTGAAATGTAATCTCGTGCAGCATCGTGTAAAGTTGGTAAACAACATCGTTACAATGAAACGAAAATGTCGAAAAGGAATGGGAAGATTAAGGTGGGCCAGAGATGCCACACGAGATTGCATTTTGAAAATTAAGAGATTTAATATTTCACAGTATTCACTAAAGCTAGTTAAGCCTTGAGTTATTGAAATCGAAATTGAGAACTATATACACCAACTTATTCAACAATTATTTGTTTTTATTAATATTAGGCTCTACCTCGGAATTGAGAACGGGCATACTAGAAAAACCCGTGCGGAAATATCAGTCTGATGAATTGACTTACAGCTATCTTCCTTCATCCTCGTATTTTTGCGTTGGTGCAAAAATGAACGGAGGAACGGACGCATTTAATCGTTCGATTCATATCAAATATTGGTCTGAATTAGAATACTTCCTGAAGCTGTTTTATAGACCAATCATCATTAATTAAATCCGTTAATTTGAATGAAAGGAAAATTAAATAAGGTAATTTGTATGAGAGATAGATATAAGGGGCGTTGAAATAAAGTCAATTTTCATTCTCGGAACTAATTCTGCTAAGCATCTGACGCATTGTAAATTATAATAAAGTTAGTGGTTGAAATAAGAAAGATAATAGATTCGGTATTTTTTTTTTTTTTAATTTTATCAAACATTATAAAGCATTAGAAATTATGGGGAAAGATTGAATTCCGATAAATAGTTTAAATAGTCGATTTTTACTCTTAAACTCAAGTTTACTAAGCTCTTCATGTGATTAAATTGATGAAATTCAGTGAAACTGAATAAAAGTTATGAACGTAAGAATGTATGGACTACATTGGTCATTTGTATGTGAGCTACCAGAAGAGGCGTGGTTACTCGGTTGATATTTGCGAAATTCTGTTAAGCAAAACCAATAGACAAAAACCAAATTTACCGCAGCTACTAGAAAAAAGATGGAACATCAAATACGGGAAGAGATGTGACAATTGGGTAATCCATTCCATTCCCAGACCCAAATTTTGCCATATATTAAAATTGAGGTTATTGCGACCTAGCAATTAGAAATTATAGATCAAAGATTGAGTAATGATATTTGCTAAATTTTGTCGAGCTTTGTAAAGCAGAATAGATTAAACTTACAGCAGTTAAAGGAGGAAAGATAGAATTTAAAAAAATGTACGGGAGGTGCCAAAATATAATATTGTCATTTACTACTATCGGCTACGATCTCACAAAATGTAAGTAAGAAGTTTCATAAAGTCTTACGACACTTGTTGTACTTACCAGCCAGACCGAAGGCTAGCAAGAGAAACGGACACAGGCCAAACGACTTAAAATGTGATAAGACGCATTTGATTGAAAGAAATACAAATTATACTATATAGGTAGAGCTGTCTGAGAATAATTTTTCGAATGGATTCTTGTGGAGTAACACAGTTTCTGTTTTTAATACTTAATAAAATAAATAACCCTTTAAAGTAAAACTGCCATAAGAAAAATACCACTAAACGAACTTTTCTGTAAGAAAATAACTAAAAATAAGGGCTGTGTAATTAATCGGTTAATTAAACATAGTGATTAATCCACATTTCGATTATTTCGTTAATCGTAAGTTTTTATTATTCAGAATAAGGTTAATCAAATAAATGGAATTTTGATTAACCAAATTTGGATAATTTAACCAAAATTTATATATTTTGTTTATAGGAACAATGAGAAAGAAAAATTCAAGGGACATATTTTCAACATGCAAAAGGTAAGAAAACTTTTGGTATGAATGCAACACAAAATGTGAAATACAATGTATTCAGTGATTCGAATTTTGATTATTCATTCGATTGTTCGATTAATCAATTAATCACGAATATGCTTAATCCAATCCAAATGTATGATTAATCAATTAATTGATTCATATCGGTTATAGCGGATATTGATTAATTGCGTTGGCTAATTAATAAATTATACGCACATGTTTATCAAACGCATGACTAAATTACATTCAACTTCTTCAATGATACGAACATAAGGCTAGAGCAGAAATGTCGGTTAGGTGAGCTAACTTGCATACCCAACGCTCTTATGCGTCGGTTTGGCAGGATGTAGTAAATCGCCAGATTCGTCTCGAAAAGTGCAATAAAATAAGCAGCATTATTATCATCTGAAGTCCTTAGTCTAAAAATGGAACATTTATTGATGTTGTTGCTAAATAGCCCAATTTATGGTATGGTATATTAAGAGCCTGGCAATTCACACTCTCTTCTACGAATTAACACTCTCTTGCAATTGAGTGAATGAGGTAACAGAAAAGATATGACAACGCGGTCCGCTCTAATTCTTTGAGCCAAGTTGATCGAACTTGGCCGCAGTTACTTGATCAAGTATAATAGAGCCTACTTAATTGAAATAACGGGAAAAATATTGAATTTCGAAAAATTCAACGAAAAATATGGGATGTGAAGCGATCTAGCTTATTTACGATTTCTACCATTTTTCAAAATATCAGACCAAGTTTAAAAAAGTTTCATAAAGATTTGCGACAGTTATCTTAATAAGTCAATCATATTAAAAAGTGATAAAATACTTTTTGTCAGAGGTATTTAGTATTTTTAACTGGTTCCGGTGTTACACTTTTGACGCATCACACACTTCACACACACACCTTCATTTCGGTGAAGGTTTAAAAATCAATTCAAGTTCTGATCATTTGAATTCGCTTCCAGCAATAATGGTATTTACCAATTGCTGGCAACACTGCGCGAAGTGTAAATTTTCTTCGACATTAGACGATTAACGTACCGTAAGCCTGTAAATAAAATAGTGAATGAAATGCCCCAGCTCGTGTGTGTGCTTGTGCGTACCGACGATTGACTTTCTCTCTCTTCCTCCCAAGAGCAAAGTTGGGGGAGCGCAAAATATAGGAAAAAGATGAAGAACAGCACCACAAGTTAAAGCAAGAAAAAGAGGAAGAACAACAAGTTACAGCATTAATATTCTGTGCAACAGACGATTTTGCAAATGAAAACACTCTGCCCATTTCAAGAAACAACAAAATGACGAAACACTGCTAATGTTAAGACCTTACCTGTTCCCAGTTTACCTTGAAGGGGGATTGATTGTTTGGCGTGTAAAATCACTTTGGCATAGAAATTTGCCAAAAAAATAAAACGAGATAAATCGTTATTACGCACTTGTCAAGAACAAGGATGTGTTCACTAGGAAGCACACTATAAATTAATTGAAATTTGTTAAATTACACAAATATGTACAAACTAATGGCTTTTTCAATTTTATACATTTATAACGACAACAACTACGGTGTGTGCCCAATGTTTATTTTTGTTTTGTTTTTGGGAAGCACGCGCGATTTATTGCGACCGTTTAACTCACAACACCACCGTCTTACAGATCGTTTCACAACAAACTAAACTTACACCGGACTAACGGAGACGACTTGCCGCTGTGTAGTAACAACACATAAAGAAAAGTGTAAGGAGACGAAAACAAATGTTATTAACAGAGTTTCGCTTACATTGACATTTACACATGCTATGTTATGCTACGGTAAAATAGAGAGGCAAATGTTATAGAAGAGCGAGAGCGAATACCATCACTTGTTATTCACGTTTTTTGATAAATCTACAAAATACATATGTTACATTAGGGTTACCAAACTAATTTATACAAACAATAGTTAAGAGCGGAAATTTATTTTTATTTTTGCACGAAGTAAATTTAAACATTTTTTTAAAATATTAATTAACCACGTTGTCTTACTTTGTTCAATGACCTTGAAGAAAATATGGGATGTGAAGCGATCTGGCTTATTAACGATTTCTATCATTTTTCAAAATATCAGAGCAAGTTTAAAGAAGTTTCATTTGCGACAGTTACCGTTTCTAGCAACTTACTAAGTCAATCATCTTAAAAAGTCATAAAATACTTTTGTTCAAGAGGCATTTAGTATTTGTAACTGGTTCTGGTGTTATACTTTTGATGCATCACATACCAAACACCTTCATTGGGTGGAAGGTATAAAAATCGTATACATTTTTTTTAAATTTTTAAGTATTCTTCGGATCATTTGATTTTACTTCCAGGAATAATGGCATTTACCAATTGCTGGCAACACAACGTGAAGTATACATATTGTTTGACATTAGACGATTATCGTACCTTAGACCTGTAAATAAAATAGTGAATGAAATGCCCCGGCGCGCGCGTGTGTGTGTGTGTGCTTATGTGTACCGTCGATTGACTTTCTCTCCTTTCCTCATCTTTCCAAGAGGAAAAAGATGAAGAACTGCAGCACAAGTTAAGAACAACGTACAAGTTACAGCATTAATATTTTGTGCAACAGACGATTTTGCAAATGAAAGCGCTCTGCCCATTTCAGGTAACAACAAAATGATGAAATACCGCTAATGTTAAGACCTTACCTGTTCCTAGTTTACCTTGATGGTGGATTAATTGTTTGGCGTGTAAAATCATCACTTTGGCATAGAAATTTGCCAAAAAAAAACGAGACAAATCGTTATTACGCACTTGTCAAGAACAAGGATGAGTTCACTGGAAAGCACATTATAAATTAATTAAAACTTATTAGTAATTAGTTTTCCCAATTTTATATATGGATTTATAACGACAACTACGGTGTGTGCTCAATGTTTCTTTTTGTTTTGTTTTTGGGAAGCACGCGCGATTTATTGCGACCGTTGCAACACACAACAGCACTCTCCTACAAATCGTTTCACTACAAACTAAACTTACACCGGATTAATGGAGACGATTTGCCGCTGTGTAGTAGCAACATATAAAGAAAAGTGTAGAGAAACGAAAACAAATGTTATTAACAGAGACTAGGTCTAATTAGCATTTACACCTGCTATGTTATGCTACGGTAAAATAGAGAGCGAAATGTTACGGGAGAGTGAGAGTGAAAATTATCACGTGTTATTCACGTTTTTGGTAAATCTACAAAATGTTATGTTACATCAGGGTTACCAAGCTCTAATTTATACAATCAATAGTTATGAATGCAAATTAATTTTTTGTATTATTTTTGCACAAAGTAAATTTAAACATTGTTTTCAAATAATTAATAAATTACGTTGTCTTACTTTGTTCAATGACCTTTTGTTTTTTTTTTGGTTTTTTGGAAGAATAATTAATCCTTTTCAGCAAAAACTGTAACAACTCGTTTTTAGGTCATCATCTGAATTAAAGGGTGTTCCTTAAAAAAAAAGCTATAGAGACTTAGGAACAAATGCTAATTAGAAGTTGCCAAATCAGGACTACAAGGTAAACGTGGCATCACCAAACTCTAAAATTTTTGTAAATATATGCTTCCCCAATTGTTGGCAATAGACCTCAAAACTTATTTTTTTGGTCCTTAGACGCAGTTCACCTTAAAATCCTACCAAATTGACCACATAACCTTTTTTGGTGCTTTTCAGATTTTGATGAAATTTATCTGTATTAGACCAGGTCCTCTTTCCCTTAACATTGCTGTAAAGAATCCCCTTTCTTCAGTGGCAATGCATTTAAAAAAGGGATAATTTGTTTGCGTTTACCCACTTTTTTAAGTGAAAATCTCCTTTAGTTCACACGGAAACATTATATAGATCGCTGCGGTTGTACTCTGTAGAGATGAAATTTCCAGAACTTAATTTCGTAAACCAACCAGTTTTAGTATGTGGATTGTGTTCTGTTAAAAAATCACAAATTTCCAGGTATGCTTTGGTGCCATTTTTATCATTTATGGCGGATGTGTTCCTTCAGAATCTTTACATTCACATTTTTAGTATGTGGATTATGTTCTGTTAAAAAATCACAAATTTCCCAGTATGCTTTGCTGGCATTTTTACCATTTTGGGCGGATGTGTTCCTTCAGAATCTTAACATTCACATTAAAAAATAAACTGACTGCAGAAAATGTGATATATCACAAAAAGAAACTTGAAATATCAGCTATGTACCGTCGTATACGTATGTAGTTACATTGTTTCGCAATTTCAAGTATTTTATTCAGAGCGTTATTTTGTCCTAATCTAGGATTAACACAATCATAGTTTATTTCAATTTAGTCTTCTAACTCATGAAATTAAGGTGTAAGTTCCGAATGTGATCCTGTTCCTAAATTTTATTCCACAATATCGCCAATACTGTATACCACTAGCTGATTCATCATTCACGACCTAATAGATCGCAGCTGCCACATCTGGTTTAGAATGAAACGACTTGTCCATATAATGACACAGTCATCTTTGAAAAAATGCTATGTTTTCGTTGTATTCCATCTTTTTTTGCGTCCAAAGTCTTGGCATTATTGTATGGTATGTTAAATATTGACTTCCAAATACAAATTTATTTAACTTTTGATAGCCACTATCTCAAGAAAGCTAGGGAATGGATGATTTCTGGAAATAGCTAAGGAATCTGAACATCAAGATCTATTAGAAACTGTAATCAACCTTTTACGGAATGTCAAAAAGTCATACAGTGCGAAGTGTGTGGCCAAATCTTTAATTAAGACTATAGTTTGGGTTTTTAACCTCTGTTTAATAGAGGCTATTTTAAAATACTGGACAAGATGGTCACCAATATCGGCTATCTGATATATGATCATGGGTTCGCGAATTATTTTTCGGTATGGCAGTCACCTCAATGTGTTTGACGAACACTTCGAACAGCCTGGCAAAAGCTTTTCAAACTAACGTTGCGGTTGATCGGTTGGTCCCGTTTAGTGAGTCCAAAAATAGCTTTATCATTATCTCATTCAAGGCATGCAAGGAAAATTGTTTTAGCGGCCCAGCCAAAATTGAAATCGGTAAATAATTAATATTAACACGGTGATAGATTAAAGGTCATGGCTAAAACGAATTGAGACTTGATTCGCAATCGATCGTTATACATTTTGTAGTGTCAGTCTCCTAAATGCCTTAGGGCTTACACTCAGCAGGAGCCCTCAACCATAGAAATCTTCGTGAAGTAAACTATTAAAATAAATTAAAACAATATGATCAAATCGACGCGATGTGGAATAAAATCATTACATAAAAAGCCGAAATGAAAACAATGAATGAAAACAAAACATACAGAATATCGTTAAAACAAACAAAAGAACAAATTTATTTAAAAACGTAAAGATTACGATAATAGGAAATGTGAAAGATATAAATATTGGCTATTGTCAAGTCACTAAATCTTGATAATATACATAAATATAAACGAAAAAATGTACAGGAACAAAGAAAGATATATTCAAAAATATGTGGACAGACGAAAATTTGAAGCGTATTCGTCTGCCTCGAAGTTTACGTGTCCTACATTTGGGATAGCGTTGCATAGTATCGCTATGGTAAAACTTTTTCTTTTTTCCATACGTATTAAAGGGCTATCCATTTTAAAAAGTCAAGTTAAATAAAACACATATAAAGCTATGATTTCGATAAAACTTTTATCTCATTATAATGCTTATATCTTGCCATTATGTACGAAATACAATGTAATTTAAATGACTGCCTCTGGATTGGTTGCAGCAGTGGATCCATTTGAAGCAGTTTTCGACCAAATGGTTTTCAAATGCTCCAACGTTTGGGAATTTTCTGCGTAAACACGGTGTTTGACGTAGCCCCTCAAAAAAAAATCTAATAGCGTCAAATCGCATGATTTTGGTGGCAAATTGACGCCGCCAAAACGTGAAATTACACTTCCTGAAAACTTCTAATGCAACAAGGCACCGTCTTGTTGAACCCAGATATCATAAAGTTCATAATCTTGAATTGCAGGCCAAAAAGTGGGTTATCATTATCATAGCGCTCTGAAATGAAATTCGGATTATCAGCCACACTAACAGAAGTAATATTTTCAGGCATGACCTTCTGTAAGGCGTCCAATCTCTTCAAATTTCTTTATAACCTTGCCAATTTCTGCACGGTAGGTCGATTATGACGATTATAAAGCACGAAAGTTGCCATATCTAGTAAATGGATAATCCTATACCAAAAAAAAAATTATAACAGGATTATTATTTGTGTAAAATATGAAATGTTTAATACTCTAAAAATTATGAAAATTATAAAGAATGGAAAATTAGGAAAATTTAAAAAAAAAACGCTAAACACGTTTGGCGTGTTTCTTAGCAAAAAATACAACAGCAAAAAAAATGCTAACATAAACATAAAACATAAAGTGGCAACATTGCTTTGATTGGTATTATTATCTTTCACTGTTACCGCGTACAATGATAAGTTGAGCGGAATGTGTTGTTCGTCTCTGTGTTATGTTCGTACCGTTCTATGTTAAAATTGTTCATGCTCCTCCACTGAGATGTGTAACTTTCTCAACATCAGAAATGAATGACGCAATTTTCTTTGAACATTTCGTAAAATTCATTGATGAAAGAAATGAAATGTGAATGGTCGCACAAACAATTGAATCTCCCAGTTTATAGCATACTATTAGGTGGAGGTTGCAGAATTATGCAGTAACTCAGACCGGAACGGTTGTCGAAACCAAATTACGGCGATTTTAAAAAGCAGTGGAAATCGTTTACCGAACAAGCAGATTTAGAAAATTCCGACAACCGTCATAAAAAATTGAAATAGCGGAGTCATAATCGAAATTAATAATGGTATCATTACGATTTTAAATTATTTGGCTAGAGGCATATTTGTTAATGGCCTAATCCTACGTCAATAATTTTGGCGGTAAAAACTACTTTTCTTGTCCTATACTTTCACTCGTGGATATGAGCACATACGAGTACATCATTTGACACTCAGAATCTGGTGAAATTTAAGAATTAAATTTTTTGTTGTAAAAAGTCCAAAGTAGACGTTTGTTTTTGACATTCTGATGCCTTTTTGTTGTGAGATCTGTAAAATTAAGTTTTATTTTGCTTCGTAAAATATAACTCAGAAAAAGCGCTAATATTTTTTTTTTTGCTGCAAAGGCTGATACTATGGTGGCTTTTAGCTGTGAAATTCCACACAAAAAATGGTTGTGAAATTTTGAGCAAAATTTTCCACCAGACTTTGGATGGTCATGAAATTTAAAGCTACATTTTTCCACAAAACAGCATTACATTATTTCGCTAGGAAAATTTTCTTAAGTGGCAATGACAAAGGTTGGTTTTTTTGTTGATTTTCAACACTGAAATCGGAACAACTTGTTCATGTCATAAGATGTTTTATAATACATTTGTAATTTTTTCAAATTTAATGTAAATAAAAGAAGACACAATTTTATAACTTTACAAATGTATTATGTAACATACTATGAGGTAAAAACACAATATGTTCCGATCAATTCAAAAAAAGGTGGTAATGCCACTAAATTTTTTCACGATCCAATAATGTTTCATGGAATATTCATGTAAAGAACATAGTGTCGGTCTTAAGATTAACATCAGCTTTGCAAAACCGAATATTTGTTGCAATCTCTTTGGATATTACCCTGTGCCCAATAGTTTTCAAACAGTGTTGCCACTTTGCGTGTTAATACACATTTATGTGCCATTTATGATGCCATATGTAGTGTAGTGTAATTGTGATGGTTGGAACACATCATTCGAACAACTGCGCCATTAACAATATTAACTAGCTGTTGGAATTTTGGAATTTTGATTGATAGGTAGTCTTATCCAGTCATCGCCTCTAAATATCTTGAATATTTGCAAAGGCTTTGGCTTCGCTGGTAGTACTGGGCCAGATATAAAAATTTTTGCAGCCATAGCAGATAACGATATTGTTTGTTTTGTTACAGACAGGGGTTCAAATTTGCAAATACATTATCGGACGTATAGGGTTATCCATTTTTAGTTTCAAAAGTGAAATTTAACAAAACACACATTTGTCTATGATTTCGATGAAACTTTTATTTCATTATAATGCTTGCATCTTGCTAGTATATACGAAATACAATGTCATTTAAATGGTTGTCTCTGAATTGGTTGCAGCAGTGGATTCTCCAGCGTCATTTTCGATAAAAAAAAATATACCTCTAGACAATAATGCGCACCAAATAGTTACCTTTTCTGGATGCAATGACTTGTCCATAATCACTTCTGGGTTCTCCGAGCCCCGTATGCGATAACTTCGCTTGTTAACGTGGCCAAAGAGTGACAAACAAGTTTCATCGCTGAAAAAAATCTTGTTCGACTGAAAGCCCATGTTTGAATCATCACTCCTGAAGTAAGTTTTCACTATTTTTACGTGTTGTTCGCTTATTAAATGATCCATATTCGTAAATAGCAAATCTTTCACTTAATAAATAACACTTCAGATGATAGGCATTTAACAGCTGACAGCCTTGCCAGACCGGCGGTTTTGAAATCACTAAATGGATAGCCCATTATTATGAAGCAAAAACAACAGTTGTTTCGAATTGAGTGTTGGAAATCAATACAAGAAAAATAGCTAAATTTTTTGACTAATGAACAATGTCTATTGGAATAGTTTCCTCGTGCAAAGAATACAGTACCTACACAGAAAAAACTTGCGAGGTTATATTGCATGAATTGGCGTAGAAATTTTAATTTTATGTCAAGCTTTAATATAAAAACATTTTTACCTAAGCCTATAGGTAATTTCAACTCTTCAAAAATGTAAATTCTATTATTACATAGAGATAATTCTTTTCGAAATCAATTTTTTGTTTGAATTGTTATTGAATAATATTCAAAATGCTGAGAACATTGAAGATAAGCACATATGTTTTATACTAGATACGAAATATTAATATTTTCAATAAGTTTGCTTTTTGGAAACGGGCATAAGACAGTTTTGGGAAATATAGAGAAAGAAACACCGTCAGTTAAAGCTGAGTAAACTGCCTGTTACATTATTACTGACCTCATCTAACGTAATGTTAATAATGTTCTAAAGATCATTATTAATCTTATATAATATATAGACTGAACTAACAAAACTATTCCAAAATCTGTATGTATACTGCACCTATTCTAATATTCCTCACTGTACTAAACTAAACTATATTGCATCTTAACTCCCAGCTTCATACATTTACTTCACAACATCTGCCTATGCTAATTACTGTTGTTGTGTTGTTGTTGTTGTTTTGTCTGAAACAAACAAAGGGATTAAGCTAATCCGTTTATTGCCCTTGAATTGTATTGGTGAAGTTAAAGTATGCTTGCGTCGCTGCTCATGCTGTTGCTGATTTGAAGCTGGCTTTACATACATATACACAAGAATATAAAATTCACTCACATCAGCAACATTTGTAGCTTAGTGAAATTTTAGAATTTCAAGGATCTTTCTGGATCTTTGAGCAGTCAACACAAAAATTTGCTAAATATTTTTTAATAATATGATTGTAATACTTATTCATTAAAGAGATTTCTCTTTTGGCATCTTTTTTGATTTGTCCGGGGAAAAAGTAGAGTTTTCTTTTTCCGACAAAGTGGAAAATTATAAAAATTAAAGAAAAAAAAACATATAATAAAGAAAAAACGATCAGATGTTATTAGACAACTGAAGTTGTTAACACGTTATAAAGGCATTAGTCGACAATACACTTAATATACTAGAAGGAAACGTAATTAAAATACAATATAGGTGCTAATTACACTAAAAGCCTTTTTAGTATACTGGCAAACTTTGTCTTTAGACAGCATTCAACGGAGTATATCTAAAAGCGGAAAAATATTTTTTTAGTGATAATGAGGTCAACATAAACTAAGCGATTTGTGAATTTTTTTTATATAATTGCCTGTTTTAGAACATTATACTAACTTTATGGTGTTGTAAAGTTTTTTGTTATTCACTCTTTTTTTTTTGTTTTTGTTTTTAAGATTATTCGCATCTTTATGAACGATTTGTTCTATTTTTATTGCATTGCTCATTGTCCAACATTTGAAGCTACCAATATACATACAGTGGGAAGCAAAACTGTCCGGATGTTTTGTATTACGAAAGTAAGGTAATAAAAATAATACAAATATAGGTATATTATTAAATATATATATTTTTTTATTTAATTGAACACTATTCTAAATTATAAAGCAAAAAACTCATATAAATTGCTTCAAGAAAAATAAAAAAAATAAAAAAAGAAAAAATTTACTATTCGGACACTTTTGCACTGTACACGAAATAAACATTATCACAATATTGCTTTATTGAAATGTAACGATATTTGACCCGTTGGTTTTTTTTTTTGTTTGTTGCTATCTCGTCAAGCTTTTATTGCTTTATTTGTGCATTATTGTTAGACCTGTGAAGTGATTGACTTGATTTTAAGTTAAAAAAAATAAAAGATCTTTAAAAATGAGAAAAACGCCAACTGACATTGAAAACAATGTGATAAATAAAATATAAAAATATACATATATTTGACAATATACCTATATTTGTATTATTTTCATTAACTTAATTTCTTCATGCCAAACATCCGGACAGTTTTGCTTCCCACTGCATGTATGCTTTTAGATGGGTGAGGTTTTTATAATTCAGGCACTTTGACTCTTATTCAATTGGCTGCAACCAAATACGAATCATTTATAGAATTTCTAAAATAGCTTTCTATTTTCAGCACAAAGGCTGATACTATGTAGGCTTTTCACGACGAAACTCCGTATAAAAAAAAATGGTCGTGGAATTTAAAGCTAAATTTTTTCACCAGACAATACTGCGTTTTTTACCGAAGCAGATTTCCCAACCTCTCTTTTATTAATTTCCAAAACTGGAGTCTAAACGATGTACATTTTTAGGTCGCAATATGTTCAATAATACATTTGTAAGCTTGAGAATGATATAGTAATAAAGAAAGACGCAAGTTAACAATTCTACAAATTGGTAATCGAACATACTATGACGTAAAATCATCCGATTTTTGACCCATGTGTAATTCACTTCAAGTTTAAAATATGAATTAGATGCGCAACTAAGTTCTTGCCGTTTTTTTTTATAAAAATTCAACATTATTATGAAAACATGTTTACAAATGATTCATTGAAAGTCTTGACCATCGTTAGCTACTACTTTTTCCCATCTTTCTGGCGAAGCTCGAATTCCGTCACGGTGAAACTGTTCATCTTTTGAGGCTATCTACGAATCTAGTCATTCCTTGATGTCGTCATATAAGTGGAACTGCTGCTCAGCCAGACCGTGTGCTATCGAACCGAACAAGTGATAATCGGTTGGCGCAATATTTGGATAATACGACGAATTGCATAAGACTTCCCATTTCAGCGTTTCCAGGTAGGTTTTAGCGGGCTTGGCCATGTGAGGCCGAGCGTTGTGATGCTGAAGAATCACCTTTTCCTGCCTCTCTGCGTATTGTGGGCATTTCCAGCGCAGAGCTCGACTCAATCGCATTAATTGAAATCCATACAGATCCCCAGTGATGGTTTCCTAATAAATAACATCGACCTGGTCCCACCAAATACAGAGCATAACCTTCACAGCATGAATATTCGGCCGAGGCGACAACGTAGAAGCATGACCGGACAGTCTCCATGACTTGGTTTCAACAGCTCGTAATAAATAACATTGACCTGGTCCCACCAAATACAGAGCAAAACCTTCACAGCGTGAATATTCGGCCAAGGCGACAATGTAGAAACATGACCGGGCAGTTCCCATGACTTTCTTTTCTTTGGATTGCCACAATGAATCCATTCTTAATCACCCTTTCCTTTTTTGCAACTGAAGCAGTTGTTCGCAGCCGAAAAAACGGTGCTCAAGGAACTCAAGCTCCTTGCTTTTGAATCAACAACAACACATGCAATCGCTTGGAAATGGCTTGGCTCCAAGCTCTAGCTGCGTTTGACGCGGATCCCCATCAAGAAATGCCGTCAATTCAGTGTCTTCGAAGGTTTTTCGTCTTCCTTCACGCGAACGGTCGTCGGCATTAAAATCATAGTCTTTAAAGCAACGGAACCAATCTCGACACGTTGTTTTACTTAAAGCAACATCTCCGTAAACGTTTTGAAGCTCTCGATGAGCTTCGGCCAACGTTTTTTTCGATTGAAAGAAGAAAATCAATACTTCCCGCATATGACGATCATTTGGCACAAAATCATACATATCCACACAACTAAAAAAATTATGGCGTCAAAAGAAAATCACTATTGTATCGAGGCGGTGCGTGTACCACATGACTAAGCTTGGCTCACGACGTTTCGGTTATGGTAGCATCGACTAGCACTTACAGCTGGCGCCATCTGTTGGTAAACAGCGGGAACTTAGTTGCACACCTAATAATTGGAATGTGTTGTTTTGAAAATGAAAATATTATTGCAATTATCTACATGACTACGACTACAATATAAATATTTCTCTATTTTGCGCCCTACGTTAATTATAGTCCGAAGCTTTTTTTGACACTGTTTCAATAGACTGCTCATGATGTGTAGATTATGGCAAAATGGACTAGCATTTGCAGCTGGCGCCATCTATTGACAAACAGCGGGAGCTTAGTTGTACACCTATCAACTGAGCCCTGCACTAACAACATTTTGGAAAAGTCAGCAATGGAAATGAAACCTACCGAATTTTAAATATAATCAATATTACAATAGTTAGCAGTAGCTTGACATTTAAATCGGTAAGAGATATTATACCAAGTAACTTCATGAAAGCTCAGTTTTGTTACGGTTTATTTAAAATACATTAGAAATTTGTTTCTGATTCATGTTCGAAACAATAACTCTGTTCGTACATTGAGTATACCTTCCCGAAGGACACCCTGTATCATGGCTTAAGAACAACAAAGCTGTGGTGTTAAGGAAACAACATAAGGATAATGATATCAGACCCAAAAAATCGGAGAAGTATTGCTTGGAACCAGGTTCGTGTATGAGCTGAACGTCAAACCAAAACTCTTGACGAACCGAAATTCCTCTGAATCAGGTACAATTCTTACCTATCTCTCTGTTTGGTACTGAATACTGGGGTATCTACTGAATACTGGGTTCTGCAAGCTATCGGAATGCAAATTCCCCGTATAATATTTAGAATCACAATCGTTAAGGGAGATATATCAAACCTGAGTTCTATTAGTTGTGCACCGTCAATTGCTTTAGCTGAAATATGTTGTGTGGATTGAGTATAACTTTTAGCCCGAACGGCTCCTGAGGAAGTGAAAGAGTATAAATGTAACACCCAAATGGAGGAGTTAAAGGTAAGGTTTTAACCAAATGTATTTACATTTGCATGGAGACCTCTACTGGTACCTCCTATGCAAATTAACCGACTTACTGAAGTTCAGTTTTCTACGGTAATTCCTAATGCGCAGACTGCACTAACCTAAACTGTAGTCCATTGTATTGTTTCATAATACTTATCAAATTTCAAAATAATTGATGGATTAACCAGCGACACCCTTTGGGAATCTGACCGATTTACATGTTTTTTATATGTTTTTAGGCAAATATTCTTCATTCAGCTGCACTGAACACAGCCAAACTTGGCGCGCATCAAACACCCCATCAATTGGCTGATTTTCCCAAATTCACTCTTATCTCTGTTGTTAAAATTTGAGAAAAATCCAAGGAATAACCTATAAGAATGTGTATAGGAATACACAGGTTGAATCGATTATTCGACCAACTATTTCGAAAAGTTAGATATTTCAGTTTAATATTTTTTTGCGCTCTTACAAAAGCCCACGTTGATGCCACAATGAGATACTACATGCCAAATATATAAGTAAAGGGAACCATTGCAGAGAGGAACTGGTGCCAAATGCGGACTATAAGGTGGATGTCTAAACTCCCTCATCTTCCCGACTAAGCACCCTGAACTCCTGGCAAATCACTATCGATGAATGTAGCCTAGCATTGGTTTTATGGAACACAATTGCTTTCCGTCTGGGCGATTGCCTGCTTCAGTTTAAGTCCAAATTAGGAGTTTGACCGCAGGCGCAGCTCCTAACCCCCCGCCAATCATAGTAAAACCTTCCTAGTCTTCCTGACACTATTCGCTTGAATTTGTCGTAAGTGACCCATTTTTCATTGGCAGTCACCGTCCACTTTAGAAGCGGGTTGATGTCATCGAGATTCAATAGCGATTTACAAATGGAAATGCGGCCCAACAGGGTTTTTTTTGCGTTAACTCGGGTGGCACCAGTCTTAGGTAAATGGTTCTAAACGCTTTTTGGGCAAAGTTTAGCTGATGGGCAATAGAAACAGTGCTTGTATAACAGTCGAACTTGACGATTTCTATGATTCCATCAATATTTTTTACAATTGGCTTTCAAGAGAGTTTGTGCATCTGTGACATCAAATTTGCCGGAATGGAATCGACGAATCCAAAATTGCATATAGTTGGCGACTACGATATCACGACCATAAACACTTTTCACATATTCAGTTCCTTGGTTTGCGTTTTTATCTAAATCGAAGAAAAACTACAAAATATGACGTATTTTTTCGTTGCTGGAATTCGTTTTTTGGCATGCTAAAAAAATGTGTGGTCAAACAACCACAAAATTCCTTGAATAATTGTTTGAGTTTGAAATTTTATGTTTCTAACACCATCTAAAGTAACCTGCTTGCACTTATACAGGGATACAGAGTAGCAAAGCCATCTATTGGAAAAATAATGGGCTTTTTTACTGTAGCTTATATCACTTACACTACAATCTCTGTTTTTATGTGCTAAAATCTGATTATTATTATTATTATCTTTCACCTTCTGTATGTATTTGAACGAGTTTTTTTTCGTTGGGGTGATTTAACAGGTCAACGAATGCATTTTAAACACTTTGTTTGGTTGTTATTCTATTATTATAATATGTGAATAGCTTGAGAGCAAAATATCACTTGGAGTGGCGAACTCCAACAAGTTGGATTAACAAATCAGTCTCGCTCAGCTACTCGAAACGGGCACAACTAGATTTACGGCGAGAATGGAACGAAAAACGTTAAAAACATCTCCGGTTAACTTGCAATTTATGAATTTGACGTACGAGGTGGTGGAAAGTATGAAAAGTAAATATTTTTAAATTGTGTTGTTGTTTTAAATGGTAGTGACGGCATTTTTGATTGTATTATAACAACTAAAATTATCAAGCAAGAAGGGAAAAAGGAAAATGTGTACAAAACAAGTGGCAAATTGGATGGGCGCCAAAATTCCGTAAGGACTGAAGCTTACGTATAATTCACCACAGGGTCGAGGTATTGGTGTGTTGGGTGTAGTTAAAGCGCCATCTTCCCGTGCATTACAAATATAACGACTTGGTTTGATTCTTCCATTGGAGCACACAGTGAATAGTATTTTTTATATTAGTGCAACTAAAAAGTGTATGAATTGATATGCATGGGTTGGCGCTCGAAGTGTTTGTTACCTATTAAAAACGCAGTCATTTAGTCGATTTTGACTTTGTTCAATTTAAAAACTTCAGTATATGGTAAAAACATTCTAAATTGTAAGAAAACATGTTAACGTTCGATTTAGTCATCTTTAACACGGATAATAGCATCGAGTTTGTTCAGAAAGGTTGCATACTTGGCAAGAATGCGACCGGATGGTATTTTGTTGTAATTTCGGCGATGAGTAATCGTTATGGGGTTGACCGTCTCATATTTTTAGTTGGCACTTTGGCGTCCAGAGAGGACCATATGGAAAAACCAATTTGAATTGAAGAACGTGGTGGCCAATGTTGTAAAAAAATTAAGCTGGGAACATTTTCTTAAAAAAAAAAAAACGTTTCACACAAATGAAATTCGTTTGCTTCTAACGTTCACTCAATAACATAATTTTGTTCTCTCTCGCTCTCTTTCCAAACGTGGAACTTTAATATTATAGCTTAGCATTTTTTAACGTCATATGCAATGGCATTCATACCTTATTGATCAATTTACTATAATCTGCAAAATTTTTTACCAAACTATGTAAATCTATGGAGTTATTGCGCAAAGAGAGTAACAAAGAAAGTGGAATCATCTTACTTTCTGCCACTCTAATAATTCCAATTTTGGCTCCAGAGACAAGTAATTCGTTTATACATCTATATCGTCTTTGACTTCACAGTCTTTATGAGATGATGCCGAATCTTGTTAAAACGTCCAATGGTGTTTACCGAATTGTTCACGTGCCCAAGGTAACAAAGCATCGTTTAAAATGTTTTCACGATATATTTCTTTGTTTGCCTTCAAGCTCAATTCAATAAAAACAAGCGGCGAATGTTCAGTGGCAGTTACCGCGGTCCAAACCATCACTGATGCAGGAACTTGCTTTCGCAGAACAATTCTAACGTAGTAAAGTTTTAATCTATTTGCTCTTACTAGGCGTCATTTTCGAAGAAATACGGCCCAATGACACCTCCACACCATAATGCACACCAAATAGTCATCTTTCCGGCTCCAGGGGCTTCTCCACAATCACTTCTGGGTTCTCCGAGCACTATATGGCGACAATTTTGCTTGTTGATGTAACCACCGAGGGAGAAATCAGCTTCTTCGCTGAAGAAAATTTTGTTTGATAAATCTGTATTGAAAGCCTGTTGCTGTAGCAACCATTCAGCATATCTATGGCGTTGTGAATTGTCAGCGGTCTAATTGCTGAGTGAGCTAGACTTTATATGGATGGAGGTGCAAATCCAAATGCAAGATATGCCATAATGAGTCATAAGACAGACCCAATTGCTGAGAATGAAGTGGAATCGATAAATTCTTATTATCCGCCACACGTTCACTAACAGAAGCGATTACTACGGCATTGTGTACTTTGCCCAGCCCTGACACCATCTATAACGCCTGCAGTCTGTTAAAATTTTTTCATAATCTTGGCAATTAATTACACAATAGGTCAACTATGATGACCATGATCACCCCGTAATGCGCAAAAAGTGCCCACGTTTGAATAATCACCTTTGTATTAAGTTTTAACTATTTTTACGCGTTCTTTTAGTAGTTAAACGACCCATAGTCGTAAATGGCAAAACTTTCACTAAATAAATAACACTTCAGATGACAGTTATTTAACAGCTAACGGTCTGGCCAGACCGGCGATTTCGAAGCCACTAAATATGAATTTTTTTCGTGTATATAATATTACACAAAACAAAAAGAAAACGAAACAAATTCCATTCCATTTCGTGAATGAGATAGAGAAGAGCTTCTCACATTCAGCGAGCTTACACGCATTCTATTTTTAGACTCATTCAAAGGGACGTACAGTTAAACGACGATTCCGAACGATCACAGTTTGAGAAGCATTAACAAGACTTGCCAATTATTCGACTACTCGCGATGTTTGCCAGACACATTGAGATGCCCGCCGCTTAAATAATTACGTATGTTGAACCCGGAATCATGCGAACGATAGTCACGTGTATTAAACGTCGCGACATAATCGATCACTTTACACAACCTACCATTAATTAAGGCAGAAATAAAAAAATATTTTTCGTCTGACTAATGTGGATTGACCAAGCAATTAAACATTGTATGAGTTACTTCCAATAGGAAACAAACCCATAAAATTGAAGCGTCTGTAAGTGCAAAAATTTTAATAAATTAATATAAATGTTACATAAGTTTAAAATTTGTCATTTGCCTACATCGTTGGGCTGGCGGGCTCATGGAGTTTTAGTCGCTATGAATCACTTCGACGGGAAGCGTCGCGCATTTTGCGTGCGCGCATTTTACGAGAACTCTCGTTCATACATATATATTGCTACTAGGCGACTATATTGTGCTGAATATGGACTACGGCGAATTAGTGAAGCTCCGAGTGCTAATTTAATTAAAATATGGGTAAAGCGTTTTGAAGAGACCGGTTCAACATTTAAACCACAAGCAAATGGTCGCTCAAGAACATCTAGGACCGAAGACACTGTTAAGAGAGTTATGGAGTCGGTACGAGGAAATCCACAAATGTCGACTCGCAAGAGATTGTCTGTCTTACAATTATCGCGACGAAGTTTGCAACGAATTTTAACATTGGATCTTAAACTGCATCCATATAAGCTGCAATTAACACAAGAATTGAAAGAGTCTGACTTCATACCAAGGCTCGCATTTGCTAATGAAATGCTTAATCGATTTTCCAATTTTGACAATATCCTTTTCTCTGACGAGGCTCATTTCCTTATGAATGGGTTCGTAAACCGTCAAAATTGTCGTTACTGGAACAGTAAAAATGCCAAAATCAAACACCAGAAACCATTGCATAGTCCTAAAGTGACAGTATGGGCAGCAATCTCTGGCAGAGGAATAATTGGTACTTTTTTCTTTGAAAATGCAGGGGGCCAAAACGTCACGGTTAATACGGAACGCTATGTTGAGATGTTGGACGGATTTTTGGCTCCAGAAATTGAAAGTTCAAGAATAGTGAATTCCAGAACTTGGTTCCAACAAGATGGAGATACCTGTCACACATCAAATGACTCCATGGCGGTGGTGAAGCAGATGTTCCCTGGCAGACTGATTTCGAAAAGAGGTGATATCCCATGGCCCCCACGTAGTCCAGACTTGACGCCTCTTGACTTTTTTTGTGGGGATACCTCAAATACAAAGTCTACAGTAATAATCCAAGAAACATTCAGCTCAAGGAGAATATCCGTGGTGAAATGGCAGCTATTACACCAGTATTACTGAAGAAAGTTTTCAATAATTTTCGTTTGCGGTTAGAGGAGTGCCGTCGTAGAGAGGGTCGCCATTTAGATGATGTTATTTTTGAAAAATAAACTCCATTTATTACTCTACAATGCCTTAGATTTATTTTAATCATACCTTTTGTATTTATTTTTTAATCTATTTTTTTAAATATGCACGTTCTATTGCGCCACCCTGTATATATTCTAAAAATGTGTCCGTTGTAAATAACGAGACATATATTTTCACTCCTTTGAGCTTTGCCAATTTTGATGTTTTGAAGATTTTCTGCAACATAAAAACTCGTACAATAAAATTGTTTCTGATCGATCTAACGTAAGGCGATCCTTCAGTGTATGGAAAGGCTTACAGCGTGTGTTCTGTATTAAATATTCAACAACTGAAGCCGGGCTATCTGGACAAGAAAAATCCGCTGGTATCGTAAACTTATGTTCAGCGACGCAACTCATTTCTGGTCGAACAAGGGTGTCTGCCTAAAAAAAAAATTCAATATTGAACGGCTCTAAAGAATCTCTTACAACGTAGGCATAGCCAACATTTTAACCGTTTTTTTGTTGGCCGAATAACCAAAAACAAAATTTCAAACCGGTTATCTAAAAAAGTCACGTACGAGGGTGGCTCGAAATTAGCCGACTTAACAGAGAAGATACAAAAAAGTTGGGAATATCTATCTTTATTTTTCAACATAATCTCCTTTTGCCTCCATACACTTTTTCCAGCGACATTCAATATCTTCTATATTCATTTTATACAGGGTGTCCGTCGGGAAGGTATTCTACTTTGTTTGTTTATAATTATTAATTATTATTAAATGAAAGAGAATGGATCTTATATTGATAAATGTTTTATTTAATGTCGGTAATTATGTGGAGAATACAATATCAGATAAATGTCCGCCTCTGTTAGCCTCGCAAATGCGAGCCCTTTTGAGCACATTTTTCATTATATTCTCACACATTTCATGCGGTATTTCATTAATTTCATCACGAATATTTTGTTTGGGTTCCTCATGCGTTTCTGGTTTGTTTGCATAAGCCTTGTTTTTCAGATATCCCCACAAAAAGAAGTCCGGAACAGTCAAATCAGGCGACCGTGTAGGCCAATCAACATCACCATTTCTTGAAATAACCTGTTGTGGAAAGAGGTCTCGCAGTAATTACATTGTAATCCTGGCTGTATGCGATGTGGCACCGTCTTGTTGATACCACATGTTAATCAAGCCCAAAGCATGCAGTTGTGACGTTAAAAAGTTTTCAATCATATCACGATATCGCTTCCCATGACAGTTACCGTTACGCCGTTTTCAGTTTCAAAGAATTAAGATCCAATGATTTCTCCTGGCCAAATTGCACACCAGACCGTCACTTTTAATGGATGCAAAGGTGACTGATGAATAATTTAAGGGTTTTCCATTGCCCAGAACCGACTATTCTATTTATTCACATATCCATTCAAATGAAAATGTGCCCCCGTCACTCATTATGATTTTTTCATGAAAATTGGGATTGACATGGGCGAGCTGTAACATCCTATTGGTTTATGTCCGGCAACGTAAATGGTCTTGTGAAAGAAGCTCTTGTGTCAACTGAATCTTAAATGGAAACAAATGCAAACCCTTGTGCAAAATTGTGGTCAAAGTTGTTCTTTGAAACCCCTGAGCACGGCTTCGAATTTGGGTTGATCGATTGTTTTGAACACTTTCTTGAGCAGCAATAATGTTTTCAGTCGATCTTGCAGGACGTTGTGGTCCATGCTTGGCCCTATCAGCTACAGACCCTCTTTCTTCGAAATCATTCACTACACGATAAATGGTGCGCCTTGTTGGCACGTTGTTTCCCCCTAAAATTTCACGTAAATTTCTCATCGCCACTGTAATCGATGATTGATTTCGATAAAATATTTTAATGATTAGAACACGTTGGTTTATCGAATATTTCTCTATAATAAATTTGCCACGTCTCTACTTCACGACTGCCAAATATGAACTGTCAAGAGACTAATGTTTACCAAAATGGCGGCAAAACAAAGTAGTATACCTTCCCGACGGACACCCTGTATATGCGTATTGGACTAAAACACCATTTCCTTTTAGTCATTTCGACACAAAAAGACGCTATAGCAATGTGCAACTATATTCAAAATTTGGAATAGATATAAGTTAAGGCTCTATGTGCGTTAATAGCAAATTAAAAGCTTTCAAAATTTGTCATAGAAAAAATTGAGTTTGATGCAAATTTACAATTTTTCCGTTTTTTGACATTTAATATATTTTATTGGAATTAGTAATCTAATTTGTCATTTCGTTAGTTATCCGATTTAGTTCGACTTTTGTTTTGCTAATCAGAACGAGTTTGGTACAGTTGCTGGTTGGCTAGCAAAGTATTTCATTATTTATTTAAATTCGTTAAAACAGGTTTTTAAATATCACATATATTTTATTTTGAAAACGTTAACAAATAAACATCAACGATTTATTAGCGGGAGCAGTAACACACGAGGGCGGCTCCAAAACCTGATGTATAGATGGTGCCAGCAGTTTGAAAAAAAAAAATATTTTGGTGAAAAGTTACAATCTTATAAAACATATGTTCTATTTGAGTCTATAACAAACAATATCAGTGAATTCGTAAACATGGAAAAAAATGGTTACTGTTGTGTAATCCAATATTTCCATTTGAAAGGTCTTAGTCCAAGCAATATTAAAACCGATCTAGAGTCATCTCTGGGGGAGTCTGCTCCTTCGTTTCCGACTTGTAAATATTGGGTAGCAGAGTTTAAACGAGGCCGTACGAGCTGCCAAGACGAACACCGTAGTGGTCGACCAATTGAGGTGTTCGCACCAGACGCGGTTAAGAACATCCACAAAAAGGTATTGAATGATCGTCGGTTGAAGGTGCGTGAGCTAGCTGAAATTATAGACATTTCAAAAAGTGATATACTTCATATATTGACCGAAGATTTGAAGATGAGAAAGCTGTGTACAAGATGGGTGCTGCGCTTGCTTTCAATAGAGCAAAAATGGACGCATTTGGCGAAAGTGTTGTTTCATCAAGACAATGCTCCAGTTCACACATCCACTATTGCGATAACTAAAACTAATGAATTAAAGTTCGAGTTGCTTCATCACGCACATTAATTGCCATATTTAACTCTCTCGAAATATTTTCTATTTCTAAACATGAAAAAAATGGCTCGGTGGTAAAAGATTTGCCAACAATAAAGAGATGGAACTTGCGGTTGATGACGATTCTAAGGAGTTTGATAGGTCTTACTAAGAATAGGTAGGGTATAGAAACTTTTGAATATCGCTGGAAAAAGTATATCGAGCTGAAGAAGATTATGTTGAAAAATAAGGAAAATTTTTTTTTTCCCAACCCTATTGTGCCTTCTTTTTTAGGTCGGCTAGTTTTGGCACCACCTTCGTAATATATTTTGTTCTATATATTTTATTTATTCCAATAGAACATTTCTCATTCCCTCTCTCTCCATTCTTGATTTGTTCTAATACATGCGCTTAGGGTTGCCGGCTTTTTATATTTTTAATTGGAATTAGGGCATGCAATTTCCCAGACGTTTTCATATTAAAGAGAATCGAGAAATATATTTAAATATCCCCTGATTGCGGGAATTTCACAAAAATTTTAAATTCTTAATGTCCTCCAATTTTTAATAACAAATTTCACATAAAATCGTATGTATGGCCTACGAATTAATTACACGTTTGAATTGAGAACTAAAAAGCCAATATTTTCTAAAGAACAAAAGTTTTTCATATACCAGGATCGGAATTGAATTGGGTTTTTGAAACCAATACAAATCTTTCCGATTCACATGCACGCAATTGTGTAAACAGTACAAATTGATTCGAGGGTCACAGAAAATTTAGCATTAATATCTTTCAAATATAACTGTTGACTTTTAGTCAGCATTTCCGTTTGAAGACGTTGATAGTCGACCAAGGCGAGGCAAATATTCCACAAAAACTCAACCGCTTTTGAATGCACTGAATCGCCCCTATGTAAGTGTTTTTGATAATGTCAATTCATGTTTTTAGTAATCCGGCACACGAAATCCCATTTTCAATACGAGAAGTTATGACAAATTCTTTGTTTGTTATTTTTATCCATTGTGAAAATCGACAAACGCATTAGAGGTAAACTAGCAAAATCGATTACTGCAGACAAACTAAATGACAGATCGCGATCAAAGCTCCGCCTCAGTATAGGAGATAATTGCACCAACTTAATGACAAAATTAACTTTGACAATACCACAGGAAAGGCATGTTTTCTAGTAGTTTTCATAAAATACACTCGCATTTATGGCGGTCATTTATAAGTTGGGATAGCGTTTTTGGGTATTTATTGACTATCACTGTGTATAATTTTTAGTAACTTAATATAAGACACAATTATTGAAAGAGAAACACCGAATAGTTAAAACCCATTAGTCCAAAGCTAGATCCAGTTTTTGGATCGTTTCTGAAAAGCACTTTACATATATTTTGCTGAAATTAGAATTTTTGTTTTTGCTTTTGGCTATAAGAAATTGTTATGCCAAATTTCAGTCTTTCAATTCAAGCGGTGCGATCTGTACAGAAGATCCAGCATTCTTGGGCTGCTAAAGAGATTCTTGTTAGTTTAATTCCCAACTGTTGCAAACGAGATGACAAATTGGGTGTAAGTAGCTCCTTTTTTACGGAATTTGATTTAAAAAACACTTTTAGAGATCAGAAACTAAATTCTTAATATATTTGCATTTTAGTTTATTTTTTTTTTTTTTTGTATGACAAATTTTTTTCGAAATCCAAAAAGCCTACGTAAATGGGATCATTGCTGTGAATGTGTGGTCTCGATATTTCATTTTTAAGGCAAGTGTTGACCTTAACGAATATGAGTTTGTACTAAATTGGGGACAAGTAATTTCGCTCGCAGAGGAAAATGGCCGCGAAAGCTTCGACACGAATTACTCGCAATGTTCTTTATGGGGGATCATACATAGAAATAGATTAATGTTATGTAAAATTTTAACCAATTTTGTATCTCTTTCCCCTACCTATAGCTTCAAAATTGATTCTAAACGGTGTAAGTGGCGAATTTCGTGCCAGAGAGTTAACAGCAGTTATGGGACCATCTGGATGTGGGAAAACAACATTATTGAATTTGCTAGCAGGATACCAGTAAGTTTTCGCAAATTTAAACCGAATGCAATTATGGCTTATTTTTCTGGGGATGTGAAATATGACCTTGTAAAAAAAAACACAGAGGAGGGGGAAAGGAGACATAGAAATTGCTGTCAGATGAACTGACGAATAAGTTACATAAGTTACACTATAAGTTACATTTGAACTAAGGATTTTCTGCGTAAACATGGTCTTTGACGTAACCCCACAGAAAAAAGTCTAACGGCGCCAAATCGCATGATCTTGGTGGAAAAATTGGTGACGCCTTCTGGAAACTTCTTATGCGACAAAGCTAAAACCGGCCATGTTGTCTGTTGACAACTATGATAGCCACATCACCTAGACTTTACGGATTACCAAAAAATCAAAGAGAAGAATTACCGCTTCGGCCAATTTGTTCATCCATTAATTCTCCGGCATATGAACTGTATCGATATCTTGTAGACATTTTGAAGAATATAACGAAGAATATAACGTAAAAGAAGCAATTGTTTTTAAATTTAAGGTGGACAGTAGGCAAGTCGAAAGTGTAACATTAAACGCGCAAAAGTCAGCTCGCCCAGCAAGAGAAAAGAATTTGAGATTTGGTTTGTTCTGATGAAAGAACTTCTACCGTACAGCAATATGAAAACAAACAACGATCGTGCGTGGTTAGAGTGCAAATCACAAGACACTTTAGGCCAGACAATTGATCTGCTAAAGCAAGCTGCTGCATCAGTGATGATTTGGACCGCGTTTTCATACAACAGGATGCAAATGTAAATCATCTATGGTGAAAAACTTTTAAAAGATGATTTGTCACCTAGGCACGTAAATAATTCGGTAGAAACCATTGCACTTACCAATAGGGCTCGGCTCCATCACACAAAGTACCCAAAGATTTTCACAAGAAAAAGTTCCCAGTTTCGTTTCTCCACAATTACTATTTCTATATGGCTCCTTTCGTAGAAAAAACTATCATCTAAATCATCATTGCAGACGGACTCAATGCAATTATCCGCGCTAAACGTGGCTATATAACGAACTATAACATATTTTTCTTAAAATTAGAAATGTTTTTACGGTACACAGAAGTTTTTTTATAAAAAAAAAAACAAAAATTGGCGAGATTACAGCATTTTTAAGTGTTAATACTTCGAACACCGAACCCTGTAGTTCATACAGTTCATAACGTGATTCTGTTCTTGTTTACTATCAGGTCTACTTTTGTTGGCTTCTTCTTAATGCTTGAGAAGGCTGCAGTAGATTTTTGATCCGCACATCATCATTGCATGCAATAAAAGTATAGCTTTTGTGTTAAGTGTTAATACTTCGTACACCGAACCCTGTAGTTCATACAGTTCATAACGTGATTTGTTTACTATCAGGTCTACTTCTGTTGGCTTCTTCTTAATGCTTGAGAAAGCTGCAGTAGATTTTTGATCCACACATCATCATTGCATGCAATAAAAGTACGGCTTTTGTTGAATTGTTTACATCAGATTTCTTCACAATCATACGAGTACACAAAAGTACAGTGATGTGAAAAATAATAAGGGCACTTAAGCCCAACAATAATATTTGATCAAAAAATAAGTAAAATGAGAGAATTGCTCATAAATATCTGTATTAATTTTGAGCTAATATATTACAGAAACAAGTTCCGTTACAAAAATTCTTAGAATTTTAATACATTTAAAAAAATAGGTTATTAAGCAGACATCAGTTGGGTTTGGTTGTGCGAATTAATAAGGACAGTTTGTCGATTAATTAAAATAAAATAATATCAAAACTTATTTTTTGTGCACAAAAGTTAAGAAGAGTGATTTTAGTGAAACTTTAAATTCAATTCAAACTTAAGAACAGCAAAATTTTGCAGTTTTTAGGGAAAAATGGGAAAATCTGAGCACTGTGACCTAGAACTAAGAAAAACTATTAAAAATTTCAAAAACAATGGTTGAAAATGCAGTCAAATGGATTCCGGTAAGAGAAACACGTGGTAGGCAAACAAAAATTACACCTACAGTTAAACGTGGAATCATTCGATGTGTAAAAAATAATCCATTTATCTCATCGAAACTGATAAAAAATGATTTAAACATAGAAATTGACGCATCAACAATTCGAAAAACACTTATTAAAGACGACCTTAAAGCTCATAGTGCTAGAAAAGTACCAATATTGTCGAAGAAGAACGTACAACAAAGGCTAAAATTTGCTGAAGTTCACTCAAGCTGGCCTCAAGAAAAAATGGAGAAATATTCTATGGTCGGATGAGACAAAAATTAATTTATTTAATTCAGATAGGGGTCCTCATACTATAAGAAGACCAATTAATACGGTATACAACCCAAAATACACTCTTAAGACGGTAAAGCACGGCGGTGGAAATATCATTGTTTGG
The DNA here is from genome assembly GCA_019455685.1 of Philornis downsi. Classification (NCBI taxonomy): domain Eukaryota; kingdom Metazoa; phylum Arthropoda; class Insecta; order Diptera; family Muscidae; genus Philornis; species Philornis downsi. The sequence goes on along the minus strand of JAHXMU010000033.1, from coordinate 947,047 downwards.
AGATCATTTTCCTACTGTGGTGTTAGGCCACTGTATCGTATACAGGGCATTATGAAAGCTACAGATTATGTTGACATTCTACAAAATTGTATGCTTCCTTATGCTGAAGAAAATATGCCACTGCTATGGGTGTTCCAACAGGACAATGACCCCAAACATACGGCAAAGTGCACCAAGACGTGGTTTGGCAATAACAAGATAAATTTATTAAAATGGCCTGCGCAGTCTCCCGATCTAAATCTGATCAAGAATTTGTAGAATATAGTGAAAACTTCAATCAGAGAAAAGTGTCCCACGAATTGCGATCAGCTATGGGAATTAATTGAGGCTGCGTGGAATGATATACCGATTTCAGTCTGTCAAAACCTTGTTGACTCTATGCTCCGACGATGCCTAATAGTTTTAAAAAACAAAGGAGCTTTAACAAAATATTAACCACTGGAAAACAATATTAGGACAGTATTAATTGTGAATCTCTTCGTTTTTGTTAATGTTATAGTATTATTTAGATGAAAACACGAAGTGTCATTATTTTTTTTTTACAGGGTGAATTTGTATTTTAAGTTTAATTTATTAAAAAAATTTTAAATAAAAACAATAGTTTTAAAAAACATAATGGATTTGTTTTTGTAATATATTACCTAAAAATAAGTTATTTTTAGCAATTATTATTTCTCTTTTTACTTATTTTCTGATCAAATGTTATAGTTTAACATTAGTGTCCTTATTATTTTTCACATCACTGTATGTTGAACAGATAGCACGATAGACTCTTTAAGCTTTCATTTGTTCTAAACTGATTGAGAAAGAAATCTGTCCATCTTTATTGGAAACACATACTAGGATCCTCTGCTTTATTATGTTTAAGTTGAAATTTTGCTTCTATCACATACTTTTGGATCGATAGTTTGCCATTTACGCCATCGCCCATAATTGGTGTGACTCAGTCTGAGGCTGAATTGAGTGCCATCCAGAACTAACAATTTATTGAAATGTTGTAGCAGCATGACGTTAAATTGTCATCCTTAAAAGAGAATAGACCTCTACCATAACCCTTTTTTTGACTTTTAGCTAGAATTTTAAGATACAAGTGAACAGCATTGCACTTTTCTCCAGGTCTTGTAATATCCATCGCTGGGACTGGGGTAAAGGGAATCATATTAAGCTCACGATTCCATCCAAAAAATTGCGCTTAATTTTGTCGCCGAAATTCGATTTATTGTCACAAATTTCAAAATGTTATCAGTCAATATAAACAGAATTATATTTTTCAGAATTTACCCATCATCCGGATGTTGTTACATCAATGGCACACCACTAAAATGGAAAGAATTTCACAAAATATCTCGTTATGTCCTACAAGATGATCAAATCAGCCCGTATTTTACCATTGAAGAAACTTTGATGTTTGCTTCCAGCTTCAAATTGAAAGACAAAAGAACGACAGAAGAACGTCGTACAGTGGTATATGAGATTTTAGATAATTTTTTTCTAAGGGATAAAGCCAATACAATGATATCGAATATATCGGGAGGTGAACGGAAACGGGTCTCCATATCATTAGAAATACTAGATCAACCTGCCGTACTATTCCTGGATGAGCCAACAACGTAAGTTAACGAACGTTTCTCTTCTAGTAAATGAAAATAAAATAAACTAAAATAAAAGATAAAAATCTTTCCTTAATTTATAAATCTCAAGGAATTATTAATCGTTTTTCAATTTAATATTTGGGAATTTATTATAACCTTCGAAATATGTGGAATTTTAAAATCACTCTTTGACGACAATGTGAGCCTGAAGGTCATAAACAACAATAAGAACAACATGATTTTCATAAATGTTTACAGACATTAAGTACTTTTTTTTAAACCTTTTTTAAAAATTTATATAATTTGCGAACCACAACGAATTTTGGAACGGGGATTGGTTATAAATGGGCCCCAGAATAAGTACAATAACAGCAATGAACAAACACGAGAAAAATAGAATAAATAAAAGGAAAAATTATTTAAGCGGAATTTGAACCACTTAAATCGTTTTTCCTTTAGTCCACAGACGTAGTAAAATGTGAACGATCTAAACATTTCAGGCGCTACTGTCTATCTATCTAAAAGCAGGTACATCTTTTACTTGCTGGCTCAAGTGGGGATTTATATAAAAAATTTAATCTATAGGGTGTAGTAAATCCATTCGCTAACATAATCCGGTTTAGATCTAATATGTAACGTTTTGTTCAATAACTTGTTGCCATTTTTAACGTAATTCCATTATGCCTCTCTCTCACAGAAGCCCTTATCCTTATTTTGCAAAACACTGGGTCAGTTGATTTTCACAAGCTTCTCTTATGCTGAATTTTCACGAGCAAATCGTCTGCCATACACAAAAATAGGTGATTAACACCGGACTCGGACTGTAATGTGGATGTGTAAGAACTTCCAAACTAAACTCCTGGAGTTTCTGACGAGTCCCTATCGATGTGTGTGTCCTGGCGTTATCCTGATGAAACATAATTCCTCTTCTACGGGACAAATCTGGCTGCTTCTGGAAGATTGCATGCTTCAGACGATCTAACTCTTATCAGCAGCACAAGTCCGAATTAAGAATTTAGCCCTAGGGGAGTAGCTCATAGTACAGGGTGACGCACCAATTGTGCTATAATAAGAAATTCAAATGAATTTTTTTGTAATCCATGAATTTTATTTACTTTTTTTTATTGTATGGGTTTTGAAGACGATAGACCATAAATGACTTCCATGCTCATTCACGCATATGCGACACCTGATAAGAAAATTATCCACTGCGGCCTAAAGGGTTGAGGTCGGGATTGCCTGAATTATTACTCACAATTCAGTTAAATTCCTTAGTTTCGTTTTGTACACCTCTTGCTTCTGGTGTAGTTACGTCAGGTGACCTTAGGGGCCAGCGGAAAGTGGAGTTTCTGTTCGTGAATCTTCGCTGGCGTTTGGCCATAACCGGTCTGGTCATTTCGATGGCACTAAACGCTGTTGAAACGGATACGTTTTCGGCTCAGTTCTGGGTAAACAAAACTCCTTCAGCATTTTTAAATTACGGTCCCAACTGCTCCCCGTTTTGTGTTTGTAGCACGATTCGTGTGCCACCCTTTAGATGACTCCCTGGCAATCCCACAAAACGTACAGCAAAACCTTCTTGACCATCAATCTTGGCTTGGTTTCTGTTGGCACTGCGATTCCAACGCTGATCTTTTCGCCTGACGTTGTGGTAGGTGACCCACTTTTTATTATCAGTCACCATCCACTTCTGGAATGAATCGATTTTGTTGCGATTTGCTGATGGAAATTCGGTTTTTTGTGATAACTCATGTGGCATTCATACATTGAGCTTCTTTCAGTATCTGGTCTTACTTGAATAGTTCCAAACGGCTTTTTATGTGATGGTTAGGTTCTGAGCAATCGAAACAGTGCTCTTCAGACCGACGGACTTGACGATATGCATAACTTTATCGATATTTTCGGCAATTGGTCTTCCAGAGTGTGATACATTTTGGACATTGAAAAAATAATGAAAAAATGGCCACCCTCTCTTTTCTTTTCCTTACAGAATTCTCTTAGAGCACTCTACCATTTGTAAGCTGCAGCATTGCCATGTGCACAGGGAATTTGTATGTGACATTAACAAATGGGTTTCTGGAATTCATAATTTTCATTTAAAACTTACAAAATATCAACTTATATTGAGATCTTTCCGCTTGATATATAGGAAGGAACGAACGAATTTGCTAATTATATTTTTAAAAATGCAAGAAGTTTATTTGATAATGAAATTATTTATTTGGTTTCGAAAAATGAACAATTGCGATTTGTTATTTTCGATATCAAAAAGAAAGATTTCTATTGAAATTGGAAACAGTGTAGTAATGGTGGCTAATTTTTGACCACTCGATGGCTGTTTCTTTTTATAATGCATTATTTCAACTTTATTAATATTTTTATCGTAAACTTAGCAGACTTGAACGCCCCTATTTGGTTTTATTTTTTAGCGCGGTTTTAGGGCAAAAACTAATCGAAGTAAGCAGTAAATGATTATTGAGAATGTGAATTGGAAACCAGTTGCAAATATGCTGTAAAATTCATTGACAAAATCAAAGCGGAATTGAGAGCTCACGGCATTTGATTAGGTTCTTGCTTTTACGCATTGTAGATTCCATACGGAATCTAATCCAATCCATGTAATGCATTAATAATATAAATTGTAGTAAAAATAAATACATTTCTTTTCTATATCTCACGTTGTATAAGTGTCAACCGACTACACTAGATGGCGTTAGAAAGATTTAGTACTAAAACCCCGTTCATATAGTTTTGAGATGGTTGAACTCATTATTGTTTGAGAGCGCGCCAAAGATGAACATCAGCAAAGAGAAAACACGCCATATTTTACAGTTTTTCTTCAGCCACATGACTGAAAATCTGAATAGTGTTTATGTTCCTGATACTGTATTAGACAATCACGTAAAATTTTGATTTTGTCGATTCCGTTCTAGTAATTTGTAGGCCAAACATGCTTTGGTAGATCGACTGTAGAAAATGTCGATAAAATAAGGCAAATTGTCAAATCCGGCCATCATGTAACACTGTTTCGTTTCATTAGACAATGCACAAAGAACGTTAAACAAGGTTAGATAAAAAAAAAACAAAGTCGATATGTGGATGCCACACGAGTTAAAACAATAAATAAATCCCATAGATCGAATTTTCATCCGCGAATCAGTTGTTGATTGCGGCAAAATTGACCCATTTCGGGGGCGGATGGTGATTAATGATGAAAAACGGGTCACTAATGGCAACGTCAAATGAAAACAGATTTGAGTCGGTGCAAATAATGGCCAAATCGAGATTGACGATCGCTGGTAGAGACTTTGTGCTCGAATGTGGAGTTGCATTGCAACCGGATGCTACAGACCCATAGAGTAGCAGAGGTGGTAAGACAGGCCTCACCTCCGCCAATGGGGATTATGTTCCATGCTAGCATAATCAATTTGGTATCTCCTGGCTGCAGAGAAAGGGTTGACAATTGTTGTTGTACCAAAATGTTCAGCCCCTTTTCCTAGATAGTCCAAGTTTACTTGGCTATCCCAGGGGGGCGTTGACAATCGCATTGTAATATGCCCAGTGTGTCGCACATCGTGAGTAAATCCTTCACGGCGAGACTCACGTTAAACCCTCGTGGACTTCTGTATGTTTTGGTGGAATGGATGGAATTTGATTCGTACTGCCGAGGTCTTAATTCGGACTTGTACTGTCGACAATTGGACCATCTGAAGGAAACAATCCAGAAGACCAGAGGCGGACAGCTTTGGCCAATAGGAGATGAACTGTTTTCCACGCAAAAAAAAAAAATTCGCCCCGAGGGAAGCTTGTAAAAATTGGATGTCCCAATTTATTACAAACAACGACCAGGGATTCTATGCGAGAGGCATAATGGAGTTACCTTCAAAATGGCATCAAAACGGTACATTTTTGACATAAATCGTATCATTCTAACTAAAAACTTTTAGAGTCATTCGAAAATTACGGATTTCTTTTTACTAAATTTTACGTATTGGGATTTGCGGTAAAAAAATTACATATCAAATATTAATTTCCACAAATTTCAGAGGTTTGGATGATTTTTCCGCCCTGCAATGTGTGAGGCAACTGAAGCGCTTAGCCCAGACCGAGCGTACCATTATTTGTTCCATTCATTCGCCTTCTGCCAGCCTAGTGGAAATGTTCGATAACATTTATGTGATGGCCCATGGTCAATGTATTTATCAAGGATCAGGCGCTCACATAGTTCAATATCTGGAGCGATTTCAGCTAAATTGTCCCCTTACGTATAATCCGGCCGACTTTAGTAAGTTCTAAGATTTAAAATTTAAAATTTAAAATTTAAATGATCATCTCTTTAGTATAAATTTCGTTTGGTTTTCACAGTTATTGAAGTAGCCACATTTGAATATGGAAATTATCACCAGGACTTGGTCCATGAAATTGATAACGGCAAAGTCAGGAAATGGGTGCCGGGTTCAGAAAATAGCAATTTGCAACGGTTGGACTTGAGGCATTCAGCGGCGGACTCCAGAAATGATGTGTCGAATTCTCGAACCAGTGAAGTAACGATGATGGAGGTTAGCGCGATTTCTTGCTGGTCCGAGTACAAATATTTATTCCAGCACAATATTAAGCAAATGATAAGGAACAGGGTATGGCGGATCGGATTCAGTCGCGATCTATTGGCAGTTAATTTTGAATAATTTTGTTAATTGACTGTCATATATTTTAGAAAAATCTGTGTCTAAGGCTAATCGTTCATCTATTCCTCAACGTCCTCATGGGTTCCGCCTACTTCGGCATTGGCAATAATGGCTTTTATGGAGCATTTAATTTTAATTTTTGTCTCTTGTGTTCGATCATGTGCATTTTTGTGGCCATGACGCCAATGTTTTCATATGGTAAGCTCATCTAACTACTAAGATTTGATAGTTGTATTATCGTTACCGAAACCTTAACGTAATATGGTGTTGCCAGCACGGTCGCCATTTTTTAAAAGACTTGCCACTTGAGTTCTGAGATTTGACAGCATTTATAAAGATACGTCAAATATGACATCGGCATCGTAAAATTAAATACTTTTAATGAAACACGATCTCAGAACTTATTGTTATAAAAGTGCTGTTTGCATGCTTTACAGAAAATATGAGGGCGGTCCGAATATTAGCCAACAAGACACAAACAAGCGATATTCAATAGTTTCCATACCTTGTTCATAGAAAAATCTGTCAAACTCCTAAAAAATAGCCATCAACTGCAGACTCCACCTCTTCACTGTTGGCTAATGTTTTACCACCAATCCATTTTCTCAAAATTGTTAATAAAAAATAATTCGAGGGAGTTAAATCTGGCGAAACAGGTGTGTGATGAAGCAATTCGAACTTCAATTCATTAATTTTGGCGATCGCAATAGTGGATGTGTGAACTGGAACATAGTTGTAATGAAATAACACTTTCTTTTTCGCCAAATGCTGTCTTTTTTCCATAAAAGTTAGCATAATAATATGTAAAAAATTAGCATAATATTCGCCGTTGATGGGTTTTCCTTCTTGAAGATAATCAATAAAAATAATCCCATCCAGGCATGGCATGTCTTTGGACACGGTTCTCCCACTCCAGTCCACTGCTTTGACTGTTTCTTTGCCTCAGGTGTGAAGTGGTTAACCCACGTCTCGTGCATGGTTATAAATCAACTCAAGAATTCAGCATTATTGCGGTGAAGCATTGCCCAAACACTCTACTGAAACATCTTAACGAAGCGGTTTTTGCTCTATTGAAAGCAAGCGCGGCATCCAATATGCGCATAGCTTTCTCACCTACAAATCTTCGGTCAATATACGATGTATAGCACATTTTGAAATGCCTATCATTTCAACTAGCTCACGCTCGTTCAACCGACGATCTTCCAATACCACTTTGTGGATTTTCTTAACTGTGTCTGGCGTCGACAACCCAATTGATCGACCATTACGGTGTTCGTCTTGGCAGCTCATACGGCCTCGCTTAAACTCTGCTACCCAATAGTTTACAGTCGTAAACGAAGAAGCAGACTCCCTCAGAGTAGAATCTAGTTCGGCTTTAATATTGGTTGGACTGAGGCCTTTTAAATGGTAACATTGAATTACAAAACGGTGACCAATTTTTCCCATGTTTACAAATTTACTGAGATCGCTTACTTTTGATGGTACAAATAAAAGTGCTAAACAACGTGCAGCCTTGAAACTTAAAACATATGTTTTAGAAGGTTGCCACTTTTCACCCAAAATAATTTTTTTCAAACTACTACACCGTCTATATGTCAGTTCTGCTAGTTTTGGGACCGTCCTTGTAGATCGGTCGCTGTTAATTTCTCAATTTCATTTGGAAATTTCACGATTTGTATTTTTCTCGAATATTACTCTTAAAGCCCAATTTCATTTGGAATTTTCTCAAATAAAAATGGAAATTCGCAATTTAATGTGTAGTTTTCTAAAATATAAATGGAAAAAATATAATTTTTATCTGCAATTTTCTTAAATATAAATAGAAAAGCTCGTTTCCATTTGGAATTTTCTCAATTTGGACGAAATTTTGTCAAAAATAAATGGAAAGTTCACATTTTTAACTGAAAGTGGTGAAGTCCGCAAGTCCTTGAAATCCTAAGCCCGGTCGAAGTTATTGATTAATTGTTCATTAGCTAATTGTTCGTTAGCTGTACTCGTTTAACCTTTATTTCTCTAACCTCCATTTCTCTATTAAAGTTACACAGGAAGTGGAGTACCTAAAGAGACAGCATTTCAATGGATGGTATCGTCTGGAGCCATTTTTTATAGCACTGCTAATGGCCCAGCTACCGAGCGTTCTTATAATGTCTATTATAAGCTCCACTGTACTATACCCGTTAAACGGTCTACCTATCGAGCTATTTAGGTTTGCTTTATTCTCAGGCATAATATTTCTTACCACACTGGTGGGTTTTAGTTATGGCGTCCTGATAGGATCAAGGTTTCGTTTAATGGTAAGTCGGATTAGGTCAAAGTTATACTGCGTAATTATGTATTAATTGACTGACTCTTTACAGAATGCTCTGTTCATTGGACCAAGTGTTATAGCGATTCTGGTCACATTTGCCACCCTAGGCGTAGAGAAGACTTACATATCAATGCTGGAATACATCATTATGTACAGCAGTTTTATCCGTCATTCCCTGGAGGGCCTTTTTGCAGCGCTATACAAATTCAATAGAGAGGATTTGATGTGCCCCCAATCAGAAATATTTTGTATTATGTCAAAACCCTCCACGCTTCTCAAATATGTGGGCTGTAAAGATGTTGATTATTTACGCTCCGCTGCTTGCTTGATGGCTTTCCACGTGTTCTTTGTTACGGCAGCCTACATGACATTAAGAGGTCGTCTTAATCCATCAATGTATTTGGAGAGAAATCATCTATATCGCTATGTTAGGAAATTATTTAAGACTAAGAATCTATAGCTAATGGCAAAGTTAACTTTAAAACTTAAAAATTTATGTGATGTTGGTTGGTTAACATTTATATCGTAATAACTATTCGAATTGTGACTAATAACTATTCGTAATAACTATTCGAATTGTGATTATTAACCGTAATAATTATTCGAATTGTGATTATTAACTATTCATAATAACTATTGAAATTGTGATAACTGTATTTCTAAAAGTTATGTTTGTAAGTTAAAAAAGTGATGATAGAAGGCGTTCGTAGTTTCTATTATAATAAAAAACCGGTACAGAAATTTCAGACAGTTAAACTGACTTGTGGATACACGCATCCCATATTCTTCTGATGAAATTTAAATGATTGATTTTGAAGTTTACGAAATGTTTATTATTTAATTGCTGCCCAATATCAAGCATGGGAAAATGTTTAAACCATCATTGCCGTATTGAAACTCTGAATAGGCCTGACAGAAATATTAGTTTAGGTTTTCATAGTTGTCACATAGTTGGTATGTACTATAAGAGATATAGTAAATTATGGCAGATTGGCAAGGTAAACAATGCTGCATAATATACTATATAGATAGGCTTAATCTTGGATTAACCGATTTGAATATAAGTTGTCGAAAGCAACGTGGTTAGCTCAGTCTTTAACAGAAATCTACGATATCATTATAAATACAAGCTATAGTAAAAACTAACTGTATCTCGCGTTGTTAAGCGCGATGGCCATTACAGAGATAAGATTTCGTACTAAGGAAACTACTCAGACAGTTTTATGATTGCCCGACTTAATATTACTCGAGCGCCCGTCAAAAATAAACGTCAGCGAAGAGAAAATACGCCATATTTTAAAGTGTTTCTCCGATAAAACCGAAAATCCAAGCCAGACGATTAAAAATATGAAGTATTGGTGGTTCTTATACTGTAATGACCAATCACGCACAATATTTTAAATATTAAAGATGCGCCACGCTCTAGAGTGCTAATTTTCGGAAATGTCGATAAAATAACGAAAAAAATCAATTCTGACCGTCATCTCAGCACTGTTTTGATTGGCCAGGAGCTAAACATAGTGCGGAAAATCACTTGAATAAAGTTAACGCAAAACAACCACATGGACTGAGTTGCCACCTGCAAATCGCGGCTAAATCGCAACAACATCGGCCCATTTCTGAAGTGGATGGTAACTGGTGATGAAAAGTGCTTCATTTATGAAAACATCGAGTGGGTAGCCGACGTAAACGGTATGAGGCCAAGATTGACGGTCAGGAAGCTGCGTCCCTACAGCCGTATACTTAACTCAGACCTATACTGTAACAATTGAACTATCTAAAGATAGAAGCGGCCAGCTTTGGCCTATGGGAAAGGACACACAAATCGACAGTGACTCGCCAGAAACTCAGCTGAGAGATTCTTACATACATATCTCAGAGATTATACATACAGAGATTCTTATATATCCACTTTATAGTCCGGATCTGACGCCAAGTGATCATCAGCTAGCTGTTCCTGTCTGTGGCGACTGATTTTACAAGAGAAAACTTAGTCTTATTTGTGAAAATCGACTATTACAATTTTTTGCCAATAGGTTTCCTATGAGAGAGGTATAATAAAAGTAGCCTCAAAGCGCCAACAAGTTATCGAGCATAGCGGTGCATAAAAATCGATTCAATCCGACTATGCTAAATAAAGTCTTAAATGTCATGCAAAAATAATGGGTTTCTCTTTACTACACCTTATATAATATATACTGTCAAAAATAAGCACCGGGAATTGCAAAGAATCTTGCGTTCTTGTTGGGACACCCTTTATAACGAAAAATTTAATAACACATGAAATGGTAAAAATTAGTAACTTCAAGTAATTTTTTTAACATTTAATTAACTAAGTAGTTAAGATGCTATACAAGTAATGGCTCAAAGAAAAAGGTAGAAAAAATAATAAGTTTAGCGATAATCATTTCCCTGTTCAGGATGAAAAAAAAAAGATGGACAGCAAACTACCTGACGGCAATATCAAAGAGAAAAAAGGGCTCAAGCTCAATTATAGATGAGGAATATCATTGAAATACGCAAGAAGTCTCTTCTTGTGTTTTGGGATGAAGAAAAAAATTTTTAATGTGTTTGGAAGTTTGTTAAACTGCCTGGCTACTCTTACTACTATTCCGTTTGTTTCCAAAGAAAATACCCTATTTTGTTCACTTTTCTTAGAAACCTCAAAAAGTTGGTATTGTTTTTTTGTGGATATTGTGCATATTTTTTAATTTCTTCATATAAACAAAAAAAAAAAAAAAAAAAAAAAAAAAAAATTGCCGAATAAATAACAAATATGCTGGAAATATTCGCCGGAATTATGTATGTCGTAGTCACTCAAAATCTATGTCACTTCACTAAAATGGTATCACGTAAGTCACTTTTCAACAGAAATGCGATCCTGTTGAAAATCTATTACAAATAATGGTATTATGTATGGAACAAAATCCAGACTTGGCTAAAGGATTTCATAAAAATACCGAAAAGTCGACTTTAAAACAACAATTGGGCGTTATCAAAACTAAGCTAAACAGCATTGGACCTCCTACGCGTGAAATCGATGGTTGGATGAAAGTTTGGGCTGATTTGAAAACAAGCGTAAAAAAGAAGCTTATACACAACAAAATGGAAAGTCGCGCAACTGAAGGAGGTATATTTAAGCAAAAGGTGCTAACACCAGTTGAAGACACAGTTGCAGCACTTTTGCAAATGGATTTAATAATTAATCCAGAAGGACCAACTTTTGGTGTTGCAAATGCTTCAGTGGTGGACTTGAGAGAGGAAACGTATGAAGAACTAATTACTGACATTAGTATGGAAGATTTGCCTCTGAGCTCCAATTGCAATCCTCGACCATCAAAGGCAAAATAACAGGCCAAATCAGTGCAAAAATATACACTTCTCGAGCAACAATTAAAAGTCCAAACTGATTTGTACAACGATGTAAAGCTTGGCAGAAATCGAAAGATATAGCCGTAAAACTTTTAAGTTGCAAGAAGAGCAGTTAAAGTTACAAAAAGTAGTAGTATTTATATTGCTCCGATAGGCTTGGAGCCAAAATCTTGATGTGTGTCCCATCGACGCAACCGATAACGCCCGGGAAACCATTTTTTTGGTAAAAATGTTCCTTGATTTCATTTTTTTTCCGACTCTGTCATAATGCAAGAGATCCAGTTCGGACAAAGTTGTGTAAACATGGCATTTATACATTCATGAAACACACCACTGACTGTTGGTTGGGCTAGCCCAACATTAAAGTCGTTTCCAGCTCCTTTTTGATAACTTCCTTCAGCTAAGATTCTCATCGTTACTGCAAGCCGCAATGTTTTGGTCACTTGTGTTGACCTGGAGCCATCTTGGAGCAAGGGTGATATTTCTCTCAGAACATACCGTAAAGCATCTTTATTCAATCTAAAATTTGCAATAAATCTAAAAAAGTCTTCATAAAAAGCTTCATAGTAACAATTAACCTAACTTACATGGAAGTTGGTAGTAAAAGTATGTTCGAGCGATTTCTCAATTGTCTTCTAAAATTTCTAAGTTCTCTTACACTGCGTTCATCTTCATCCTCATCAGAAGATGAGAATATAGCCGAACTTATCATTTTTAGTTGTTTGCTTAGGAATTATTTAAAAAAATCAGCACAACGCGGGAAAAATTAAATGGAAATTGTGTCAATATATCAGCAGGTATTTTGTTTTGTTTATTTATCAGCTGATCTGTTTTGTGAGAGAAATCTATTACAAAACTAAACTCACGTCGAAAAAGTTACATGATACCGATAAAATGTAAATTCGACAGTGACTACGAGAATTGTCACTTTTCGACTACGACATACATAATTCCGGCGATTGACTATAATAATACATCAATTTATCAATAATCAATCAATAAATCAACAATACATAACATCAATTATTGTATAACATATTTGATAGTCAAATTGTATTCTCAGTAGACATCTGCAGTTATTGAATTGACTGTTGCCATAACTACAAATACAAAATAAGTTCTTCGGCTTCCGCAGTCAACAGTTGTTTTTCTCACCACGAATACGAGTACTGCTACCGGCTGCGAGTTATGTAGTTGAAACAGACGGCAAGCACTGAAGACTACAAATTTTATAATAACGAAAATAATTTAGTAATTTTAAGCCCTGGTCTCAGATGAGTATTTCTAGTCGCTGCCAATGGAATAACAAATCCTCGCTTTCCATGGTAGTGAACATAAAATTTGCATTACTAACATCATAATACTGTACCTGACGCAATAATGTGTATTGGAAGGGCCAGTCCAAAAATACGAAACTCACGATTAAGATTTAAAGTGTTTTTATTGCGTAACCGACTTATCAATTACTTACAAAACAGTCCAACACTTGTTGGATTTTCTTCCAATTTCCCAGTGTCAATCAATATTTTGACCAATCAATGGGTGTTTCCAAACCGCATTCATTTTCCTCTAAATAACCGCCATAATATGTCCCAGCAAATTGACCCCATTGTTCTTTCGATTTGTTGAGAGCATGACAGACATGAAGAAAGCGACTGACCATACATACTTTTCCTTTTTCTTGCACTGGAAAATCATCCTGCAGCGATTCCATTAATCTCATGATTTTTACAGCCGCAACTGGCATTTTCATAACGCCCCGGTGTTTTTCGGGATCTGCCAATAGCAAATCTGTGACCTTCTCCAATTCTTCGTAGGTACTTATTTGCTTTAAGTCGTTGTTCAACTCCTCATCCAGTTGGCGAATATCACTTGTCGGCTCAATTTCTGGTAATTTGAAGCACATACTTTGTATTAAAGCAGAGCCCATGTCAGCACGTCTGACTGATTGAACACCGTAGGGCACACTACAGAGAACGACAGTGTTTGGGCTTAAAATCAGGCGGATTTCTTCTAAAGTCTCCGCATCCGGCTGCTCATAATCTACGTAATCCAAATCGTCCGCGCCACGACAAGCATTGGCTACCACCAATTTATCTACATTTTTCAGAGACGGATTCGCCTGTATGCTATTTATAATATCAGTGTTGAGATCCACTTGGTCATCTTTCGTATAAATAACATTATTCTTGTCGCCGTGGGACATAACGTATAACATTAAGCTTTGTAAAGGAGCGAAATCCTTTTGCTTTAGATATTCGAGAATTTGCAGCATCTGGTATTTGTTGCAATCTTCTACGATTATGTAGGGAATACTGCGCAATTTCAACATCCGTACAAGATGGGCCACGTCGCGTTCACTGCCCTTCCGAGTTGTACGATGTGGCCCGGTGAAGTAGTAGTTATTAATAATGATGGCCAAGGCAGGATTAATGGCGTAGAAATATAAACCTTCCGTTGTAGTCGATTGCGCCACACGTCTCTCTGTGTATTTGTCGAAATACTTATCAGCTAGAAATTCTTGAACGGATATTTCCTCATCCGGGTTAATCTTGCCTAATATCTCTTTTGAGATTCCATCGTATCGTTTGTTATGGATGAAGCATTGCATCAGCACTGCGTTGGGTATGCGAAAAGAAATGAACTCTTTGAAGTCTGTTGCGGCAAGAGATCTGTTGTGGTCTTCGCGAAACTGTTTATATTTCCCCCGCTTCACATTTTTCGGGTAAAAAATGTTGTTCATAACTGTTTCATACCCCACATATTCCGCAAAACTGTTGAAAACCACATCGGCAGAGCGATTAGGTCCATCTATGCGATATAAGCATAATATAAATTTTGACTTGTAGCGAAGAGACTGGTTTTTTTTCAGAGCCTTGAAGATGGGCGTATTTTCAGGAAATTCGTCTTTTTTCTGTTGTTTAGTCCTGTTGATGACGACGAAAACGCATGAATATTTGACGCATTTTGTATCCTGTAATGTCTCAATGGGTGGTTTTTGGTCATTCCTGAAGGATTTTTTCTTTTTTTTAATATTCATATTAAATTCAAACAGATTAATATCTGGACCGATTAATTGCTCCGCGGGGGCAGGAATATTCTAGGAAAAAAGTGCAAAATCAAATCATTTATTATTTGATGCATTAGGGTTAGAGAATTAAAGCAGATATGAAGGCGTTCCTAAAACTAGCCGAACCAATAGCTTAAAAAAATCATAATGATAAAAAGTGGCAACCTTATAAAACATATGTACATATGTTCTAAGTCTCAAGGCGCCACGTTGTCAAATATTTTTATTGTAACCATCCAAAGTAAACGATCTCAGTGAATTTGTAAACAAGGAAATAATTGGTCACCGTTATGTAATTCAATATTTCAATTAATAATAAAGCCGAGCTAGATTCTATTACGTTCCTTCGTTTATGACTGTAAAATATTGGGTAGCAAAGTTAAGACGAGGCCAAGACGAACACCGTAGTAGTCGACCAATTTAGGTGTTCACGTCAGACACGGTTAAGAAAAAGCCACAAATTGATATTGATAATCATCGGCTGTAGGTGAGTGAGATAGGTGAAGTGATAGGTATTTCGAAAAGTGCTACACATCACATATTGACAGAATATTTGAAGATGGGAAGGCTGTGCGCAGGATGGGTGTCGCGTTTGCTTTCCATAGAGCAAAAAACAGCGACGTGAAGATGTTTCAGTAGAGTCTTTGGCAATGTTTCAACGCAATAAAGTCGAATTTTTGCTTTGATTTATAACCATGGATAAGACATGGGTCCACCACCACCTAAGACAAAGGAACAGTCAAAGCGGTAGACAGGAATGGGAGAATCGTGTCTAAAGAAGACGAAGACGGTTCCATCTGGAGGAAAGGTCATGGCGTCTGTTTTTTTGGCATGCGCACGGGATTATTTTTATTGATTAGCTTCAGAAAGGAAAAAAAACATCAACGGCGAATATTATGATGAAATAATGGGCAAAATGACCTTATTTTAAAAAAAGGAAAGTATTGTTTCATCAAGACTATACTCCAGTTCACACATCCACTCTTGCGATGGCCGAAATTAATGAACTAAAGTTCGAATTGCTTCATCACACAATTTATGCGCCAGATTTAGCTGCCTCGGACTATTTTCTACAAGTATTTCCAAAATTGAAAAAATGGCTCAGTGGTAAAAGAAAGAAAGTCAACAATGAGGAGGTGGAGTCTGCGGTTGATGGCCATTTTAAGGAGTTTGACAGTTCTTACTATAAAAAGGGTATTCCCAACTTTTTTTGTGTCTGCTTTTTTAGGTCGGCTAGTTTTGGGACATCCTTAACTTCCTGTTTTCGTAAATAATATATCTGATTTGCTAATTTTGTCAGTAGGAATTCATATTTTAAGCAGTTGTAATAACCACTCCCTTAACTATTGTGATATCTTTAAAGCATGAGTTGGAATGACTCTTTTCCTCCTATCATGGCCTATTGCTTCTATATGTAATCACTAAACAGTAAAATTGATAAAACAATACACAAAATGTCCATTATTCAAAATACGATATGCGATATACAGCTTCTTGTACGTAATACCTCGACTGAGATTTGATATACCTCGGAATTTTAAATTTAAGACTGGCCTTACTCTTTGCTGTCAGTAGTATATAGACGAGTATAGTTAGGTGACTGATCGTGCTGCGATGGATACGTTATTTAATCGGTGGTCATCTGCAGTCACACACCGAGTAGTCGAGTAATCTTTAAAATCGGTTAATGCTTTTCAAACTGTTACATTCTTAATCGTCGTTAAACTGTAGATGCACATTTTTCGATTCACAAATGATTAGGAAAAGAGAAAAAAAAATTCAACAGACGCTGTTTGCTCGTAAACAAATATAGTGGCATTGCCACCTTTTCTGATAGTAATTTGCAACACTGAAATCGGAGCAGCTGATGTTTTTACATCATAATATGTTCAATAATATATGTATTTGGAAAATTGTTAAGTTGTGTCTTGTTTTTATTATTATTTCATTTTTAAGTTTACAAGCATATCATCAAACAAACATGTACACTATTCCTATTTCAGTGTTGGAAATCAACAGAAAAGAAGTTGTCGTTGTAATAAAAAAATACATTTTTCTCGTGAAGGAACATAGTGCGGTCTGGTAGAAAAACTTTGCCTCAAATTCCATGATAATTTTTGTTACATGGAGTTTTGTCCCTATTTGTCAGCGCAGTTGTAGCCTTTAACCATTATTTCATCTTCGATTTAGACTAGTTTAAGGTGACTCTATGTTATCAGTTGACAAGCAATGCATCGCGTTGATTTGTGTCCAAGGTTGTATCGAGATCGCGAAAAAGCGGTATATTTTATTACATTATACAGGGTGTCGCGCGAATCGTACTACGGTGTAGCAGTAACTGTCAATCGGCATCGTCAGTTAAAAATGTTGAAGGATTTTTTTCTAAACAGAACTGCGCTAAAGACGTATTCGTTTCAACAGCATTTGGTTCCAGCAAGATGGAGCAGCTGCACACATTGGAGCTTCAACGAAATATCTTTTTCAATTCTCAAACAAATTAATATTCAGAAACTCCACTTTCCGCTGGCCCCCAAGATCACCTGACCTGACTGCACCAGACTTTTTTATGGCGTTATGTCAAGGAAGAGGTGTACAAAACGAAACCAAGGAATTTTTCTGAATTGAAGCAGTCCATTAAAACAACAATTGAGGCGATATCGACTTTAACCCTTCAGACCGCAATGAGTAATTTTCTGATCAGGCGTCGCATATGCGTGAATGAGCATGGAAGTTTTTTACGGTCTATCATCTTCAAAAACCTATTCGAAATTAAATTTTCTATACAATAAAAAAAAAAAAATAAATGAAACCAAAAAAAAAATTATTTAAATTTCTTATTGTGACACATAATTGGCGTGCCACCTTATATAGGGTGGCGCATAAGTAACGCTAAGATTTGATCAGTGAATACATTTTTGGTTTAAGTCCTTTTTTTCGTCTCTACAGAATTAACTAAATACTACTTGGGAAATTTATGATGGAAAGGCTCAGCACAGAACAAAGAACCAAAGTTATTCAATTTTACTTAGAAAGTCAGCATTTGATTATATCGAAATTTCTTTCATGTTCGAAATGCTCCTAACACTCCAACAATTTACTGAGCGTTTTGGCCAACAAGGGGCTGTCTGTGATCTTCCGCGTGCTGGAAGTCCTCGTGCAGTTCGAAATGAAGTGACCATTGCTCGAATGCAAGCCCGAAACGGGGATAACCCCGAAACTTCCACCAGCCGACGTTCTCAGCAGTTAGAGATGTCTTGGGGGTCTTTGCAAAGAATTTTACATGTGTTACAACTTTTCCCATATAAGACGTGATTGGTTCACGAGTTAAAACCAAATGATGCACAAGAACGCATTCAATATAGTCGGTGTTAACGTTACTTATGCGCCACGCTTTACAACAGGATTTCATATTATGGCAATATTTGGGATATTTTAGCAACATTTAATGACGTTTTTGGCGGTGAAGCTACAAGAAATCTGACAACTCTTGTCGTACATACGAAAACTTCGTGGTAAACATTCACGGTGACGCCAACAGACACAACACAATCATACGATTAGCACTAGAATAAAAACTGCTTTCTTAGTCAATGATTCGCTAACTATTAATATCATAGCATAGACTAACTTCGTATGCTCGAGCTAAGAATTATTATTTTCTTTTTCGCTTTATTTTTAATAAGTGGGAATAAAACATTTTCACACAGTGTCTCGACGACTTCACTGCGACATTCATCTTTTCACTTTCATGTTTGTTATTGATTTTCACAACAACAATCTGTAATATATCTTCAAAGTATTTTTCGGACGAAATTTGTGTTTCTTCCTCCTATTCTTGCTTTATGAAAAAATATAAATTTCACATTCTCCTATCCTGTACTTGGTTATTAAAACTTTAAATTGAGATCTCAAACTAAAATAGGAACAACACAAGAAAAGAGTTCAAAGAGCGGCGTATTTATACATTTTTATGAATGGTTTATAAATCAATTTTTCACACTAAAAATTATTCCACAAATCTGCAAAACTATGCATTCGTTTGGATTAATTCAAATTAAAACGTTTAGGTAAAGGTATTTTTTAAAAAGATCACTAATTTTGCTGAACTATTATTGATTTCCACTCCAGCGAACCTACCGGATCATTCACTTTCATTGCGAACAGCTGCTGAAGTACTGAAAGAACAATGCAAAATGCAGAGAATAGACACACAGATAAGAACTGCAAGCAGAGGTCGCATTTATCTCTGGAGTGAATTTTGTTAAATCTGAAAAATAACCCAAGAGCACAAATTTATACGCTCACGTTCTCTTTCACAACATGGAACTTTGATTGTTTACATTTTTATAATGTCAATTGCAACTGTTGTCACATGTTAGTATCTACATTACTATAAACTATAACAATATTAACAAAATAATGCAAAATTATCGAAACATTGAACAAAGAGCGCGGATACAAGAGCAGTATTAGCCTGCTCTCCGGCCGCTCAATTTTTATTGCAGAGATAAGTGCGGAGACTCTCTGTAATTTTTCTTTGCGACCGAACATTCTAAAAATAAAACATGAAGTAGACGCGATTTTTATCATCAAAAAAATTGGGGAATTCCCTCCTTTTGTTATTATTTTGCTATGAGATTGTGTATGATGTATGTATGTATGTGTTTGCTTTTCATACCTTCCAATATTGATGGGATCCCATTTGCCACAACGGGAAATATAAAGCATATAAAGCACAAAAAACGGTAATTAAATTAATAATTATTATGTTTTAAACGTGATCTTCGTTATTTTCCTTTTCAAATTTCAGTTGCTTGGTATATACGGTGGGTCACAGTGAAAATGGTCCACCTTTGACTCACCACTTTAAATTGTAAAAAGTCTAAGAAAGAAATATAAGCTGAGAAGAAAAAGAGCTACATTAGTTAATTTATTTTATTTAAATAATAATTACAAAAAAACGTTTACTAATTCACTAATATTTTGCACAAATATTGGCTTTAAACGATAAATTCATGTCACAGTGAAAATGGTCCACAATGTATAGCTTTGGTAAATAACGGAACTTTTCCCATTTTTTATTTTTTTTTTTTGTGTTCGCTTACGCATAGAAACAAAACGGTTAAGATTGATTCCTTTAGTTATGTATTTAAAAATTTCAAGATTGGTCGCCATATTACGCTCGAGCTGGGAAATTTAATAATTGATCACTATAAAAATGGGGAAAGTCAGAGAGAAATAGCGCAAATAATAAATAAGCCAAAAATTAGCCACAAAAAGATATTCAGCGAACACCAAGAAAGGTGGATGGTCAATCAAATTAAAATTAATCCAAGGCTGAGTGCACCAAAACTACGGGATATGGTTGAGAAACACTTTAGTACAAGCTGCAATGCAGAGACAATCCGTAGAGTCCTTCAAAAGAAGGAGGAAATATGGATAAAATTCAATACTTGAATAGTTTGAAAAGCAATCTGAAACAAACTGATGAAAAACTCGACATACTCGACAGCTTTCATTTCTATCAGGATAATGATCCCAAGCACACGGCTGGAATTGTTAAAGAATGGCTGCTGTATCATTGTCCCAGAGTAATCAAAACTAATGATTCATTGAAAGGATTGCAATCGCTAGCTACTACTTTCTCCCATCTTTCTGATAAAGCCCGAATCTCATCACGGTAAAACAGTTCATCTTTTGAAGCTATCCACGAATCTAGCCATTCCTTGATGTCGTCATATGAGTGGAACTGCCAGGCAGTGTTTCATCGAACGGAACAAGTGATAATCGGACGGCGCAATAACTGGAGAATATGGCGGATGGGGTAAGACTTCCCATTTCAGCGTTTCCAGGTAGGTTTTAACGGGTTTGGCTACGTGAGGTCAAGCGTTGTCATGCTGAAGAATTACTTTTTCGTGCTCTCCGCGCATTATGGGCGTTTCTTACGCACAGCTCGGCTCATTTGCGTTAATGGAAGTCGATACCGGTCCATAGTGATGGTTTCGCTTGATTTCAATAACACCGACCTGGTAACACTAAACACAGAGCGTAACCTTCGCCAGCGTGAATATTCGGCCGAGACGACGGCGTAGAAGCATGACCGGGCAGCCCCCATGACTTTATTTTCTTTGTATTGCTGTAATGAGTCCATTTTTAATCACCCCTTACAATGTGCTGAAGAAAACCCTCCCTTTTTTTTTGTCGCTGAAGCACTTGTTCACAGGCGAAAAACGGCGCTCAACTTCCCTTGGCTTCAACTCATTAGGAACTCCAACATTCCCAACGCATGCAATCGCTTGTAAATGGCTTGGCGGGTAACTTCTAATACTGAAGCAAGCTCTAGCTGCGCTTGAAAAGGATACCCATCAAGCAATACCGTCAATTCAGTGTATTCAAAAGTTGTTCGTCTTCCTTCACTCGAACAGTCGTCAACATCAAAATTATTGTCTTTAAAGCGACGGAGCCAATCCCGGCACGTTGTTTGACTTAAAGCAGCATCTCCTCAAACGTTTTGAAGCTCTCGATGAGCTTCAGCCGCCGTTTTCTTCGATTGAAAGAAGAAAACCAATACTTCCGGCATATGACGATCGTTTCGCACAAAATCATGCATATCCGCACAATTAAAAAAATATGACCTCAAAAGAAAATCACAATTGTGTTGAGGCGGTATGTTTACCATATGCCTAAGCTTGGCTCATGACGTTTAGGTTATGGCAGAATCGACTAGCACTTACAGCTGGCGCTATCTGTTGACAAACAGCGAAAACTTAGTTGCGCACCTAATAATTGGAACGTGTTGTTTTGAAAATGAAAATGTTATTGCAATTATTTACATGACTACGACTACAATATAAATATTTATCTTTTATACGCCCTGTGTTGAAATAGTGCGAAGCTTTTTTGACACTGTTTCAAAAGACTGCTCGGTCCTATGGCTATATATTTTTCGAACTGTTATTCCGCTTGTATCATAACCTAGGATTCTGCTGCACTTTATGCAGCAAGACAGGTAGGGCTAGTGGGGTTGATGGAATTTTTACTTTAAGAGATAGAGAGTTGCTAGTAATTTGTTTGTTAAGTTTGTTCATTCGCTTGTAAACAATACTATTCTACTGATTTCCAGGTTGGCATCGATAGCTTTAGTGATGGCGAAGCCAGATTAGACAAATTCATCCACGAACGCTCACGAAGTGTCCTAAACGCTGGTAATCTTTTGCTCATCGAAATAAATAATTTGCGTTTACCCTCGTTTGCCGCTAGACCAAATATCTGCCGCTAGATCAAATATGCTTGAGAAAGATGCAGTATATCTAAACCAAATATCTGGCCCTTTCTTAATGCTTGAGAAAACTGCAGTACTCCTACACCAAATATCTGACACTTTCTCAATGTTTGAGAGAGTTGCAGTAACGTATCATACTTTTCATTCAAAGATATCTACCTACGCGGGTAGAATTTAGCTTTTGTTGAAGATAGTTTCAGTCGTGGGCACTACAGCTTACCTCGTAATCATCTATGTTGGAAAATCTTTGTTAGGTATATACAGTTCACTAAGATTTTTGCCTATCTTTACTGAAGTCTTTATAGCGATCAGAGACATCCTTCAAAGACTTAGAAACTTCGCAGGAATAGCAAATACGGTTATGGCTTTTGCCATATCGGACTGTTAAAGGCAGCTTTGTGGTCAACGAAAAGTTGGTGTGCGTTGATCTGTTTTCCTAAAGGAAATTCACTTAACAAAGTGGATAAGCATTTGGGATTTATCGTTTGAACGTAACCAAAATAACCACTTTTGGACTGACACCAAAGTGAAAAAGGATTCTTTACCGAAAGAGATCCTTTACATTCTTTACAACCACCTAAACCGAAGGAGATCCTGATCCAAGTAAGATGAAAGCGATCAATTACGTTGTCAACTTAGGTGATCAAACAATGGAAAAGGCCGCGAGAAAGGAAGTGCCATTTCAAAATGAAAAAAATGGCTCGGTGGTAAAAGATTTGACAACAATGAAGAGGTAGAGTCTGCGGTTGATAGCTATTTTAAGGAGTTTGACAGTTCTTACTATAAACAATGAGATCTATTGGAGAGAGGAGATTATGTTAAAGAATGAAGAAGATTGTTCTCAACATTGTCGGCTATTTTTGGGGCCACCCTCGTATAAACTTGCAATCGCCAAGTAAGATTTTTGTCAATTAGTTGTGGACTGCAAACTACTTTGCATATATAACAACATATACATATTAAAATAACAACTTATTTAAGAATAAACGAATTAAAAGTAAAAACGTGAGTTAAAAATTTTTGTAAATTTTCTGAAAAGAATTTTGTCCGCCCTGTCGACATCCGTACTTTTTTAGTTAGACAATAACTAATAAGATTTGAAAAAAGTTTGTTTTAAAATAAAAAATTAACTTTAAAACATGAGAAAAAAAGTTCAAATAAAATCGCGCGATTTCTATTTGAACAATTTTTGTCTGCAGCACTGATTCCAGTGCACCATTCTCTGCACCATTTTGCATATCAATCTTTATCTACCCTTAAAATGAGGGAAAAAATGTCGAATAAGAATCGTGCAATTTTTGTTTAATTTTTTTAAATTTATTTTGCGAAACGAAGAACTTCATTGCAGTGGAAAGTAAAAATAATGATAAATATTTAAGTAATAATTATTAATAACTAAATAAATATTTAAATAAATAAAAAAATTAAAAACAAAGAAAAAGAACGCAAGATTTAAATTTGACGCCATTCGAAGTGTTATTGTTTGACATTTGAACAATTGTTATTTTTTGCTAGTAGAAGGTACGAGGTTAGTTAAAATGGAGCGCTATACGAATGAACACCGCATTCTGATTGTGAAATTGTTTTACCAAAATGATAAAAGTTTTGCGGCTACAGTTCGCAAATTGCGATCAATTTGAGGTCACAATAATCCTCCAAAAGAGTCAACTGTAAAGAGATTAATGGATAAATTTGCCAAAACTGGGTCTGTTAGTGATGTAAAGACAACAACGCGCCTTCGACCAGGTCGATCGACCGAAAATGTCGCAGCTGTACGTGATGATGTCGCTCAAACTCCATCCACCTCAATTCGACACCGACCTCAGAAAATTGGTATCTCCAAATCTACTTTGCAGCGAATTTTGACGAAAGATTTGCATCTTCATGCATACAAAGTTCAATTGACTCAAGAACTGAAGCCAACTGACCATGGACAGCGAAGGGAGTTCGTTAATTGGATATTGGAGAGACAACATGAAAATGCTGATTTTGCCGATAAAATTATCTTCAATGACGAGGTCCATTTCCATCTTGATGGCTTCGTCAATAGGCAAAATTGTCGCATTTAGGGCGAGGAACATCTTCGAGTGATTCACGAGAAGCAAATGCATCCTCAACATGTCACTGTGTGGTGTGGACTTTGGGCTGGAGGAATCATTGGACCTTTTTTATCAAAATGAGGCATGTCAAGCGCAAACAGTCAATGGTGTTTGGTATCGTGAAATGATAACCAGTTTTTTCGTGCCTAGAATTGAAGAAATGAATGTGGAGAGCATATGGTTCCGACAAGACGGTGCCACATGTCATAGAAACAATTCAATTGCTGCATCATCTTGCGTTCTTGTTGGGACACCCTTTATTTGGGGTTTTTCTATTGCGTCGCTTTCCTCAATTACGGATTTCTACCAAGTTTTGGGAGATGAAGAATTCCATCAAAGTAGAGACTTGATACAAATAATTGATTGAATTTGCTTTGTTGTAATAAAAATCGAAAATGATAATTATTTTTGATTAATGTAATAAAAATCAACAATAAAAAATAATTAAAAATGATTTATATAAATATTACTCATAACCGTATTATGAGTCTCTTCAGTAGCGCCAAACTGCCAATAACACTTTAACTTGAGTGTTATGCGTTTTTTGCGTGATAGGACAGAGGTCAGTAGCAAAGAGAGGGTCAGATTTATGGGGGGACAATCATTGATTTTACAACCATGATAACAGGCCGTCTCAAACTGTTTTGAGTATTTGCAAGATTTTCGCCAAAAATTCAACTAACGTAACTCCACAACAACTGTATTTGCCTGATTTAGCACCATTCCTGAACTCAAAAATCTGCTCCGGGAAAACCACTTTAAGTCGATTGAAGAGATTAAAAATCAATCGCAGCGGCGTCTGAAAGCCAAATCTGAAGGTGACTATTTGACAATTTTTGAGGACAGAAAAAAACATTGCCATGAGTGCATTACACACGGGATGAATAAGTAAAAATTAAAAAAAGTAAATTAAAAATAAGAAATATCGATATGTAAAATAACAGTCGTTTTTTTATTTTTTATTTAATAAAAATTGCAATTAACTTGTAAAAACGGATTCAGAAAATCTCAAAATCTGGGGCGAAAATTTCAGCATTGACTGATCTGACTCATTCCATATTTTCCACTTTACAGGATTCATACTCCAAATCTGGCCCAAAGTATTTCCGAATAAAGTCAATCTTTGGCAATTTTTCTTTATTGAGAGCACCGCAGACATAAAGAAATCGACTCAACATATTATTATCTGAAAGCTCACGCACTGGAAAATCATTGGCAATCGAGCGCATCAACTTTAACATTTGCAGAGCCTGCAATGGCATTTGCAGCATACTATAGTGTTGACCAGGATCTCCCACTACCAAATCGGAACACTTCTCCAGTCCATCGTAGTAATCATCTTCCTCTAAATCTTTGTTAACCCTCTGATCCAATGCACGAATGTCATCTGTAAGACTCATATTTCGTAAATGATGGCAAAAACTTTGCACAAACGGTGAACCCCACATGGGTGACCTGGGCGACTGGACACCATCAGGAACGCTATAAAGAATCATCGTATTTGGACTTAAATTCTGGTCTCTGCTCTCTACTGTAGATCGCATTTCCTCAGCGTCATAGTCTTGGTAATCCAAATCGATATCACCACGACAAAAATTACCTAGCAGAAGTGTCGTAGTTTCTTTCAGAGATGGATTCATTTGCACACCACTCAGAACATCGTTATAGATGTTAACTTTGCCATCGTGTGTCTCGAACACATTACCCTCACTCCCGTGCGACATTAGAAATAATAACAGTGATTTTATGGGAGCGAAATCCTTCTTCTTCACATAGTCAAGAATTTGTAACAGTTGCTGTTGACTGCAGTCCTCGACGAGTATGTAAGGTGTGCCGATGAGCTTAAGTACCCGTACGATATGGGCCACATCACGATCACTGCCCCTCCGCATTGAATGATGTGGCTCGGTGAAATAGTAGTTATTGATAATAATGGCCAAGGCAGGATTAATGGCGTAGAAATATAAGCTTTCGTTTGTAGTTGATTGCACCACGCGTCTGCTTAGATTAACCCTGACAGAATGAGGTATGTGGCTGCCCTTAGTTAACATCTCTTGGACTGATGTATTTGGCATGGCAAAAATGCCAAAAAGTATACTATCGAGAGTCGAGGGAGTACTAAATTTAGCGGGTATAAAAATTTGCGTCATTACTGTGTTGGGCAAACAAAGGGACTGGAAATCGTTATAGTCCCTAGAAGCATTGAATCTATTGATATCCGACCGAATATTTTTGCATTTCTCACGTTTGATACTTATTGGGTATATCAGTTTCCCCATTAGATTGTCATCTTGCAAGAAATCCGCATAGCTATTGAAAACCACAGGCCAAGAGTCGTCAGTTCCATCTATGCCATAGGGTATTAGTAGAATTTTCGATTTGTACCGAAGTGAAACATTACTTTCCATAGCCTGCAAAATTTCCCCAATTCCGCGCCGGCAGAACGGCCCAAGCCTGTTAACAATGATGATAATGCTGGAGTATCCAATGAACTTTGAGTGCTGCAGTTGATCAATAACCTCTTGTGGATCCTCATTGCCGAAATCAACATCAAGAGAAATATTGGAAGAATGCATGAAAAAATCGCCCATTTTATTGTGATTGATTTTCGTGGCCTTGATGTTGAATATGAACAACCGTATTCGTAGGCCACTCGAGTTCAACAAATCCCGTTTTTCACGTAATAGTATTTGCATGTTTTACTGTGAATAAAAGGAGTAAACTGCATTATTATTGTGAATGAACGAGTTCTACTTCGGCACATTGCAATAAAATTAAAATCCATTGAATGTTAAACCCTGTAACTCTGAAAATTGCGAAATTTGCTACAAGTTATTTTACATTTCCGGAGAATTCTCGATTAAGAGGAATACCATTTATCGTGCAATATGTTTATTAGAAATTCGTTTTTATTTGCAAGTGACTATTGTGCATATGATGGAGTTAGAGTCCTGTAACCGTGAACTATCTATCTTTCTTTGAACGGCGGTCATGCCAACGAAAACTTTGAGTAATCGACAAGCCTACTACAGAAATTTTTCTCAAATAGACATTTGAAATGATTGCTAAATAGTTAGTAATTTTAACTGAGTTTAAAAACAAAAATTTCATGCAGGCTTTCTAAATATAAGAAGTTCCCTCATATCGTATCCGTAGGATGCTATGGAATTATTATGCCTCCATCCGGAAGAATGAAGGTATATACTATTTGATACGAAAGAAATGTGATACTCAGAAGAAAACGTCTAAGGTGTAAATTATCTTTTGACCAAATGTGTTTTTACTCCTTCTTAAGGCGATTGGGCAAAGTCCGTCTGCGTTTCATGTCTGCGTTTATATATATATATATATATATATATATACGGGGTGGGCCATAAGGGTGTTGGCGGTTTAAATATTCAATTAAAAAAAACTACGAAACATAAAAAAAATATATTTGTATTTTTAAAAAGTAGAAGCATGGGAATTTTTAAGACTTAAAAATAATGTTGTCCAAATGGCTTCCCTCGGCTGCTTGACACTCTTGGAACCGAAGTCGCAAATTTTGGAAAACTCGTTGAAAAGTTGTTCTCGGTATTTTGTTACTTTCCTGAATAATGTTCCTCTTCAACTGTTCTAAATTGGTCGGATTATTCTCGTAGACTACCGATTTGAGGTAGCCCCATAGAAAATAATCGCATGGAGAGAGATCGGGGCTAAGTGGGGGCCATTCAATATCCCCCTTTTTCGAAATGAGTTTTCCAGGAAAAACATTTTTCAGCAGCTCTATGGATACCCTAGCCGTATGACATGTGGCCCCATCCTGTTGAAACCACATGCCCGAGGTATTGCCTTGAAGTTCTTGCAAAGCTGACACCAAAAAGTCTGCTAGCATTTGCAATAATTGTTCGCTCTAACCGTCATCGCATGCCCTCTTTCGTCCTCAAAAAAGTATGGTCCAATAATACCGGTTGACGTTATCCCAGCCCACACGACAAGCTTAGGGCTGTGAAGTGGACGTTCGTCAGGGATTAGTCTCGGACCAGAACCGACAATTTTGCTTGTTCACATGGCCATTAAGGTGAAAATGGGCCTCATCACTAAAAATCAAGTTGTTGAAATTGTTAAACCGCTCTAGCATCAAATTGACAAAGTTAAGTCGGTTATTAGCATCATCGGGTTTTAATTCTAGGACTATTTGAATCTTATAAGCCTTCAAATGCAAATCACGTTTCAAAATTCGTCGTAAAGTTGTTCTTTTGACATCCAAAGACTTACTTCTCTTACGTGTTGACTGTTGCGGATTTCGCTGAACTGAAACACGAACACGCTCCACAATGTCGACTGATCTTGCAGAAACTGGGCGACCACGAACCGTAATTGGTACTGTTGAGCCGGTTGTTTCGAGCATTCTGATCCATTTTCGTATCACATTGGCGCTTGGAACTTCGTGCAGTAATCACTGATTTATTGTTTTCATAATACGCTCGGACACAAAATGCACGCTGCACTCCCGTGTACGGCTCCATGGCGACTAAATTTCTAGGAAGCGGCGCAGCGAACAACATATCCCCCCGTTACCCCGCGCCGCGCGTTACCGAGAAATTGAAGAATTAAATCGCCAACACTCATATGGCCCACCCTGTATATATATATATATACATACATATTATCCATTATAATTTTTTGTAACCACAGTTCTGGTTGTGAATAACATGTAACATTACAATAACGATATTTTTAATTCACTTAACATTTCCAGTGGGAAACGTTTATCCGCTACGATATTTCAAAGCCACCATAAGATCATAGTCCGCATTATTTTTATCCAGAGAAAATATAATTCTCTTCATATATTTCTTTAATCTATGCACTTGAGTTAGCGTTCAGATTTAACAAAATTCCCTCCAGACAGAAATGCAGCCTTCGTTGATAATTCTTCTCTGTGACGAAACGATTTGAATGCATCCATTTTTTAAATTTTCACAAGGAGCCCTTTTGAGGGTGAAACTATCTCTTACAGTTCAATACTCTTTAAATCACGTATCAGCTGTTTTGCGTACACACCCATATACATATAAATATCAGTTGGAACCTAAACCTTTACGTGTGGTGCGCACTTCCATCATCCAACTATAAACAATCAAAACGACTAACAATGGGGAAGAAGAAATAATTGACAACTGCTTAGGGCAACATGCCAACTCTGTGATTCAATTCAAATGTAAAAAACTGCTACAATTTTACACTTCTCAAGGGGCGATATTCCAGAGCTCTCAGAAGCCCATCTTTTCATGTACGAGCACAAAGGTTGTTAGAAACAGAAACGAATTTCATATTTTACCAGGATTGAAAATACGATATGACAGTTATGACAGCGAGCGGGACAGAACATTCATTACGAAAAACACGAACCAATATCTTTTTGTCAGTTAAAGAGTTTAAATATCAATGCATTTTAATTTCGTAAGTGAAAGTGACTAACCACATGAGTTCATTCAGTTTCAAGCCCACTCACCCGACTGTCTCGTTATCGCATATGGTTGACGGAATACTATTGGTACAAAGAGTATTAGCAAAGACAATATATACGCTAGATAATTTATTTCGCACTGAATGAACGTTGGAAGCAGGCGAAATTCACGCGAAAAGAGATATCTATGCATATGCATTGTCTCTGCTGTTAGTACACAGAGAGGAATTGTTCTCTATGATTAGCAGTTACGGAATGCACATTCTCGTACACCAGTGTTGCCATCTGTGAACATCAATATTACACGAAATTTCTACATCGGTATCAGAAATGTTTTTTCTTTTTTGGGAAAACAACCAGTAATTTGTTACGAATTACAAAAAACAACCGAAAAAAAAAAAATAAATAAATAAAATAGTATTATGAATATGATCATAATAATTTAAAACAGTTTGTATCCAAACATTTCATTCATAAACCAAAAATAGCTGTACTAAACGTTCCATAAGATTGTAATTTTTATTAAACGCTTTGTTCTTTTACGATAGCTTTGTAGCTAAACATTTACAGAAATGTTTCGAATTTTTTTTCAATTCTTTTTCTGTTCCGCTTCTAATTATAATTAGAATAATTATTCCAACAATATACGCATCTATGTAATCATTGAGTCTGTGAACTTTAACTGTCATCAAAACCTTTACAAAATTTTCTACAAAACAAGTTTGTTTAGATAGTGATGAGTAAAAAATCGAAATTATGAAGCAGATTTTCATTACTCGGATACAGGGGAATTTAAGACAATTTATTTAAAATTATAATTTTTCAGCAATACATTTTGAAAACTTGTTGCCAATGGTAATAGATATTAAATAATTCGCTCTATATCAATACTGTTTGCAAAAAAAAGGATGAATAACATGTTTTTGCTCGGTTTATCGGTATATTCCTGTTCAGTTTGTTTGCACATCGCAGTCAGTTTAATCTGAGGAAAACAGTGCTGGAAAGGGTGAAAACACAACATAAGTTTATTTTTACTAAAATAGTTAAAATACTCTTTGTAAATAAATTTCTTATGAAAACTTCAATTAGTGTTTAAACACTCAGTAGCACGAGCGTTTTAGCATGCTATCAAAAAAGGACCAGGAAGTTTACAACAAAACATAAATTAATCATAGTTAAATAAATATTATTGTATCTCCTTCAAGGTATGCATCAGCATATTTTCCGAACGCATTTTTCGGAAAAAATTTAAGTTTCGTTCGCAAGTTTTCACTTATTTGAGTTCTGGAGCACGAAAAAGTGTCAACTGGATCCATATCAGGTGAGTACGGTATATGGAAATTCGTTTACCATGATATTCTTGTCATATGGTAAATTATTATGTTACAAAATCCATGAGTTTTCTTTCTACAATTCTAGCATTTTCGATGAATTTGATCTCTATTCATCGTGCAATCTTCTTGCAAGAGCTACGATAAGATAATATTCAATAACTTTTTTTTAATCAATGTATTTTATTTATTTATTTATTTTTATTGTATAGAAAATTCAATTGTATTTTACATAACTAATGGTTTTGAGGATGATAGACCACAAATGGCATCCATGCCCATTCACGCATATGCGACACTTGATCAGAAAATTATTGGAGTCGGGATCGCATCAACTATTGCTGCTTCAATTTAGTCAAATTCCCTGGTTTCGTTTTGTACACCTCTTGCTTGACATAACCCCATAAAAAAAGTCTGATGTAGTCAGGTTAGGTGACCTTGAGGAGGAGTGGAGTTTTTGAATATTAATTTGATTGGAAATTTTCGTTGGAACTCCGCCCTAAACGGTCTGGCTATGTGTGCAGTTGCTCCATCTTGCTTAAACCAAATACTATTGAAACGGATACGTCTTCGCCGCAGGTTTGGGTATAACAAACTCCTTTAACATTTTTAAATAATGGTCCTCATTGACAGTTACTGTTACAATGTAGCACGTTTCGTGCGCCACACTGTAGAATAAAACATTTAAGGTTATCTTAATTTTTAACATATTTTGATGCGATTTTTCGGTTTCGGCCTCGTAAGCCTCTCTCTCATCACCAGTTATAATGCGTTTCATGAATATGGGGTCGGAATTGATTCATTCTAATCCACATTCAGTTACTTTTTTCCAAGTAAGTTTTTGGAGAAAATTCAGGTCTTTCGGAATTAGACTATTAGCAATCGCGTAAAATTTCGGGTTGTTTGGAAAGTTCGTTCGGGATTTAAACCAAATGTATTTACATATTTATATACAGGAAAACAATGGTTTAAATCTATTGTATAATCTCCCCCTTTTTTAATAACTTCCTCCCAACTCCCTTGGAGCGTTTTAGTTCCTCTCTCATAAAACTCGCGAGATTTTTCTGAAAAAAAGCGTTCAATGCGATTTTTCACTTCTTCGTCGTTACGGAAATTCAAATTCTTCAGGTGGTCGCTCAGACTGCGAAATAGGCGATAATCGGAGGGGGCGAAGTCTGGGGGGTACGGTGGGTGAGTTAAAACTTTCCATCCAAGCTTTGACAGTTTCTGATGGGTCCGCAAGGCAGAGTGAGGACGGGCATTGTCATGATGGAAGATTACGTCTCCCCGATTGATGAGCCTCGGCCGAAGCTTAAAAGAGACTACTCCTTTGACATTCCACCAAATCTACAACATTACATTCCTGGGGTGAAGGCAAGCTTTAGAGGTGGATTGGAGGGTTTCATTTCGTTTTCCCCACGATCTTTTCCGTTTCATATTGTTGTAGACGCAGACGTCAAAGCGATTCAGGCGGTTGGCTTCGGTGAGAGAGTGAGTTTCCCACACATCGAGTTTGCTCACAAATCCGAGCTCTTTTATGACCACCGAGCTCTTTTATGACTCTTTTGTGACATTGGGTCAAGCTATATGCAAGTCAGTTCACCTGACTGACATTTCTGTTCTTATCTGTACATATCGACCTGCATTTTTTGAATTCACTACACCTTTTCTTGAAGTAATCAGTATAATCCAATTGCTGACCATGATATGATACTATTGAAAACTTTTTCAGCTCCTTGATATAGAAGTTATATGTATGGTCGAAAAGATGCCTCTGGAAGATTACACAAATTTTGTTTCGAAGCTTTATAAATATTTGCAACATTTTATCTTCGTAAAAATTGTATAAATGAGCAAAATTATAAACTTAATAAATAGTTGTTATATTTCTCATTAACCGATTAATCGTGATTTAATCGTTTTACCACATTTTTTGGCACGTAGAAAACATTTTACCGTTTCCGTATACAAAATGTTTAAATTTTTAATAAATTATTCAAAACTGAAATTATTTAATCGTAGATCTGAATAATCAAGACATTCAATTATTCGATTAACTTATTGGATAAATTATTGATTAATCGTTAAATTTGATTAATCAATTGATCGCACTTTCTTACTTATAATCTTTATGGGCCCTGTTTTATTGTCGCTTTTTTAGTGTATTCAACATTGAGAGGCCAAATTCGTGTCGACTGGTTCGGTGAACAATCCGCCAACAATCGTACGTCAGTGGAATACAAGATCTGTCGAAAATATTGCTGCTGGCCACTGCAGGATTGCCCCATTCGGGACTATGCCAATTCCCACGAGTTCCATCAACGTATCAGCAGAAAGTCATTGTTTGGTAGGGACTGTAGACTGAAGGCATCATCGGTCCATATTTATTCGAAAACGAGACGAAAGCCGACCGAAGAGATTTATGATAATCAATTTCTTTCGACCAAAAGTGGATGATACGGATGTAAACAAAATGGCTTTCGGCATGATGTGGATGTGAACAACATGATATTCCGCACGAGCAATTTAAGACAAGATTATTTCACGCAAAGGCAACTTGAACTGGCGGGCAAAATCATTTGATCATATGAAAAGTGATACCCAAAACATTCGCTCATAGACTCTTTTTCATATTAAAAGCGCTTTTCAAGATGCTATGAACAGTGTTTTTCAATATCTGTTTAATATATCTAGAATGATACTTCCTCACATAAAGTGACTTAAAAGACGATTGTTTCCATATTAAATGTGTCTTCCAATACACTTTTTCATATGAAAAGTGTCTTCCAAGGCAAACCTTCATATGATACTTCTTCATATGGAAAGTGACTTAAAAGATGATCTTTGCTATGTTAAATCTGTGTTTCCCAGTACACTTTTTAATATGTTAAGTCCCTTCCAAGACAAATTTTCATATCAAAAGCATTTTGGAAACATTTTGTCCAAAGACACTTCGTCCTGGACACTTCTTTATACCAAAACTATCTTGCTAGACACTTTTTGATATGGAAAACGCCTTTCTCCTCATGAAATTGCTTTCAAAGACATTTCTTCATTATAGAATTTCCTCCAATACACTTCCACTTCTTCATATGACGATTATCTTCATATGAAAAGTGTCTTTGAAGACAATTCTTCCTGTGAAAGTCTCTTCTTCACTTGCATATGAGATCCAAGGCAATTCTTTATATAAAAAATGTTTTCCTTTTTCATGTGGCAAGCGTTTTATTTAGATTTGTTAGTATTATATTATCTTTCAAGATGCTTCTCCACATTAAAAGTGTCTTGCAAAATACTTCTCCACATGGAAAGTGTTCTCAATATGAAAGTGCTATCCAAGACAATTTTCCATATTAAAAATGTCTTCCAAATACTGAAATCGCTTTTCACGGCATCTCTTCATGCCAAAAGTGTTTTCCGCATCACTTTCGCATGAAACACTTCCTCATAGATACTCCTGCGTATAAGAAGTTTATTCCAGGACAATTTCTCATATAAAAATTATCTTCAAGGACGTTTCTTTATATAAAATATAAAAGAGTACATCGTACAGTACATCGACCTCTAAACTACGGCACAAGTCCTAAAATTTTCCCTACTTTTTAAACTAATATGACAGACACGATGTTTTGTCCGGTTAAAAATTATAGATGAAATGTTGAGTTTCGTTCTAAGCTCGAAAAACGCATAACTTCATTTCAAATTGAATCGATTAATTTATATGAGTATATTCAATTCTAGGCTAAGACCGAACAACATTATTATTACAACATTATAAATTCTCTAAATATAAGGATAATATTCACGAAACACGAGACGATGCTTTCATCAGTATCATAAAAATCTTTCTTTTTTTTGTCCATATTCAGTAGTTTAAGTGTTTAATTCGTAAGAGATCTATAAGAGGGGTTTACATTCCATATCTTCATCAAATATATGAAACAGGCAACAGGTTCGAGAAAAATTCATAATAAAAATATATTAATTAAATCAATTGCTTACCTTTGTCCGCAGCAAGGTCAACTTCTGTTCACATGAGTTCAACCTGTAAGAGAAAAGATTGAATTATTAATCACAAATCATATCATTGATGGAGTACACTTTGCCGTTACCCTAATTTTAACAATATTGGCTGGGGAAATTTAAATCGAAAGAGTTTAAAAATTAAGCCGTCGTGTCATACTGTATCGAATGCTTTTTCAACGTCCAGTAAGGCCATGGAAGTTGATAGTTTCAATTGAAATTGGTGTTTAACATAATTTGTAACACGTTTAACCTGCTGGGTTGTGCTGTGAGCAGCTCTAAACCCGAATTGCTCGTCGGGAATGATTTTGACATACTTCCACAATTTCTCCTTCAGAAATTTCTCAAAAATCTTGCTCGTTGCTGTTGCTTAGTAAGCTTATAGGCCTACAGTTACTTACCAGGTGTGGAGGTTTACCAGGTTTCGAAATAGGTACTACTTCGGCTTTACGCCATGCGGAAGGGAAGTATTGAAGTTTCATACAGGCGCAAAATGTTACTGCTAACCGCGTTATGGCAACATGTGACAGATTCTTAAAATATGAGTTCTTCATATTGTCTAATCTGCAGGATTTGTTAGATTTCATGTTCCTAATAATGTTTTTAATAACCGAAACAGGAACAAATATATCACTATCTGGAGTTGTGCAAACTGAGTTCTAAAGTCAATTAATTCGTCAAAAACTAACTGTACGGTGATTTAACATTTAATGCTATCGGAGGAATGATGATTGGAAAGAGAGATAGTTCTGCGAACAATTTAGATTTCGAATCAATAACTGCAGTAGTGCGAACAGGATCCAAAATTGTCGGAATGCTTGAGACTTTCCTTTTCAATATTTTACAGATATTCCAAAAGGGCTTTGAGCGAGTATCTACCTGCCTTAGCCTGCTATTTCAGCTCCTGTTTTTAAAGCACAATATTTCAAATTGGACAAGCTTATCATATTCCTTGTAAATCAATAGATCATTTCTGTGACGATATCTATTTCATTGCTGCCTAAAATAGTTTATTTTCTTAAAAGAATGTAGAATAAATGTAGGCAGTTTTATAAATTTATTCATTACATTCCATTTCGATGGCAGATAAAATAGAATTATTAAAGTGTACAATTGATTTTGCGATAAAGAGCTATTGGTATGGGATTTAAATCTTTGTCAGTTTGTTCTCCGGAAATCATATTGAAGATTTAGAAGTCTGGACGGAGTAGGCGAATGTATGGAAAATAGAATAGACAAATAATCAGAATTTAATGCATTTGCTATAATAGGCTGGTCCATAAAGTGCAGAAGGTTAGTCAAAACCAAGTCGATTGTGGACGGTTAATTTTTTTTGTTAAATCGACCCTGTTCGTCCAACCACGTATTCTTTGCGTCGAGTATTCGTTAAATCGGAAATGCATCATACAGAGGGTCCGTCGGGAAGGTATACTACTTTGTTTTGCCGCCATTTTTGTAAACATCAGTCTTGACTGTTCATATTTGGCAGTCGTAAAGTAGAGACATGGCAAATATATTGTGGAAAAATATTCGATAAACCAACGTGTTTTAATCGTTAAAACATTTTATCAAAATCAATCATCGATTACTGTGACGATGAGAAAGTTACGTGAAATATTTGGAAGAAACAACGTGCCAACAAGACGCACTATTTATCGTGTAGTGAATGATTTCGAAGAAAGAGGGTCTGTAGCTGATAGGGCCAAGCAAGGAGCACAACGTCCTGCAAGATCGGCTGAAAACATTACTGTTTATCAAGAAAGTGTTCAAAACAATTTATCAACCATAATTCGACGCCGTGCTCAGGAGCTTGGTCTTCAAACACAAGCACAAGGATTTGCATTTGTTTCCATTTAAGATTCAGTTGACACAAGAGCTTCTTCCACAAGACCATTTACGCCGCCGTACATATGCCAGTAGGATGTTACAGCTCGCCTCTGACAACCCCGATTTTCATGAAAAAATCATAATGAGTGACGGGCACATTTTCTTGTGAATGGATATGTGAATAAACAGAATAGTCGGTTCTGGACAAGGGAAACTCTCAAATTATTAATCAGTCACCTTTGCATCCATTAAAAGTGACGGTGTGGTGTGCAATTTGATCAGGAGGAATCACTGGACCTTTCGCCTTTGAAACTGAAAACGGCGTAACGGTAACTGTCAATGGGGAGCGATATCGTGATATGATTGAAAACTTTTTAACGCTACAACTGCATGCTTTCGGCTTGATTAACATGTGGTATCAACAAGACGGTGCCACATCGCATACAGCCAGGATTACAATGGAATTACTGCGAGACCTCTTTCCACAACAAGTTATTTCAAGAAATGGTGATGTTGTTTGGCCTCCACGGTCACCTGATTTGACTGCTCCGGACTTCTTTTTGTGGGGATATCTGAAAAGCAAGGTTTATGCAAACAAACCAGAAACGCATGGGGAACCCAAACAAATATCGCGTGAAATATGTGAGAATGTAATGAAAAATGTGCTCAAAAGGGCTCGCATTTGTGAGGCTAACAGAGGCAGACATTCATCTGACATTGTATTGCCGACATTAAATAAAACATTTATTTAGTATACCTTCCCGAAGGAAGATTTTAGTTTAGTTTAAAGTCATCAAACATATTGTGCCAATATATTAGTAAGTAATAAAATTTCTAATTATTTACGTGAAATTTTACATTGTAGTTTATTCAAAGATTGAAATATTGCAGTAAGTTTTCATACATTTTGATACATTTTCGGACCATTAAAGCAATTTGCCGGCCTTTGGCTTCGGTTTTGAATACTTTAGATATGTTACGTAGGGAGCAAATACGTTTGTCGCGCATATGTCTCACAGTTTACAAGACAGATTACTAGAATTTTAATCTTCTTCCCATTCGCTGGTATCGAAATCACTTAATGATTCTATGGAACTCCATTCAGAAGCGTCGTCCCTGTCGGGTGCACATATGTCAAAATCTCGTGGGCTATGGAAAAATTGCTCAGCTAAAACATCATTGCCTTTAAAACAGCGTTGTAAAAGTGACCAATCCTGTGATTTATTTGAAGCGCCTGATAGCGATGCATTCTGTGATTCAGTTGCAGCGCCCGTGAGCCTCTCCGGTTTGGCAAGGCATTCTTCAATTTTAAGCATTTCTGCTTCCACTGTATAGCCGGAAGGGCGCAAGAAATATTGGGCCAGCCTGTTTGGGCGTGGAAACAACAATTTGACATGTCTTGAAGATCGAATTTCATCGGGAATGGTATACAGCAGCAGGGCACAACTTTTGAACACCGAAGACATTTGTGGCGGGTGGTTGTCAAGGCCCAGTACTGCCGTGACAACGTTGGCACATTTCAGAATTTTCTGCACCTGCTCTTGGGAGCGTAACGTATGCTCTAATGGTTGCTCGTTGCAGTAATGCTCTAAGAGTACATGGGACATGCCATTTACCCTTAATTTCGGCACTAAGTGGTCAATATCTATGTTATTGCTATTTATCACTTCTACAGCTGTCGTGAAATAGTATAGTTCATTTATCAAGAGCAGGGCGGGATTTACACTGCAGGTGTACAGTTGCGCCTCGGTCGTTGTCTGAACGATCCGCCTTCGCAATTCGAAATTATCGTAGGTATTAAGAAATTCTTGTACTGAAATGCGCCGAGCTTTAAACAGCTCCTGCCACATCGGATGATCCATATCGAATGCAGAAGGTGGATCCGGGAAAATTTGCAAAAATGTTGTGTTGGCACTGCTTGGGTATGTTTGAAAATACTCGTAATCCCGTTTCACCAAGTAACGCTGGTAGGCATTCCATCTATGCTCATCTGGCTCGTGACTGTAGTAGTCGTATATTTCGGGATCGAACTTTTTAATGTTCGCGTTTACGCAGCAAGCTCCACAGCCTTTTTCGAGATTTGCCCCATTCTTTGCGCGCTTCAATTGGTGTAATAAATTCCTCCAACTTTGTTCGATGTCAACCCATAAAAAAGTGTCTTCCGCATAACTAAAGAATATAAGTTTTGATTTATAACGTAGACTATCATTAGATTCGATACTTCGAAGTATCTGCTCCAGAACTAAGGGCTGGCGAACTTGAAATCTGAGTACACAAATGGCAATGCTGCTGTATCCTGCGAATGTCGAATGCTGAAGCTCATAGCATACATACGAGACAGAGCCATTTAATATATGTGCCGGTTGCACACGGTGGCGCGGAATAAAAGACACCGGTATGTCGCTTGAATATACCCCAAAAAAGGCGACACCTAATCCGAATGCGTCATTTGCATCCAAGCAATTCCCGTCGCCGCTCATTTCACGCGGACGTTTACTTGTGGTCTGAATATGGCTTTGTTTGATTTAATGTTAATGAAAACACGTGCATTACGATTTATTTAGAATATCGATTTGTGGGTATTTATGGGCTTAGCAAATAATGATAAAGAGCTTATAATAATAACAAGAGAGAACGTCTCCCACTGCGTGTTTTTATAAAGCCAGCGAGTAGAAAGAAAACAAAAGAGAAAGAATTGGGTAGCAGTGTTGCCATAAAAAATCAATGTGTGCCAATGCGACTTTTAGTCGCTATGAATCACTTCGACGGGAAGCGTCGCGCGTTTTGCTTGCGCGCATTTTACGAGAACTCTCGTTTATATATTGCTACTATATTGTGCTGAATATGGACTACGGCGAATTAGTGAAGCTCCGAGTGCTAATTTAATTAAATTATAGGTAAAGCGTTTTGAAGAGACCGGTTCAACATTTAAACCATAAGAACAAGAATCGCCCAAGAACATCTAGAACCGAAGACAATGTTGAGAGAGTTATGGAGTCAGTACGAGGAAATCCACAAATGTCGACTCGCAAGAGATCGTCTGTCTTGCAATTATCGCGACGAAGTTTGCAACGAATTTTAACATTGGATCTCAAACTGCATCCATATAAGCTGCAATTAACACAAGAATTGAAACAGTCTGACTTCATAGCAAGGCTCGCATTTGTTAATGAAATGCTTAATCGATTTTTCAATTTTGACAATATCCTTTTCTCTGACGAGGCTCATTTCCTTATGAATGGGTTCGTAAACCGTCAAAATTGTCGTTACTGGAACAGTGAAAATCCCAAAATCAAACACCAGTAACCATTGCATAGTCCTAAAGTGACAGTATGGGCAGCAATCTCTGGCAGAGGAATAATTGGTCCTTTTTCCTTCGAAAATGCGCGGGGTCAAAATGTCACGATTAATACAGAACGCTCTGTTGAGATGTTGGACGGATTTTTGGCTCCAGAAATTAAAAGTTCAAGAATAGTGAATTCCAGAACTTGGTTCCAACAAGATGGAGCTACCTGTCACACATCAAATGACTCCATGGCGATGGTGAAGCAGATGTTCCCTGGCAGACTGATTTCGAAAAGAGGTGATATCCCATGGCCCCCACGTAGTCCAGACTTGACGCCTCTTGACTTTTTTTTGTGGGGATACCTCAAACACAAAGTCTACAGTAATAATCCAAGAAACATCGTTCAGCTCAAGGAGAATATCCGTGGTGAAATGGCAACCTTTACACCAGTATTACTAAAGAAAGTTTTCAATAATTTTCGTTTGCAGTTAGAGGAGTGATGTCGTAGAGAGGGTCACCATTTAGATGATGTTATTTTTTAAAAATAAACTCCATTTATTACTCTACAATGCCTTAGATTTATTTTAACCATACCTTTTGTATTTATTTTTTAATCTATTTTTTTAAATATGCACTGTATATGCTCTTTGATAATGATTGATCTAGAGTTGCCAGTATGTCGCTTTAGGGTTTTCCTAGCACATATTTACGACTTAACACAATATATCTGTGCTTATAAGGAAAAACGACATCGAACGTCCATTTTATTAGGCATTTTTTAAAAAATAGCTCTTATGGAAATTTGCACTACCTTTTGAAATACACACAATTTTAGAATAGCGCTCAGACGACAAAAATGCCTTTTATAAAGGGTGATTTTTTAATCGTAGTTCTTAATCGTTTTTAATCGTAGTAAAACACTCAAATTTGCATCATATATTAAAATTTTTTTTATTGCAATGGATACATTGAACTTTGCCATTTAATTTTTAAAGATAATTTCATTTAAATGTTGCCCACGGCTCTGTCTCAAAATGTCCATTCGGAAGGTCCAATTTTTCGTCACATTTTCTAGCATTTCCACGAGTAACGCGTGTTATGTTACCCTGTAAGGCTTCAATAGTGTTCGACTTGTCAACATAGACTAACGACTTGACATAACCCCACAAGAAATAATCAAGAGGCGTTAAATCGCAAGATCTTGGGGTCCAACTCACAGGGGCAAATCGAGGGTTAAGCTGCTCACCAAATTCATCCATCAACATATCCATTGTTTCACGAGCAATGTGGCATGTCGACTCCATCCTGATGAAACCACATGCCAACCAAGTTCAACTCAGCCAATTGGGCAAACAAAAATCGCGTATCATGACTCGATATCGTTCGCCGTTGACGTTAACGTCCACGGTCGTCTTTGAAGAAAAATGGACCGATGATGCCACCAGCCCATAAACCACACCAGACCGTCGTTTTTTCAGGATGCATCGGTAATTCATGTACTCGTATGGCATGTGGCTGTTCATCACTCCAGATGCGACAATTTTGCTTGTGTACGTATCCGTTCAGCAATAAATGGGCCTCATCGCTGAACACTATTTTCCGATAAAACAGCTGATTTTCATTGAGTTTTCGTAGGGTCCATTCACCAAAAAATTGGACGTTGTGGTAGGTCATTTGGCTTCAATTCTTGCGTGAGTTGAATTTTATAACTCATGACCAATCGCTGAGAACGGCGACGAATTGACATTTCACGATCGTCATTAACACTGTTCACTAAGGCTGCAATAATTTCTTCGGTAGGCACTCTACGCATGCGAGTCGATGGTTTTATATCCAACAAAGTAAATTTGGTGCAAAATTTGGAGGTAACAGTACGAATTGTTGATTCAGCAGGTCGATTATGACGACCATAAAATGGTCGTATCAAACGATGCACATTTGTCACAGAGCACGAATTTTGATAATAAATTTCAATGATTTGCATTCGTTGCTTGTTTGTTAGTCTTTTCATGATGAAATGGCAGAGTACACTGTACACTTTTTACTTTGACAGATGACGTTTGGGCGCCATTACCAACAAGTGCTGCCAACCTGGAAAACTTAAATCTTAAAAAATCACCCTATATTAATATTACGTAATTTGCCAATAATTGCTGTAAATTGTGAACAACACCGAATTTTAGACTGGAGATTAGATCAAAATATGTGACAAATTATTGTTACCATTGACATAAAGCCAACAATAATAGGGAGTGAATTCGACTTTGTCCTACCTTCACTTAAGTCGTTTTTACCTGTATTTGGTACTACAGAGTGTATTGGATTAGAAATACTGATTGTAATAATATTTACGCACTATTAGGTATAGTCCAACTGTTTATCGGAAAATACAAAACGAACGGTCAATAGTCTTTTTTTTATCCGTAACTTGTTAATAACTGATCGACAGTGGTGTAATGGTTAGTACACGCGACCATCGTTCACATGATTCTGGGTTCAATTCTGCATACATACACTATGTTAGCGGCGATCACGTCAACGGGTCAGATGAACATTTCGAGTAGTCGAGTAATTGACGAGTCTGCTATAATGCTTCTCAAATTGTGACGTTCGGAAACGTTGTGCAACTGTAAATCTTTTTGAATATGTCGTGTAAAATCAATGAATTTGAGAACCTCTCCCATATCTCATTCATGGGATGCAGAGGATTTTTTTTTAAGTAACGGTTCTGAAACGAACGCCATAGTTTGTGAAACAGTTGCAATACCTGTCGATGGCTCGACTAATCCAGGTGCTCGTCAGACACATCGAGTTAACCATCGCTCAACTAACAATAGGTGTATGTATGCGGAGTTGAACCTGCAATCATGCGAACAATCGCGAAACGGCCAGTCTGGCACTACCCAACTGATTACAAAAAAGTGGTTACTTTAGCTTCAAGTAAGATCTTGATTTTGGCTTGAACTTGAACAAAAATAATCAATTATAGAACTGAAAGTAGAACCTATTATTTTCCAGTATAAATCCTTCTACAATTGGGGTTCTGTGTTATCGAAAATTTTGTTGGGTTGTATCGGTTGGGATGAACAGACGAGTGGACATTGATATATTAATTCAAAATTTTATACTGAATTGACTGGTATAAACATATGCTCAAAATAATAAGTACATTTTAAAGGCTTGTAGACGAGAATTTACAAGAAAAAACAAATACAAATTTCTTTTGTTGTAACATTAGAAATAAAATAAAAACTAAACAATAACAAAAAACAAAAATTGAATCCAGTATTTTTAAAAAGTAAGAAATTAATAAAAAAAAAAAAAAAAAAAAAAAAAAAAAAAAAAAAAAAAAAAAAAACATTCGACAAAATAATAAGTAAATTTAATTAAAATAAGCAAGAAAGTAAAAAACTCAAGGTTTTTCTGCTAAATTGTCTGAGTTTGGTAAAAAGCCGGTACATCCACTTTTATTTTCAATTATTTTCTTGACCTCCTTCCAATTCTTTGTTTCAACTCTCCACAAAGATTTTTAATTGGATTTAAGCCCGAAGATTGACTTGGCCAGTCAAGAAGGGCAACATTATTACCTTGGAAAATTCCTTTACCAACTTGGAAGTATACTTCGGATCGTTATTCTTCTGAAATGCCCATCTAAAAGGCATACTTTCCACAGCATAGTTCAACATCGTATTTTTTAAGTATCTTTATAGATTTG
Source organism: Philornis downsi (assembly GCA_019455685.1). Taxonomy (NCBI): domain Eukaryota; kingdom Metazoa; phylum Arthropoda; class Insecta; order Diptera; family Muscidae; genus Philornis; species Philornis downsi. The sequence continues at coordinate 903,005 of JAHXMU010000033.1, read as the reverse complement.
GATCATAGTGCCGGTAATTCGATGTATCGGACCGACACCCTACCACGAGAAACAACCCCAGATCATAATATTGCCGCCCAAGTGTTTGATCGTCTTCTTTGTAAACCGAACATGGAATTCCTTACCCTTTAGGGCCACGAACATTCCGGTCGTTTCACAGTCGTTTCCAAATACATTAATTTTGTTTCATCGTTCCATAAAATGTTTCACCATTTTTTTTCATCGTCTCCTCCGGACCCATTGGAATGACTTCTTGCAAACGCCAATTTTGTTGCCTAAGGAAAGGAACTCTTCTGGCTACCCGTCCTGGTAAATGTGCTTCTAGTAATATACGACGAACCGTTCGCGATGAAATTACATTTCCAATTTTTGCTGAAATCGCTCTTGAAGACACACAAGGGTCCTTCTTTGCAAGTGTTATATTACAGATATATGTTGTTTTTGAAGTTTTTTGGGTCTTCCCCGAGTTTCGACGGGCTTTTTATGCTTTAAAAGTATTTTGAACCGATTCATAGTTTCTGCTATAGAACGAAGACTTTGGCCACTTTCTCTTAGTCTTGAAACAATTTTTCTCTCCTCCGGAGAACAATGACTTTTTCGACCCACGGCTGATTTTTTTTAACAAAATATTTTGTTATGAATAAAGATAAACAACAGTAAAATAACTAGTATTTCCAACAAGAATATAGCAGACTGCGAAAATATTAAGGAATTGAGCAATGTATTTATTATTTTGACCAAGTGCTGAAATCACACCTGAACAAAACTAACTCACAATGAAAACATTTTAAAGGCATTACCATATCAAAGTTATTTAAATAAAAACGAATTGCCATGTTTACTTTCTGTTAAAGTAACTAACATTAAACATAAAACAAAAATAAGCAGGTGTATTTATGTACAGGTGTACTATATGTGTATGTGTGGTATGACTCTATAGTTATATGTCAAATGATATTTTTGGACGTTACAAATACAGGTGATCGATACAACTTGAACACGAATGTGCTGTGAAAAAATTTGAACTTAAAAAATTGACTTAAAAAAGCCTGCAGTCATTTGTCTATCCCTTTAATACAAGTTTCGTAGTGATGAATAAAACATTCTAAGCGTTTTGTTGCCGATAACACGCTAATTATATGTCAAACAGTGAACTAATTCATTTAGCACTTGTAAAGGGTGTCCCGACAAGAACGCAAGATTTAAATTTGGCGCCATTCGAAGTGTCATTGTTTCGACATTTGAACGATTGTTATTGTTTGCTAGTAGAAGGTACGAGGTTAGTAAAAATGGAGTCTACACGAATGAACAACGCATTCTCATTGTGAAATTTTTTTTACCAAAATGATGAAAGTTTTGCGGCAACAGTTCGCAAATTGCGATCAATAATAATGCTCCAAAAGTGTCAACTGTAAAGACATTAATGGATAAATTTGCCAAAACTAGGTCTGTTACTGATGTAAAGACAACAACGCGCCTTCGACCAGGTCGATCAACCGAAAATATCGCAGCTGTACGTGATAATGTCGCTCAAACTCCATCCACCTCAATTCGACACCGAGCTAAAATCTCCAAATCCACTATGCAGCGAATTTTGACGAATGATTTGCATCTTCATGCATACAAAGTTCAATTGACTCCGGAACTGAAGCCAGCTGACCATGGACAGCGAAGGGAGTTCGTTAATTGGGTATTGGAGAGACAACATGGAAATGCCGATTTTGCCGATAAAATTATCTTCAGTGACGAGGCCCACTTCCATCTTGATGGTTTCGTCAATAGGCAGAATTGTCGCATTTGGGTTGAGGAAAATCCTCGAGTGATTCACGAGAAGCAAATGTATCCTCAACGTGTCACTGTGTGGCGTGGATTTTGGACTGGAGGAATCATTGGACCTTTTTTTTGTGGAAATGAGACATGTCAAGCGCAAACAGTCAATGGTGTTCGGTATCGTGAAATGGTAACCAGTTTTTCGTGCCTAGAATTGAAGAAATGAATGTGGAGGGCATTTGGTTTCAACAAGACGGCGCCACATATCATACAGCCAGAGAAACAATTCAATTGCTGCATCAGTCATTTTCCGGTCGTGTTATTTCGCGTTTTGGAGACCAGAATTGGCCGCCTAGATCGTGCGATTTAACACCATTTGACTTTTTTCTTTGGGGTTTTTTTGAAGTCGGTGGTTTACGCGAATAAGCCGTCGACGACTCAAGTCTTAAAAGAGTAAATTGGACGCTGTATTAATGAAATACCGCAGCATTTATGCAAAGCCGCGGCGGCCATCTGCCCGATGTGTTGTTCCATACATAACCTCATTCTGTCTACTTTACGATATAATAAAGTTTCACAATTTTTTTTTTAAATATGTTTTATTTAAAATTTAAATCTTGCGTTCTTGTTGGGACACCCTTTATGGACTTGAACCACTGAAGTAAACCTAAACACCGGCGCAAATAAGCTTAAAATCCATTTCATGTATTGAACTAATTGTTCAAAGGTGTGGGCAAACCACTGAACCAAATCAATCAAAAGAAATACATTTGGTTTGCAGCACTGATTTAACCGCTCTCGGCCGTGTTTGGCATCCTTATGATTCACTGTTGCAGTAAATTCATGTATTTCTTATGTTATTTCTTCCCGTTGCCGACTTGTTTTCTCTTGCTAAATCAATCTTCAGGTGTCTTGATTTATAGCTGTCCAAACAGGAAATATATCTTCGGAACTGATCTTTAAATCTTTAGGAATTGATTTGTAAATCATCTCCAGTCTTTTATTGCGGCGCATGTCTGTCCATCTGTCTCTTCGACCACACAATGTCCTCGTGCCACATTTCCCATCATCCGCCCACTGTTTGTTTATTCTATATCTAGAATTGATCGTTGCACTACTGATCACTAAGAGAATTATCTGATCAGGCAAAATAGTTCTTTTTCGGAAATTCCTTCCTCATCTAATTCAAGTGGCAATGATGGATTTTTAGTTGTTTTTTTTTTTTTTTGATACAATTCAAAATATTCGTCATTTCACCAGGGGTTGGAATGTTTTTGTAGCATCTTCTTAATTACGAGTTATCACTCGGATGTACTCGTCTGCCGTCGTAGTTGCTAGTGATTGTTTGGCATCCTTTGTTATGCTTATGCCATTCACCGGCAAAAGTTCGGGTATTTTGTAATGAATTGTGTATTCTTTCGTGTGGGAGAGTGAATAAATATGGTCGCACGTGATTTATGCCGTTAACCGATAGATTTTTATTTTTATTACATTACATTTATTTATTACATTTTTCGAAAATGATCGATTCGTTCTTGCCGCAGATTAGTTGCTGCAATGTGTGGTTTGGGCGTTAGATGATCAGAAGATATGAAATGAAGTAGTGCATAAATATATAGATAGAGACTATTGGGAGTTTAGTTAAGTGATTTATGCTTAGAACGACAAAATTAGAAACATGGTTTGGAACATTTAAATTATTTTGGAAATTTTCATTCCGTGGCAATATTTGGGGCATTTTGCAAGGCACACGGGTAAAAGAAAAACTGGCAACCATCTTCAAATGACCAAGCAGATAGAAGATTTAATTTCAGGATAGTCATTTTGCCGCTCCATTTTAAACAACTTCATCTGAGATTTTATAGAATATATGTTTCTGCTGGCCACAGGAATTAGGTAGTAGAGTCTAAACAAGGCCGTACGAGGTACCAAGACGAACACCGTAGCGATCGACCAATTGAGGTGTCCATGCCAGAATCTCCATAAAATGGTATTGGATGATCGTCGACTGAAATTAGCTTGGCGTGAGTTAACTGAAATGATAAATATTTCAAAATGAGTCGTACATTGACCGAAGATTTGAAGATGATAAAGCTGTGCGCAAGATGGGTGACGATGTTTGGCGATGTTTCACCGCAATAAAGGAAGCAAAGGAATAGTCAAGACAGCGAACTGGATTAGGAGAATCGTGTCCAAAAAGTTTTCTGTTTTTTGGGATGGGACTATTTATATTGATTATCTCCAGAAAGGGAAAACCATCAACATCGAATATTATGTTAATTTATTTATTATTATTAATTTATTGCAGCATTTAAGTGATGAAATTATGGAAAAAGACCGCATTTGTCCAAAAAGAAAGCGTTCTTACATCAAGACAACGCTCCAGTTCAAATTGCTTCATCACGCACCTTGTACGCCAGATTTAGATCCCTCGGACTACATTCTGCTTCCAAACTTTAAACAAAAAATGGCTCGATGGTAAAAGATTTGCGAACAATTTGCAAAAGAGGTGGAGTCTGCGGTTGATGGCTATTTTAAGGAGTTTGACAGTTCTTATTATAAACAGGGTATGGAGTGTTTAGAAAAATAAGTTCCAAATAAATTCATGGCATGCTGATGTAAATAAGATGAATGGAAATTACGTATTTTCCTTTATTTCTTTATTCATAGAAGAAATATCGCTTTTTTGAATAACTTTCTGGCTTTTTCACTGGGATTTCATGAAGTGAAATAGGTCTAAAAAGGGAATTAAACTTTTCACATCACAAAATTTAGTATTGCAAAAAGTGCAACATTCGCTATATATCTAAAATTAGGAACCATTACTTGCCACAACTCATGCCGTATAATAATATGATCTTTTTTCAAATTTTCTTTGCAAAATATCGCTGACCTAAGAAAACAGAAAATCCTTATCGTTTTTTGGATCAAAGGAAATTTTAAAAATTTAACTCAAACAATCAATTTTAATCTACAATGTGGGCGTCATTTAGTTTAATGACCATTTGCCATTATACTGAAACTTTTTTAACCCAGATTGTAATAACAACAGATCCTTTCTAGCAAAATACTGGAAAACCTCAGTTTAAAATCCTCCTTTTCATTGAAGGATTTTCTAGCCATAATTCAAAATCTGAAAGTGTCTAACCGGCAAAATGAGATGGGTGCATCCAAGCTCCAATTATTTTTGCCAAATTTGAAAAGATAGTTCAAGCCTAGCGTTGGCGGAAAATTATTCCTCTGCGATTTGCCAAATCAGGCTTCTTTGTCTGAATTGATAATTCATCTTTCAAGAATTTAGAATGAATTGTTGGGTTGCTTGGAAGCCATTCAAATAAATCACACAAAAAACCCTTAAAATCCAATCAAATTAGCAACCAATAACAATATCCTTTTTGATGCAATTCAGCATTGGTTGGGTTTGAACGTATTCATCTTGTTTGGACTAGGATCTCTTTCGATTGCCACTGTTCTAGAGAATTCATTTTTCATTCCCAGTGACAATGCGCTTTAAAAAGACATTATTTTGGTTGAGTTTAAACAGTAAATGTCAAGATCTTATTTGCTTTGTTAATTTAATTTCATTTTCATTTCATATGAAATATCATATCATCGATGGACATATGAGCCCTTGATTTGGAAAGTGGTATAAGTCACATTTTCCTTGTTTAGAGATATTTTGAGTTTTGCATTTTAAAGGGTTAAAAATATTTCTGTATTATGGAACATGATTTTTCGACAGTAAACTTGTGTCAACAAACAAGCATTTATTATGATTGTGAAATTTATAACCATTTTTAAAAGGAAATGTTATTTTGAGAGGTTGGAATGACTTATACCACTTCCAAAATTAACTGCATGACTTTATAAATGACTTTTACCATCAAGAAAACATTTTTATTAATTATTGAAAATATTTTTATTAATTATTGACATTTTATTCAAACTCATTTCATTGTAACCAAGTAAATTATTTATTAGTATTTAGGAAATTAAAGTGTTTGTGAAAAATTGGTGGGATAAAGGGTAGTAAATCCATCATATCTTTACGTTATTGGTCTAATGCTTGTGTATAATGGATGCAAATCAATATTTTCGAATATTACAGGTCTTCCCCTTTTAGGTGGGAGGTCTAATACTTTGGATTCGGAGTTGTCATCCAAGGAAGTTTTATAAAACATCTTATATGCAGCATTTTTTAGAAATCTAATCCATTGTATTTTTAGCCAAAACACAGCTTCTCCATTGGTGTTTTTCTTTCTATTATTCGTTGATTCTTTTGGTTGTTTTGCCGAAATGAAATCTTTCTGAGCCATTTGCACTACCAAAAATGGGTTTCTCTTTTTGCATGACTCTATTAAATTATAATAATGCTCAGGGAGGTATAAATAATTCGATTTGTTAATTTTAGTTTCTATCAAATCAAAATCGCGATCATTTGGCAAAGAGAATGATCGGATACCATAAATTTATTATCAACTGTTTCAACATTATTATCAGATGAATGAACAATTTTTAACCATATCAAAGCTATGTTAATGTTACGATTTTAACCTGAGCAGGCATCACTTTAAGCTATGACATGCTTTCGAGTGGTAATGTCCCAAATGTGCTTTAAAATGCAGGACGCAACTTCCTGTGATCCTCTTGAGGCGATTGTTTCATCCCATACATACATTTTAGCATTTTCATTGTGGAAATTATGAAACCCTAAATTGTATACATACATGTTGCGCTTATAATAAGCTGCCGAAACACAAAGTTTTGGATAAGAAAATGCTTTATGTAGATCAAATGTGAATCCGTAATATTCACTCGGGTTATCTTTTGCTTTTTGTATATCATCTATTGAACTTTTCCTGTTCGGCACTGTTAAGATGTGAATCATGAATTTCCATAAGGTGCAACTTCTCGTCTTCATTACTGGATGCTTCTATTTTTTGTTTTAGTGAATCACACTTTTGGCACTTGTCTTTACGAGGAGTATGAAAATTTAAGTTGAACCCCTTATTGAATATTTTCCTGTAAGTCCACTAGTTCACACGTGATGTGCTACTTTCATCACATTTTTTTACATACAGCTCGTACATTTTTCGAATATCTAAGTCAGCACTTAGATACTTTCGACCTGAAGTGTGATGTGATCTCCTATAATGGCTCTCACATGCTGGAAAACTCAGACTATGTTCTCGTACCACTTTAATTTTTTCTTCATCTGTTTTTCTAGATGAACCAGCCATTTTGCCATGGCCATCAGTTCCAGGTGTATTAGCATTTAAGACACGGCTTAATCTTCCGTTAGATATTTTGAAAGTATCCAAAAAGAAAGTTTTGCAAACAGAAACCTTTGAATTCCGTACATGTAGATGAAAATTATCTATCTTTGTTTTATTGATTGTTTTCGAACCAAACCATACAGAAACAAATTCTGTTTTTCGAAATTTCCTAATTTCTAAAAAAGAAACAAAATTTGCTTTCCTGTCTTCATATCCGATTCCATTTATGCATTTTTTGGAACAAAGGCAATCTTTATTTTCGAAAAGTTTACCACTCACGTGCTTAAACTCTTTTGTTTCATATTGCTCTCCACTATTTCTCTTCATTTTTCTTATATTTTGCGCATAATTACGTGCATTTCGTGTCCTCTTTCTTGACTTCATGTTGGTTTCTTTGTAGAGATTCTGAATTCACTTTTAAAGTATGAACTAATTCATCTGAAAACGATATTAGTCTTATTCGTTTCCATTTCTTGGTATCATTACTTATATTTCTTCGCCGTATAATGTCTACAATTAACTATAAATTACGTACGTTTTTACATTAAAAGGCTTACTTGATCATACCTGAACCGCTATCTGAAGACATGACAAAATTACTAATTATTTTGCGAAACTTTGTGAACAGACTGACTTATACCACTATCAAAACAAACAGTAACTGTTTTTTGTTTACCAACCAAAAAATAAACCCACTTCATTGAGTTAATTTTCATGGCATACTGCTAAACTCTTCAGATTATGTTATTTTATTAGGATTTGATATGAAATAATTGATAAACACAAATTTTTAAAATTTTTGACTTATACCAGTATCAAAATCAAGGGCTCATATAAATCCTTACAGACTAAGAATTGACATAACATATTTCAAGAAAGTTATGTAAATACTCGTACATGTAAATACATTATTTTATTTTAAATATCTAAAAAGGAACAGTTTAAAGTTATTTCTAGACATACAAAACTCTAGGTGTTGAATTGGGTATTCATTTCTTGCAATCCCATTTAGGAATTGAGTTCAATAAATTCGCAATTCAAAGCACTATGCTGGGCATAATTTGTGGAATGGCGTGTTACATTAAATATATAATGATATCTGAGTGATCTCGGCGGAACATAAAACGGTATAAGCGACAATAATTCAGAACAATCAGTTATACCAGCTATTATATCGAATGCAAATAACAAGGTATGATAAATACGGCGATATTGCAATGGCTGTAAGCCCAGTAACCAGCATCCGGAAATATAAAGGGGCACAAAATTGCCAGAGTTAATTGAGAAGAGAGGAAATTTTAGAAAAGCCCTCTAAATGCTTTCTATACGTGATATGTTTACTTGGCAAAGGGGACTCCAAGCAATAGAGGCATATTCCAACTTTGATCTTACATAAGAAGTATACACTATTTTTAAGGTATGTTGAGTAGTGAAATCGTAATAATTTCTTATAATATACGCTAGTATAGAATAAGCTTTAGGGATAACATAATTTATATGCGAGGTGAAAGTCAGAGCCGCATCAAAAACAACACCTAAATCCATTTTACTTTCAGTAGTAGGGAGCCTGTAATCACCAATTTTGAAAGCCAGTTAAATTGGTTTACGAGACCTTGAAAATGGAATATGGACACATTTTGATAGACTTAATGAAAGTTTCCTTTTCCTTTTGATTTCCTTTAACTCGTACGACAACCAAATATTGTGCTTTTTGATGAGTCCAAACCGTTTTAAAGAATTTTCAATGCGAAACTTTCAGCATCTCTGCAACTTCTTAAGCAAAAACGTGTCTATCCGATTCGATAACAGCTTAGATTTTATAATCACTAACCTCAGAGCGAAATTTCGTGAATCACTTCAAAAATATCGCGCTTTTTTGCGCGAAATCGTAAAATATGGCGTAAGTGATCCTTTTGTGCCTCTATTCCGGTATTCATAATAAGATCTAAAAGTAAACTGACCACTAAAAATGTTGCAACTTATCACAAATTGAAACTTGAAATGTCAGCTATGTATAAACGGTATAAATTATAATTTATTATTTTTATTATTTTATTTTCATATCGCAATCCAAACCTCATATGGCTAAATTGATTACGCAGACCAACATTTTGCGACTGAAGCTTGAAATTTTACAATTCAATTCTTAAAAAGTTTTAATAATGATTATTATAATAATAGTAACGACAGTATAAACAACGAATATGGAGAGAGATAGATAGAGATATATAAAATGTGTAGCGTCAACAATTTATAGTGAAGTATAATAATCGGTAGAGCTAAAGCATCTCAGAAATAGCAAAAGCGAAAATAGTGTATGTTTAAAAAAAAATTCGAAACTACTTTCTTGTCAACCTAGTATTCGTTTTGAGTTCAATGGAGTTCATATTGAGACCACTGATATAAGTAATAAATTTCATTTGACCGCATTTTATATGACTGCAAATGTCTTACCCATTATAAAGAATCCTTGTCGAGCCAATTACGATCCACTGGCAAAACAAAATGTCTGCATAAAAAGCAACCAGTCAAATAGAGCCGAAAAAAACACATGCTATTCAATATAAAAGGGGCGGATTCAAAACAGATTCTACTCAAAATTCTACATTCAAAACTTAGCACATTTAGATTTGTCAACGAATTAACAAACGATTTAAAAATAACTTAAACTCAAAATACGAAAAGTGAAACATGTGTTGTTCTTTTCTGTTTTGAGTACAATCTCTATGAAATTTTGTATGCTGTGCCGTAGCATCATCTCCAAACGTCACAGAGCAGAATATTTAGATTTGAGTTCAGAATCTTGAAAAGTGTCACCAAATGTTAAATGAGTATCGGTGGCGACGGAACAACTTAAGAAACGGACGGATACGCAGAGCAGAAAATAGACGGTAAATTGAAAGTGAGAAAGAAAAGTTTGTGAATTTTTTTTTTTTTTTGAAAAATAAAAACAAACCAAAAAATAAAAAAATAAATGAAAATTTTACAAGTGATATAAGAAAAAGAAGAATTGTGATATGTGATTAAAAAAAATTGTATATACGAGTACATATCTATAGAAAAATAATAAGCAGTAATATTATAATAAGAAATTGTGGAATGAAAGCGATTCAGAGGAAAAAGTCGGTAAATATCAGAAACACTCGTCTAAGCGGTGTTAGTGATACCCTCCTGAGTGATAATCGATCCGATAATAATCACATGAGTGATAGTGTTGTGGTAAAACAGGAATATTCTGAATCAATGCTTCATTTTCAATACAATATGCAGCAGCAAAATGTTGTTGAACCACAACGGCATCATCAACATCAACAACAGCAACAGCAGCAATTGCAACAGCACCACCACCACCACCACCAACAACAACAACAGCAACAGCCGCACAACCACCACCTACAGCAACAACAATTGCACACATTTCTCAGCCGTTTCAATGTCCAGCCACCATCGTCGATTGCCAACAGTTCCTGCGAAACACTGGCCAATATTAGTTCCTGCAATTTTCGCAATTTCAATGAGTCGACGGAAACGCATAACTTAACGCCTTCGCCAATATTTACGGATTACGATGACAACAGTTTAAGCTCAGAGGAACACGTTTTAGCGCCGCTGGTGTGTACCAACGCTCAATCGTCACGTCCCTGTCTGACGTGGGCCTGCAAGGCGTGCAAGAAGAAAAGCGTAGCCGTTGATAGGCGCAAAGCGGCCACAATGCGTGAGCGAAGGCGACTGAGGAAGGTAAAGGGTGCCAGTGGAGAAATTATTATATTTAAATAAGATGGGGAACCATCAAAGCTAGGGTGATTTTTTCGAAAATAGGAAGTACAAATAAATTATAAGAAATTTCAAAACAAAAAACTGGTAATCAGAAATTTCAACAAATTGTGTTTGACTAAGATTTGATAAAAAATTTCAAATACCTCAGTAATAATGATTATTAAACTGGCAGCAGGTTATACTAAATTGTAAGCCAGTTTTCATTTTATCGCGTTGCAAAAATTCGAAATAGTTCTATCTTTATTCATTACTGAGAACAACAACGTTCTCGGAGTGCCTTTGTAATATACTTTTTTCGTTTTTGAGTTAACAGCTCTAGGTTTTTCCAAACAATATAACAAATTGTCCAAACTCACTTTAATCCACAAATAACACATTATATGCAGGTTATTTTGTTTACTAAACTAAACTAAACTATGGTATAGTTAACTCCACTATTTCTTTTTCCTAGTATAACCGACATAGTGTAACCGACATAGGAATAATTTGAATACTGATCTCTCTTGCGTGGTATCCAAGAATAGTAAAAATAGCATTGAAGAAGTTAAAAGATAAAAATCGCCGCACAATAATTTATAAAGACAAATTCTTGTTCCAATATATTGACGAAATTACGGTGTCGAAATGATCATGTCGATCATAAGATCGGCCACGTCTAGGCTTACAAGATGTATTGTGGTAGCAGACAATGTATTGGTTTATCGCCTGATAAGAGGACATATGAAATATAAATGACACAGCAAACCTATCCTAATTCGCCAATGAAATGTCACATTATTCGATAACCACACCCACAATAACCGCGCCCGCATCTATCAAATACCACTGTACATTCCCCTAAATAAATATATGTACTCGTATGGCGTAAATTCAGAAAAATGTTATAAGGGAATTTTTTTAAACGTTGGATTTAATTTCACAATCAAGTAGCTTTTTCCTTACTGAATCAATTGATTTCAATTGTGACAGTTTCGAGTCACACCGCTATTGATGACATTCTGGCTCACCATCAGATAAGTTGGCATCAAAATTGCCTTCTTCTTATACATAATATACCGATTTTGTCCGTCTTTCTTATGAAATTTCGTAGTTTTTAGTATTTTTCAACAAACAAGCCCACAGTAAAGGCAGTCCCTTACAGAATTTATGAACTCGAATGGCCCTTTCCGGTATTTACGGAAAAAAAATACCGAAAATGCCCTATTATTCTAAAGCCGGGTTCTGTCTTTGTGTAGATTAGTTTTGAAGCTAATTTATTACACCTCTCTCCCATTGAAACGCCTTGAGGCGAATTCCGTTGAGGCAAATTTTATTGAGGCGAATTTTTTACCAGCAAAATCATTCGCCATAGCGAATAATAGAAAAAATAATAAGACATTTTCGGCATTTCAGAAAGTGGTAATAACTTGGTGCCAGATCCGGTTTATATAGATGGATGCATAAGAACTCCTCAATCAAAGTTGGCCACTTTTGGGCGATTCCTTTTTTCAGGCTTTCCAGTTGTTCAGATCAGTCCAGGTCTGAATTAAGAGTTTGATCGTGGGGGAGCAGCTCATAGTAGATGATTCCCTGCAAATACCCCAAAAACACAGTAAAACCATTATAGCCGTCAATACTAGCTTTGTCACCGATTGCGCCGGCCCACAACCATTCAATCAAGACCATTTTTACTTGACGTTGTATCGGATGGTTCGGAAAGTTCGTTCGATTGTTAAAAGAAATTTATATACAAGAAAACAATTATTTTAATCTATTATATAATCTCCCCCTTTTTAAACAACTTATTCCCACTTCTCTGGGAACTTTTTAATTCCTCTCTCATGAAACTCGCGTGGTTTTTCCGAAAAAAGCGTTCAATTTTTCACTTTCTCCTATTTATGGAAACTTAAATCCTTCAAGTGGTTGCTCAGACTGCGAGGTTTCGGTGAGGCAGTGTGAGGTACCCACACATAGAGATTGTTCACAAATCCGAGCTCTTTTATAACCCCGTGAACGGGTGGGAATGATTTTTTCATTTTTTCAGCTTTTCCTCTAACTGTTGCACGGGGATTAACAATAATGAACTCTCTCACATCCTCCGAAACAATTTTTTTCGGATGTCCTGTATATCTGCCCGGTATCTAGGAACGTCCGTTACGGAGAAGTCGCCTAAACTATTAGACCATTTCTGGCAAATTCTTCCATTTGGTTCGTTTTCTTCATAAGCAAACTTCATTTTTCGGCAGCAACCAGTTTTCTTTTTCGGAAGTAATACAGCATAATATGCCTAAAATGCAATTTTTCGCTCATTTTTTTGCACTTTTTAAAACTTTTTTTTAAACGCTTTAACCACTCGACTTTTCATTACCAGTCACCATCTGCTTCAGGAATGGAGTAATTTTATTGTTTGTTATTTAGCAGCGATTCGCGGATTGGAATTAGGTCTATTAAGTTTATTGTGTTAACTCGTGTGACATGCACGTGCAAGTGGTTCCAAACTTGTTTTTTTTTTCAATTTATAACTCCTGGGCAACCATTTAACAATTTTCTTTAGTTTATTGATATTTTCGACAATTGGCCTTCCAGATTGTGGCGTATATTCGACATCAAAATTACCGGAATGGAATCAACGATGCCAAAATTGTGCCTGATTGGCTGTAACAGCATCAGTACCATAAATAATAATCATATTTTCAGCTGCTTGTCTTGCGTTTTTGCCATTATCGAAGACAAATATAAAATGTAGTTCATTTTCTCTTTGCTGATGTCCATCTTTGAAGCGCGCTCAAACAATGATGAGTCAAGCAATCACAAAATTGTCTGAATAATTTTTCGAAAACGAAATCTTATCTTTCTTACGCCATCTAAATATAATTTGATAATACACTGTTTCAAACTATAGTAAAATGAATAGAAATAAGTAATGAAATATATAGCTTGGTTTTGTTCTTTTGGGGACTTCTTTTCAATGATTGAGAAGACTGTAGTAACATATCGTAGTTTTTTTTACCAATGACGTCAGTACCATCATGGTCGACAAGTAGCATACGGCTTTTGTTAATTATTGTGCAATTGAAGTTAACTGCAATTTTCACCATTATCATCATCATAAATACAGGGTGGCGCAATAGAACGTGCATATTTAAAAAATAGATTAAAAAATAAATACAAAAGGTATGGTTAAAATAAATCTAAGGCATTGTAGAGTAATAAATGGAGTTTATTTTTTAAAAATAACATTATCTAAATGGTGACCCTCTCTACGACGGCACTCCTCTAACCGCAAACGAAAATTATTAAAAACTTTCTTCAGTTATACTGGTGTAATGGCTGCCATTTCACCACGGATATTCTCCTTGAGCTGAACAATGTTTCTTGGATTATTACTGTAGACTTTGTGTTTGAGGTATTCCCACAAAAAAAAGTCAAGAGGCGTCAAGTCTGGACTACGTGGGGGCCATGGGATATCACCTCTTTTCGAAATCAGTCTGCCAGGGAACATCTGCTTCACCACCGCCATAGAGTCATTTGATGTGTGACAGGTAGCTCCATCTTGTTGGAACCAAGTTCTGGAATTCACTATTCTTGAACTTTCAATTTCTGGAGCCAAAAATCCGTCCAACATCTCAACATAGCGTTCCGTATTAACCGTGACGTTTTGGCCCCGCGCATTTTCGAAGAAAAAAGGACCAATTATTCCTCTGCCAGAGATTGCTGCCCATACTGTCACTTTAGAACTATGCAATGGTTTCTGGTGTTTGATGTTGGGATTTTTACTGCTCCAGTAACGACAATTTTGACGGTTTACGAACCCATTCATAAGAAAATGAGCCTCGTCAGAGAAAAGGATATTGTCAAAATTGAAAAATCGATTAAGCATTTCATTAGCAAATGCGAGCCTTGCTGTGAAGTCAGACTCTTTCAATTCTTGTGTTAATTGCAGCTTATATGGATTCAGTTTAAGATCCAATGTTGAAATTCGTTGCAAACTTCGTCGCGATAATTGCAAGACAGACGATCTCTTGCGAGTCGACATTTGTGGATTTCCTCGTACTGACTCCATAACTCTCTCAACATTGTCTTCGGTTCTAGATGTTCTTGGGCGATTCTTGTTCTTATGGTTTAAATGTTGAACCGGTCTCTTCAAAACGCTTTACCTGTAATTTAATTAAATTAGCACTCGGAGCTTCACTAATTCGCCGTAGCCCATATTCAGCACAATATAGTAGCAATATATAAACGAGAGTTCTCGTAAAATGCGCGCAAGCAAAATGCGCGACGCTTCCCGTCGAAGTGATTCATAGCGACTAAAAGTCACTGAGCCCGCTAACCCAACGATGTAGGCGCACCCCCGCCCGCGCTTTTTCTATCCCGCAAAAAAAGATGATGCAATATGCACGCTCTACTGCGCCACCCTGTATTTATAAACGACAGAAACCCATTCTCTCATGTTGCTAGAAAATTTCTCTTCCTTTATAATACCGACTAGTAGATTGAAAATACTGAACATTCAAACTGCCAGAGCAGAATTTTACACAATTTTAAATACACTTTTGTTTCTTGGCACAACTATGTGGGGACAGAATGTAAGCTTTTTGCTTTTATATTGATACATTCTTTCAATATCATCGACATTACACAAAAATCATTTGCGTTTTAACGTTAGAAAACATTGGCACACATTAATTTTTTATGGCAACACTGCTACCCAATTCTTTCTCTTTTGTTTTCTTTCTACTCGCTGGCTTTATAACAACACGCAGTGGGAGATTCGTTCTCTCTTGTTATTATTATAAGCTCTTTATCATTATTTGCTAAGCCCATAAATACCCACAAATCGATATTCTAAATAAATCGTAATGCACGTGTTTTCATTAACATTAAATCAAACAAAGCCATATTCAGACCACAAGTAAACGTCCGCGTGAAATGAGCGGCGGCGGGAATTGCTCGGATGCAAATGACGCATTCGGATTAGGTGTCGCCTTTTTTGGGGTATATTCAAGCGACATACCGGTGTCTTTTATTCCGCGCCACCATGTGCAACCGGCACATATATTAAATGGCTCTGTCTCGTATGTATGCTATGAGCTTCAGCATTCGACATTCGCAGGATACAGCAGCATTGCCATTTGTGTACTCAGATTTCAAGTTCGCCAGCCCTTAGTTCTGGAGCAGATACTTCGAAGTATCGAATCTAATGATAGTCTACGTTATAAATCGAAACTTATATTCTTTAGTTATACGGAAGACACTTTTTTATGGGTTGACATCGAACAAAGTTGGAGGAATTTATTACACCAATTGAAGCGCGCAAAGAATGGGGCAAATCTCGAAAAAGGCTGTGGAGCTTGCTGCGTAAACGCGAACATTAAAAAGTTCGATCCCGAAATATACGACTACTACAGTCACGAGCCAGATGAGCATAGATGGAATGCCTACCAGCGTTATTTGGTGAAACGTGATTACGAGTACTTTCAAACGTACCCAAGCAGTGCCAACACAATATTTTTGCAAATTTTCCCGGATCCACCTTCTACATTCGATATGGATCATCCGATGTGGCAGGAGCTGTGTAAAGCCCGGTGCATTTCAGTGCAAGAATTTCTTAATACGTACGATAATTTCGAATTGCGAAGGCGAATCGTTCAGACAACGACCGAGGCGCAACTGTACACCTGCAGTGTAAATCCCGCCTTGCTCTTGATAAACGAACTATATTATTTCACGACAGCTGTAGAAGTGATAAATAGCAGTAACATAGATATTGACCACTTAGTGCCGAAATTAAGGGTAAATGGCATGTCCCATGTACTCTTAGAGCATTACTGCAACGAGCAACCATTAGAGCATACGTTACGCTCCCAAGAGCAGGTACAGAAAATTCTGAAATGTGCCAACGTTGTCACGGCAGTACTGGGCCACGACAACCACCCGCCACAAATGTCTTCGGTGCTCAAAAGTTGTGCCCTGCTACTGTATACCATTCCCGATGAAATTCGATCTTTAAGACATGTCAAATTGTTGTTTCCACGCCCAAACAGGCTGGCCCAATATTTCTTGCGCCCTTCCGGCTATACAGTGGAAGCAGAAATGCTTAAAATTGAAGAATGCCTTGCCAAACCGGAGAGGCTCACGGGCGCTGCAACTGAATCACAGAATGCATCGCTATCAGGCGCCTCAAATAAATCACAGGATTGGTCACTGTTACAACGCTGTTTTAAAGGCAATGATGTTTTAGCTGAGCAATTTTTCCATAGCCCACGAGATTTTGACATATGTGCACCCGACAGGGACGACGCTTCTGAATGGAGTTCCATAGAATTATTAAGTGATTTCGATACCAGCGAATGGGAAGAAGATTAAAATTCTAGTAATTTGTTTTGAAAACTGTAAGTCATATGTGCGACAAATGTATTTGCACCCTTCGTAACATATCTAAAGTACTCAAAACCGAAGCCAAAGGCCGGCAAACTGCTTTAAGGGTCCGAAAATGTATCGAAATGTATGAAAACTTACTGCAATATTTCAATCTTTGAATAAACTACAATGTAAAATTTCACGTAAATAATTAGAAATTTTATTACTTACTAATATATTGGCACAATATGTTTGATGACTTTATACTAATAAAAGGTGTCCTTCGGGAAGGTATACTAAATAAATGTTTTATTTAATGTCGGCAATTATGTATGGAATACAATGTCAGATGAATGTCTGCCTCTGTTAGCCTCACAAATGCGAGCCCTTTTGAGCACATTTTTCATTACATTCTCACATATTTCACGCGATATTTGTTTGGGTTCCCATGCGTTTCTGGTTTGTTTGCCCACAAAAAGAAGTCCGGAGCAGTTAAATCAGGTGACCGTGGAGGCCAAACAACATCACCATTTTTTGAAATAACTTGTTGTGGAAAGAGGTCTCGCAGTAATTTCATTGTAATCCTGGCTGTATGCGATGTGGCACCGTCTTGTTGATACCACATGTTAATCAAACCCAAAGCATGCAGTTGTAGCGTTAAAAAGTTTTCAATCATATCAGATGTCGCTGCCCATTGACAGTTACCGTTCAGTTTCAAAGAAGTAACGTCCAATGATTCCTCCTGACCAAATTGCACACCAGACTGCCACTTTTAACGGATGCAAAGGTGACTGATGAATAATTTGAGGGGTTTCCATTGTCCAGAACCGACTATTCTCTTTATTCACGTATCCATTCAAATGAAAATGTGCCTCGTCACTCATTACGGTTTTTTTATGAAAATCGGGGTTGTCATGGGTGAGCTGTTACATTCAATTACATATGTACGGCGGTGTGAATGGTCTTGTGGAAGAAGCTCTTGTGTCAACTGATTCTTAAATCGAAACAAATGCTAATCCTTGTGCAAAATTGTGGCCAAAGCTGTTCTTTGAAGACCAAGCTCCTGAGCACGGCTTCGAATTGAGGTTAATGGATTGTTTTGAATACTTTCTTGATCAGCAGTAATGTTTTCAGCCGATCTTGCAGTACTCCTCCTCCTCCTTGATTGGCCCTATAAGCTACAGACCCTCTTTCTTCGAAATCATTCACTACACGATAAATAGTTCGTGTTGTTGGCCCGTTGTTTCTCCGAAAAATTTCACGTAACTTTCTCATCGTCACAGTAATCGATGATTGATTTTGTTAAAACGTTTTAACGATTAAAACACATTGGTTTACCGAATATTTTTCCATAATAAATTTGCCAGGTCTCTACTTCCGGGCTGCCAAATATGAACTGTCAAGACTAATTTTTACCAAAATCGCGGCAAAACAAAGTAGTATACCTTCCCGAGTATACCTTCTATAATTTATTGACCGATGATTTTCCGAAAGCTGATTTTTCTTCGTCATCGTCAATCCAACTAAGCCCGGGTTTTTATTGAATACGATGTCTCTACGATGTAGGAATAATTGGTCCTTGCCTGTATTTGCAAAAGAGTTCTTGTCGGCCTGTATTACGAAAAATTGCATTAATTTCGCAGGGATGCCAAAATCATATAATTTTTGACGAAGCGGGCTGTCGAAATCAGGTTTATAGTCGGCGTAAAGCTGATACGCATCGACTTGATTTTCCTTATCTTCTCCATGATTCCTCGCATTGCACATATTTGGATATTGAGATGGGTAGCAGACGCTTACACTTGGTTGGCCTTTTTAAACAAAAGATTTCAACCACCGCGCATGCATTAATTTAGTCAGATCGTGTGTAATAGCTATTACTTTCGCGTTATCGGCTCATCCCCACCAGTTTTGAATAGCTGTCACACGCATCTTTATTGCGCTTAAGTATTGATATAAGTTTTCCACCTCGTTTTGGTTCAGTTGTGGGCAATGTATGACATCGCTGATTATAGATGTCATTTCTTTATCTTCCGGAAATAGCACATTGTAAAAGTCTTCAGATTTCTGTCATTGTCCTTACAAATGGAAATCCTTTCCTACAACATTTAAGTTTTCCCTTTGGTAGAAATTGAAAGCTTGGGAACTCTACCGATATTTCAAAAAAAAAATATATATACCTATATATATATATATATATATATATAT
>JAHXMU010000033.1:734679-883535 GCA_019455685.1 Philornis downsi | reverse complement strand
GTATATATATATATATATATATATATACAAAGATAAGAGCACTGCGTTTAGGCGTTGTTTTTTGCAGCCGAATCTTAAGAAAGACTTATTACTAACTTGAAATAAATGCCAGTTTTATTTTCTGAACTGCCGACGCGGCAAATATACAGGGTTGCCCATATTCGACGGACCCATCTGGCAACGCCATAACTTTTGACAGAGATGTCAGATCGCTTAATGACATACCGCTTTTGAATCGTCAGTCCAAGCAGATTTTTACCATGGAACAATACACGCCACGCGAGCGCTCTGAAATAGTTGAAATTTACATTCAACAGAAGAAGTCAATTGTGAAAACTCAACGTGCTTTTAAAATATTAAAAAATGTGAGAAGTGCGCCTTCTAAGAACACCATTAAGCGTTTATACGAAAACTTTTCGACTGGTGAGGCTCTTTCTAATCCGAAGAGGCCAAATAAAAGTCGACCAAGGCGATCGGCCGAGAATATCGCTGCCGTACGAGCCAGTGTTGAGAGGTCCCCAAGAACATCCCAAAAACGCCGTTCTCAGCAGTTGGGCATGGCTCGGTCCACTTTACAACGGATTATTCGCGTTGATTTGCATTTGTTCCCGTACAAAATTCAATTGACGCAAAGATTGTTGCCTGCGGACAAGCCTCGTCGATTGGAATGGGCCCAACGAGTCATCGAAATGGCCGATGATGACGAGCAATTTTGGAACAAAATTATCATCTCCGATGAAGCCCATTTCACATTGAATGGGACCGTAAATAAGCAAAATTGCCGTATTTACGCCACTGAAAATCCTCAGGAGATTCAAGAATTGCCTCTTCATGACGGAAAAGTCACAGTTTGGTGCGGCGTTAGTGCGAAAACGGTCATTGGGCCGTTTTTCTTCCAAAACGAAAATGGCCATGCTGTTACCATCAACCAGGAGCGTTATCGCGACATGATGACCAATTTTGTGATGCCAATTATTCGTCGAAAGCGTATGAGGCAGTTCTGGTTTCAACAAGACGGCGCTCCACCGCACACAAGTCGCATAACAATCGATTTTCTGAAGAATTTGTATCCGGGCCGTTTGATGTCGAATAGTGGTGATTTGGACTGGCCACCGCGTTCACCCGATTTGACGCCCGCTGACTTCTTCTTGTGGGGGCATTTGAAGTCAAAGGTTTACGTTAACAAGCCAAGGACCGTAGAAGAGCTCAAGGACAACATTCGTGAAGAAATAGCCGCTATTCCGGCCGAAATGTTGGCGAAAACGATGGAAAATGCTGCAAAAAGGGGCACAATACGCCATCAACGCCAGAGGCGGCCATTTGAGAGATATCATATTCAAAAATTGATGTAAACAAATCTACTTGGAACAAATTAAATGAATAAGATTGCCAACCGCCAAATTTTTATTTTTTTCTTTGATTTTTTTTTTAAATATGGGTCCGTCGAATATGGGCAACCCTGTATCATAAGAGAAGTTGGCTCTTAGGTGGTCTCTGAACGTTCATTATTATTTTGCCCATTACTTTTATCGAATTTCATATTAATTATTTTACACGAAAAAGCGGTACCTAATCGTTTGGTTGTAGAGCCTAAACGCTTTGATGATATGTAAATTATTATGCTTTAGATTTCACCGACTGGGCTCCATCCTTAGTTACTAATCAACTGGCTGCAGTATTGCCATGTGTGCAGCATGCGTTTCCTTAGATGCTATGCGATATTCTTTGTCATACCAAGTCTTGTTTAAGAATAGTTATACAACGCTCGCCGCAATTAGCATCGATCCCGGGATGTATGACCACTACATGTCAGTCTGGCACTGTCAGAGACACCAAGAACCGAGGGTAAAGAACTTTGCGAGGTCTAGCTATCTTTGTGCTTGGCCACTTCACATCGATGAAATTTCATGCCTTTCTGTACAATTGTTATAGTAATGTCACATTAATGGTCATTGCATCTCTTGAATGACGATAATGTTAGTCTAATATTCATCTTTCATTTTTGTTCTGTTTTCATAATTAAGTTTGTTTTAAGCAGTGCGCACAATGACAACAACAATTTCGTTTTTTATCCATATATTTCACGTCCAAGACATTTCATATAAAGGTCATGCGTTTTTTTTATACCAAAATCTAACTATATTTCTGCGCAGAAATGAAACCCACATTTTTGTACGAAACAAATCCGCAGAAATAAATATTAATATTACTATTTTCGTTAATCAGGTTATGGAAAAAGGAATAAATTAACGGTTGGAAAGCGACACTTGTAAGCAGCCAATCAATCAATCAGCTGCTTCATTGAAAGTTTATGATTAAATTTATTTCTTACACTGCGAAAGCCTGTCGAAAGTATCGCCATTGTGGACTCTTGTTTAAGAGTCTAGTATTGAGATTGCCAGCAACTTAGGAAATTCGGCAAACGATCTGTGGTAATTTCTAAATGAATAACAGTCACGAAGAACTGAAGGCATTACTAGAATATTGAGTCTTTTTATAACTTCATATACAGTTATATATTATTGATACAGTTATATATTATTGTAACGTTTTGGAGAAGAGTTATACCCTAAATATTTTAAGACGAGAGTCTAAGACGGTGGATATATTTGGTTGGTGGACACCATAATTCGAATAAATCTACACTGATCCTAATGAGTAGAAAATTCACAAAATCGCCACATCCCTCCTTGTATTAGGTCCGCAACTATGTTCTTTTGGTTGCGTGAATATGTATGATTTTGCACCAAATAACCGTCATATACGGGAAGTATTGATTTTTTTCTTCCAGTCGAAGAAAACGGCGGCTGAAGCTCATCGGGAACTTCAAAACATTTATGGAAATGCTGCATTAAGTGAAACAACGTGTCGCGATTGGTTCCGTCGCTTTGAAGACGGTGATTTTGATGTTGACGACCGCTCGCGTGAAAGAAGATGAAAAACCTTCGAAGACACTGACGCTAGAACTTGTTTCAGTATTAGGAGTTACCCGCCAAGTCGTTTCCAAGCGATTGCATGCGTTGGGAATGATTCAAAAGCATAGAACTTGGGTTCCTTATGAGTTGAAGCCAAGGGAGGTTGAACGCCGTTTTTCGCCTCTGAACAACTGCTTCAGCGACAAAAAAGGAAGGGTTTTCATCATCGTATTGTATCGGGTGATGAAAAGTGGATTCATTATGGCAATCCAAAGAAAAGAAAGTCATGGGGGATGCCTGGTCATGCTTCTACGTCGTCGCTTCGGCCAAATATTCACGCTGTGAAAGTTGTGATCTGTATTTGGTGGGACCAGATTGGTGTTATTTGTTGCAAGCGAAACCATCACTGAAGATCGGTATCAACTTCAATTAATGCGATTGAGGCGAGCTCTATGCGAGCCTCCCTCACGTGGCTAAGCCCGCTAAAACCTACCTGGAAACACTGAAATGAGAAGTCTTACCCCATTCGCCATATTCTCCAGATATTGTGCCGTCGGATTATCACTTGTTCCGTTCGATGGCACACGGCCTGGCTAACAACAGTTCCACTCATATGACGACATAAAGTAATGGGTAGATTCGTGGATAGCCTCAAAAGATGAACAGTTTTACCGTGACGAAATTCGATCTTTGCCAGAAAGATGGGAAAAAGTAGTAGCTAGCGATGGGTAATACTTCCAATGAATGAATAATACTGTCAATAAAAAAAAACAGCGAGAACTTAGTTGCACACCTAATACTCCCTATGCAAAACGAGCGATTTGAAGAAATAACTCGTGATAACAAACAAATGACCTTAAATCTCAATAATATTTTTTTCATAACTGCTGAAATATCTACACGAAACCATCAAACTTTTGCACACTATAATTTGTCATCACCCTTTGAGAACTGTTGGTGGGCGAGGCTCGAGCGCCCGCACAATTTACCGAGTTTGATAGAAATCGCACTTTTGACACAGCTTAGAATTGATACACCAGATTCATCTAAATTTTGGTCAATAGGCGGCAAGTCTTTTTGCAAACGCCGTAATATTCGTACTTACGAATTCAGACAAACTCTATTACGATATTGAATTTTGCATTGCGTCTGAAGATGCAATGCAGGGCAACGCTACAGGTACCTGTAATGCGTTATTCTCCAAGAGGAAAAAGAGAAAAGCAGACAATATTACAGACAGTATTTTTGAGCGGGTGAACTGGTTGCGGAAAGAACGGGGAGTGAAGATACAGAAATATACAAAGAAAGATACAACATGAAAGATAGAGACGAATGTTGAAAATGAAAGGAAAGTAAAGGTTACAATACGCCAGTGCCTGAAAATCGAATGCGGTGTTCTTGTGAAATATAAAATTGGCGGAAAAGAATAACTTTAATTTTGATTATTGTATTAAACAAATTAAACAGACAGATTAAACAACAGATGCGATGTGTAGTGTACAGTGTCGATAGTTGAAATTGTGCACGATGGCCATGGTAAATTAATTCGGCTTATTTCACGATTTGAACTCGTACATCGTTTCAGCCTTTGGATTCTTGAAAAACTTGAAGAAGATCCTTTGTTTTCGAAAAAAATCTTTCGAACCGGTGAGGCATATTTCGGTCTTAATGACGGCGTCAATAGCATATTTGTGCGGGCGAACAACCCCAGGAATTTTAGCCATTATAGCTAGACAAAATATCAGTTTGGTATGGTTGGAATCATTGGTACCAATCCCTTCACAAATTCGGCTGCCCAGAACGCAACTCTGAATGGCAACACTTATAATGCTGTGCTAACCGACTATTTGTAGTTTGCAATTGAAACACTCAACCCTAGAAGACACTTGGTTCCATAATAAGATGACGCTTATTGGACACAATTCGCAAAACCAATTAATTTCACGCTTGCGCTTAGTGGATTGGCCACTTAGATTCTGCGATGTCTCACTTTTAAGTATCCTTTAAATATACATAAAGTTCAAACTTTACATGCAGAACACGTTTACTGTTCCACCTCGTCATCGAAAATTGGAACCTCAGCATAATACGGTCTATGTTGAGGTTCCAATTATAATCAACATTTGAAAGAAATAATCCTTAAAATATAAATGTAAAGAATGGCTCTTCCGAATAATGATAAAAATTACTCAATAAAATGTAATTTCTTTATGATTTTTCTTTCTTTTTGAAAATGGCAGCTGTAAATAAAGCACCAGATATTTTCGGAACACTGTGTTCTTTGTAACTAGCTAATAATAACTAATAATTAGCCACATTTACCTCATCCTTTATTATTTATCTACGCTCTTTTTGTTTTTTGACTAACAATATAATTTTATAGGCTTCCTTGTAGTGGCAAACAAAAAATACGAGTATATAAACTTTTAAATTATAATTAAAGTTTCTAAAGATTTCTGACTCCCCTCCTTATGTTCACGAAATGACATCTTCTAAATAATGTCGATCACTCTTCACGGGCCTCATAAATTTTCCAGCTTTAATGACATTTTTGCCTTTTTCTCCTCCGGTTTATTTGCTTCTGCTGATGGGTAATTTGTTGTGGATGCCACTGTTGATGTTGCATCCCGCATTTCGACGACGTGGTCTTATATTCTCCGGGAGGTTTGGTAGTGTTTGCTTGTTTTGTGTATTTTACGATCAGCGAATGATCATCGCTGTCGTCTTTGGCGGGCATCGCCTGTATGGAAGGGATTGAATGAGATTGTGGAAAATGCAAAGAATTTGGACCTGCAACAAATTAAATGAATCTCCAGCCTTTTTGCAGATCGTAAAAGCAACTGTAATGGAGCATTTTTTTTGTGGCTGGTAATTTCGTGTCATTAACTTGGTCAAATTACATGAGTGCTGGTGTCTTAATTTGTTGATAATGAAATTGTTGTGGACTTTTATGGATTCCAGCATTAAAAATGTAATGTTTTACTTTCCAGAAATGTCTGGCGGGTTGGGTATTTGTGTACTTAGGAAACTTTCGCCAAATGAAGATGTAAGCTGACGTGATATGTGAATGTTTTGCTTTTTTTAATGGTTCTGTTTTTCCCCGATATCGTTTAACAGATATCGGAAAATTGGATATAAAACACAAAATACAGGGTGTTCGTCGGGAAGGTATACGACTTTGTTTGTTTATAATTTTTCATTAAATGAAGGAGAACGGATCTTATATTGATAAATGTTTTATTTAATGTCGGCAATTATGTATGGAATACAATATCAATACGACCCCTCTTGAGCACATTTTTCATTACATTCTCACACATTTCACGCGGTATTTCATTAATTTCATCATCAATGAAAAGGCGACTTATGAATAATTTGAGGGTTTTCCATTGCTCAGAACCCACTATTCTGTTTATTCACATATCCATTCAAATGAAAATGCGCCTCGTCACTCATTATGATTTTTTCATGAAAATCGGGGTTGTCATGTGCGAGCTGGAACATCCAATTGGCATATGTACGGCAACGTAAATGGTCTTGTGGAAGAAGCTCTTGTGGCAACTGAATCTTAAATGGAAACAAATGCAAATCTTTGTGCAAAATTGTGGCCAAAGTTGTTCTTTGAAGACCAAGCTCCTGAGCACGGCGTCGAATTGTGGTTGATAGATTGTCTTGAACACTTTCTTGAACAGCAGTAATGTGTTCAGCCGATCTTGCAGTACGTTGTGGTCCATGCTTGGCCCTATCAGCTACAGACCCTCTTTCTTTGAAATCATTCACTACACGAAAAATGGTCTTGTTGGCATGTTGTTTCTCCCAAAATTTTCACGTAACTTTTTCATTATCGCAGTAATCGATGATTGATTTTGATAACATGTTTTAACGATTAAAATACGTTGGTTTATCGAATATTTTTCCATAATAAATTTGCCACGTCTCTACTTCACGACCGCCAAATATGAACTGTCAAGACTAGTGTTTACCAAAATGGCGGCAAAACAAAGTAGTATACCTTCTAGTATATAAAAACTCTCTCCGAGTAGAAATATTGAATGACATAACAATTTTGTCCTTGTTTACAAATTCACTGTCCTTGTTCACAAATTTACTTTTGATGGATCAAATAAAACCTGAACATGCTTCTTCGTTTACGACTGTAAAATATTAGATAGCAGAGTTTAAACGTACGAGCTGCCAAAACGAACACCGTACCGGTCGACCAATTGGGGTGTCCACGCCAGACGCGGTTAAGAAGATCCACAAAATAGTATTGGATGCGACTGAAGATGCGTGCACTAGCTAAAAAAGTGTCATACATCATATATTGCCCGAAGATCTGAAGATCAGAAAGCTGTGCTCAAGATGGGTGCCGCGCTTGCTTTCAATAGAGCAAAAACAGCGTAGTGAAGATGTTTCAGTAGAATCGTCAAGCGATGCTTCATCGCAATAAAATCGAATTCTTGCGTCGATTTATAATTATGAAAAAGATATGGGTCCATCACTAAGGCAAAGCAACAGTCAAAACAGTGTACTGGAATGGGAGAATCGTGTCCAAAGAAGGAGAAGGCGTTTCCATGTCATGGAGCCTGTTTTTGGGATGCCCATGGGATTATTTTTATTAATTGTATTCAGAAAGGAAAACTCATCAACGGCAAATAATATGCTAATTTATTGTAGCGTTTAGGTGATGAAATTATGGTAAAGGCTTCATTTGGCGAAAAAAGGGTTGTTTCATCATGACAATGCTCCAGTTCACAAATCCACTGTTGTGATGGCTAAAATTAATGAATTAAAGTTCAAATTGCTTCATCATGCACCTTATTCGCCAGACTATTTTCTATTTCCAAACTTGAAAAAATGGCTCGGTGGTAAAAGATATGCCAACAATGAAGAGGTGGAGTCTGCGGTTGATGGATATTTTAAGGAGTTTGACAGTTCTTACTATAAACAGGGTATAGAAGCTATATAAGAATATAGCTAGAAAAATGTATCGAGCTGAAAGGAGATTATGTTGAAAAATAAAAAAAACATTTTTTTCGAACTTTCTTGTGTCATCTTTTTTACGTCGGCTAGTTTTGGGACCGCCATCGTATGTCTAGTATCTACTATAATCGTGTAATTTTTTAGTTTCTTATTCAAAGAGCTTCAAACCGTAATGGTTAGATTTTAGAATCGGTATCAAAGATGATTGTACTTCAAAGTCATAACACGTACAAAAAATCGTTCACGCCTCCTATGATGTTTGTTATACCTGTTTAATTTTTGTTCAAATTCGTAAACTCTTCCTATCCTGCTTTCCCCTGAGTTCCCATTTGCGAGTAGCAAATATTCTGCGAATAGGAAAATTTTCTGTTTTTGGCTTCTGTCTACTAAATTGCTACCTTAAAAAGAGATATATTTAAATAGGTTGAATGAATCTTATGGAAGGATAGGATGAAGAAAATAGTGACTGAAAATCGTCCTTTAAGTATGAGAGAGATATCCGCTGAAATTTCGTTGTTTTACGAACCAATTCGTATTTGATTGTTTGAATATGAAACGCGTTACGATTCGACTAGTTCCGAAAGACCTAAATTTCCCTAAAAAAAAACTAAATCGTGTAAAAGTCACATGTATTCAGTGGTAGAACGAGTCAATTTCGATTCTAAATTCACAAAATGCATTATAACTGGTGATGAGACATAGGTTTACGAGTTTCACACGCAAAACAATTAACAAGCTTCGAAATGACGTCTTCCAACTATACCGAAACCGAAGAAAAACATGGTAAAACCCATCAAAGGTCAGGGTAATGTTGACCGTTTTCTTGAAATTCTCGTCAGTAAGTCAGACGTTAAATATCAAACATAATCTCAGTATTATGCGGCATTTGCGAGAGTAAATTGGATGAAAAAGGGATGATTTGTCAAAAAAAAAAAAAAAAAAAATAAAAAAAAAACACTCATGGATTATTACAAGGATATCATTGTGAACGAAATCTTGAACACAATCTCAAGAATATCTTGTTTTCATTGAACATTCAAAACAATGCACGAACGAATCGTTTATTAACGAAGACATTGAGAATAGGGTTTTTATGAGCACATGAAAGTTTTCGCCACTTAGCAAAGTTTTTAACTAACAATGTTGCCATTATATATTTTTTCAACACTTTTCCATATTGTTTCACACAAAAATAGTAGTTTTATGGCAACACTAAACACTATTCAAAACGAAAATCTATTGGATTTACAAAGACGAAAATATGTAGTTATTCTTTCGCTCTTGAATTGAGCGATTCGTCTTATGAAAACTGGCTACAAATATCATCGAAGAACCACCACATTCATCTGACATGGCTCCGGCTGACTCTTTCCAAAACTCAAAGTAAAAAAACTCGATAGAAGATACAATATATTCGCGGCGAGAACTGATTATGTGAAAAATGCGAAAATGTTTTGGTGATCAGATTATTAATTGGCATAACTGCATTATTTCGCAAAGGGGCAAATTTTGAAAGAAGGACGATCAATAAATTTGGATAAATAATAAATGTTTTGTGTTCCATCGACCAATACCCGGCACTATGTGAGAGAAGGTATTCCTTGTTGCTAGCTCTGCAACTGTACTAAATAAATTTAAATACGTTTTTGGAAAGAGCTAATTTAGCATTTAGCATATTAAAACTTTGAACATTATCGCTGACTTCATATACTGTCGACTGTCAAATATGAAATATTTCCAGCTTTGTAGAGATTTTCTAAAATCTATGATAGCAATATGCACGTACTATTGACATATATTATTGGCTATATTCTATCTTTCTCAACACACATTTCTTGCAGTTTGCCAATGAAATATTTCAAATGACTTGAATTTATTTTATGTTTCTTTTATGTTTCTTTTAGGAATGTTTATAATTTATCTACCACTTTATTAATTGTCTGAAAATTTTTACGAGTTGTCTATTTTATTACAATCAATTTAATTTGCTTAATGTTCTTCGTTTGTTTAAAAATAATTTATTGCAGGTTAATGAGGCTTTCGAATTGTTGAAACGGCGAACTTCCTCGAATCCAAATCAACGTCTGCCCAAAGTTGAAATTTTACGAAATGCAATCGAGTATATAGAGAGTTTAGAGGATCTGTTGCAGGTATTAAACACGCATAATCATAAACAATTAGTTTATAAGAAATGTAAATTTAAATATTCATAACCATAAAGTCAAACGTATTTTAATGAGTGAAATAAACATAAAAATTGTATGAATTTATGAATTTCATCAAACTATTAATTGTCTATGTTTCACTTTATGTTAAAGAATACAAACCGGGCAAACTGTAAAAGATGTGAAAAGTTTTGTATCACCATTTATATCTAATTTATAGCAATCATAGATGTAATATTAAATTTTATTTTCTTCTTCAGGAATCATCTCCAATACGTTCAATGGATAACATCACGGACGCTATAAGTGGGAAATCCTGCCAGCAGGACTACTTGGTAAGTGCTAAATCAGATTTTAAGAATATAGCAATGATAGCGCCTCCTAGACATGGACTAAGATGTGTAACATGGCAGAGCGATACCAAAATACTAAACATATATACTTTGAAGAGGTTATGATGTCGAAAATGACATCGTTTGCGATACCATTGGGGTAACACACTTTATGACAAAGCAGGAATTCTGCTGTTATAATTAATTGCGTTACTTGTCCTTCAATAAGTGTACACAGGTGGTGATAGAATGATAGAGATGATTGATAATCAATTTCATACCTCTCTCCCTGTATTTGTGGAATTACAATGCTGGATTCTATTGTGAATTATCCAATAGTGATGATCTTTAGGAGACCAATTTCACAATTGGTTTCTACCAGAGAAATGAAAATTGGAACTTGTAATTTGGATCATATAATTTCACAGTCATGTGAAATTGTATGCAATCAAATTGAAGAAATCACAAGATGAGAATTAGAATTAGTGCCAATTCAAAAGAGGGTTATTCAGGCAACGAGTTGTGCTTACCAGCTGAGATCTGATTTGTAAGTGTTTTTTTCTCATTACAGAACTTCCGACAACAGTGAATTTCATATGTTACATTTCAGAATTCAGTTAAAGTTACTACACACATTCTCAATCAATGAAGTAACCACTTCAAGGGCAAAAATTTCAGTTCATTCACAATGGTATCTTAACAAAAGTACATTTTAATGTACTCAAAAAGGTTAATTTTAATATAAATTAAATGGTATATTTAAATATGTATAAATATTTAATATAAATTAAATGGCAAATTTAAATATATATAATCTTAAAATTATGGCTAAAATATTGAAGTTTAAACAATAAGATGTGAATCGAAACCGCGTAAAAACGAAATGTTGAAATTATATTTAAAATTATTTTGCTGATTTATTTTTAGTTTTGACTTTTTCTATTTTAAGGTTATCCTTTTAAACAAAACTGGAACACATCAAAATCTTGTTAGAATATAATGCCGTTCTGAATTCAAAATTGTTTGACAACATATCACAACATATGAAATATGACATAGGTTCATTAAAAAATCACTTTGAAAATATGGAATTATAACGATGTCGTTTCCAATTACCTTAAACGATGTCGTGAACGATAACGATATCAGGACATTGTATTCGAAATTATACTCAGACCTAAACAAAGCTAAGTTTTCTTACACAAAACAAGGCTTTCAATAGAGCAACGCACTGTCCATCGTGTAATTTTTTTATGACTGGGTAAACTGACGATACAGATGTCATTGACTGACAACAGCGAAGTGTTACTGCAGTCTTCTCGCGCTTAATGCATATTTATATTTTAGCCATTTTTCTCTTTTGACGAGCTTTTTTGGCATTATATAAAAATTAAACAAATTGGTTTTTACTTTTTTGAGATACGGCGGTTCTTTTAAGTTTTTCGTATTTTGAAACAAGAATATACATGTGCCACCCATGACAACAACAACTCATTTCCCGTAAGTAATGAGTAATGGATAATATGCGCAATGAATAATGGATAATGTGTTAGCGATCGTCTCACATTTTCTATGGCGATCTGCTTGGGTTACTCATGGATTGATAAATGCGAACTATAGCTTCATTATGCAGGGTGGGCCATAAGGGTGTTGGCGGTTTAAATATTCAATTAAAAAAAAACTACGAAACATAAAAAAAATATATTTGTATTCTTAAAAAGTAGAAGCATGGGAATTTTTAAGACTTAAAAATAATGTTGTCCAAATGGCTTCCCTCGGCTGCTTGACACTCTTGCAACCGAAGTCGCAAATTTTGGAAAACTCGTTGAAAAGTTGTTCTCGATATTTTGTTACTTTCCTGAATAATGTTCCTCTTCGACTGCTCTAAATTGGTCGGATTATTCTCGTAGACTACCGATTTGAGGTAGCCCCATAGAAAATAATCGCATGGCGAGAGATCGGGGCTACGTGGGGGCCATTCAATATCCCCCCTTTTCGAAATGAGTTCTCCAGGAAAAACATTTTTCAGCAGCTCTATGGATACCCTAGCCGTATGACATATGGCCC
This sequence comes from Philornis downsi, assembly GCA_019455685.1. Classification (NCBI taxonomy): domain Eukaryota; kingdom Metazoa; phylum Arthropoda; class Insecta; order Diptera; family Muscidae; genus Philornis; species Philornis downsi. Next base: position 871,073 of record JAHXMU010000033.1, on the reverse strand, counting down.
CATCCTGTTGAAACCACATCCTCGAGGTATTGTCTTGAAGTTCTTGCAAAGCTGGCACCAAAAAGTCTGCTAGCATGTTGCAATAATTGTTCGCTCTAACCGTCATCGCATGCCCTCTTTCGTCCTCAAAAAAGTATGGTCCAATAATACCGGTTGACGTTATCCCAGCCCACACGACAAGCTTAGGGCTGTGAAGTAGACGTTCATGCAAGCGTCGGGGATTAGTCTCGGACCAGAACCGACAATTTTGCTTGTTCACATGGCCATTAAGGTGAAAATTGGCCTCATCACTAAAAATCACGTTGTTGAAATTGTTGAACCGTTCTAGCATCAAATTGACAAAGTTAAGTCGGTTATTGGCATCATCGGGTTTTAATTCTTGGACCATCTGAATCTTATAAGCCTTCAAATGCAAATCACTTTTCAAAATTCGTCGTAAAGTTGTTCTTTTGCCATTCAAAGACTGACTTCTCTTACGTGTTGACTGTTGCGGATTTCGCTGAACTGAAACACGAACACGCTCCACAATGTCGGCTGATCTTGCAGAAACTGAGCGACCACGAACCGTAATTGGTGCTTTTGAGCCGGTTGTTTCGAACATTCTGATCCATTTTCGTATCACATTGGCGCTTGGAACTTCACTTAAATCGTGTAAACCGTGTTTATGCCGATACAAACGTCGTGCAGTAATCACTGATTTATTGTTTTCGTAATACGTTCGGACACAAAATGCACGCTGCACTCCCGTGTAGGGCTCCATGGCGACTAAATTTCCAGGAAGCGGTGCGGCGAACAACATATCCCCCCGCCACCCCGCTCCGCGCGTTACCGAGAAATTGAAGAATTAAATCGCCAACACTCATATGGCCCACCCTGTACATGTGTCAATAACAAACACATTTGATTTTCCTTAAATAATGTTGCCAACACAAACCATAGCAAAAATCATTTACTAACTTTCATAAACGATAGCCTATCCAACTAAGCAATACAAACCTCCCGCCCTGAAAGCACTATGTTCTGCCAGCAAGGTTTTGTAACATTTGATATAATTGAGACAATAGTTCGACATTTACAACTTTACGTCTTCATAACAATTGTAAGCCGAAAAAAATTCAGGATCTCTTATTCATTTCCCCTTTTTTCTGATTTTCAACTTAATTTTTTCGGAAGTTATTTGTGTGACAAGAGTTCAATGTGATAATGCAAAATTATGGAGGGAATTTTATTCTTTCACGCATCCATGTTTGTGGATAGCACCTCATAAACATCTTCTCCAGATCACAGAGCAATCTTCAATCTTCCAAGTGATGTCTCCACTACCTTTTTCATGCTCCATTTACAACCAAGCACTTGGATGAGCGGCAGTGATATTTCAAGCAGCCACCAAATACAATAAATAACATTTAATCATATGAATTATTACTGAAAGTAATTTTGAAACTTATGATAGTTATACAAATTCCCATTAATAGCGATAAACGAGACAAATAAACGGACTGGCAGACTGAATGAGCAGAATTTCTACCAGATTCCCCATGCATGTAAATAGAATCATATTCGTTACGTCGCACGCCTTCAATGCACGGCGGTGAATAGTTTTTTTTCTATTTATCGTGTTTGTCTCGATAGTGTCACTTTTAATTTCCATTATCATTAATTTTTATGTCGGGGATAAAAACAAAAGAGACCTCTCGCGCTCTCGCTCTCCACCGGTAGTGCCAAGCAAAGATTTAAAATACTACCGAAAAAGAAAAGAAACCAAATATATTTCAATGATTTACAGCCAATGACATAGGAAAAAATTTTTCATTGAGATATCAAAGTATTTTGTTTGGCGATTCTTTGGCTCCCTACGAACGACTAAATTTAGAAGGCCAGCTGATGAGAGCGCTGGGAGAGGGATATTGTTTAAAAATTCGTATCAGCTGCGGAAGCACTAACTGCATTCCCCTACCTCCGCCGAAAAACTGATATGAAAAGAAAACACCTGTAGAGGGAGAGAGATACTTGGCGATGCTCTAGTGGACCAAATTTCGCCTTTCTTAGGTGTTTTGGACTTAATACATCCACGTGATTTATATGCAATTGTTAATCTTATGTTAGGCGTTTTCAAAACAAAATAAAAACGACCCCAGAATAGAACACAATGATTTTTTTTAGCAACGTAGGAGGAGCCGTGGTGTTACATGAATTTTCCTTGTTTTGTTTAGAGTGATTTGGAAACCTCTTAAATAGTTTTCACAAAATCGAAAAAAAAAAAAACAAAATAAAATATTCTTACATCCTATGTTTGGAATGTATGAGAACTTTACATATTAGTTCACTTCAACTTGCATGGAACCGAAAAAAAGTTGCAAGTGTGCACCACCCCCAAAATCAAAGATCGATTTATTTTAAAATGTTTCCCATTTTCAAAAGGGCCTCTATAAATTCAGTTTTCCTTAATAACACCATCGATACTTTACTTGTGCTGAAAAGTGAGCCATATTCTAGTCTGAATGACCAAAACATCTAATGAATAGCATAACAGTAGTTCTGAACAGCAAAGCTAAAAAAAGCATGCAATTACTATTAGCTGATGTTCAACTTCAAAAAAAAAATTTCGTAACCAGATCAGATGGGAGTAGAAGCAATACATATATGGTACCAGAATACCACAAAATTATTGTGGTTTGTTCAGTTTCTGATATCAGAATTAAAACTATGCATAATCTTGATTTTCATTCCGAAAACCGAATCAATATTGTATTCAATTTTATTTTGGACTCAAACATCCAAAATGAATCTGTAGGGAATTTTGACGGTGATAGGCGAAACGAAACTATAAACGGTTTCGAGTCTATTTAGCAGTTTATAAAATGTCTTTTCCGTGTCTTGTTTTTGTAGCTGTGAAAATTCCTCATAGTTTGTTATATCAAATTCAGAAATTCACCACTTTTTCTGCCAAGGATCGAAAAGTAGATTAGGTTTCATTCTTATTTATATTGCATTAGTAATTTCGTTTCGGATCCTTGAATTAAAATATTCGTTTCGTTACGTTTTAGTAGATAAATTGCATTAATGTGAGTTTCTGGCTCCGTTTCGAGTAAGAAACGAATTGAAGCTTGTTTCGAATGCTATTCAGAATTAGACTTCTAACACAATTTTAAATGAAATTTTCATTTCACATAAAATCAATGAAAACAACAAAAATACGCTTACCTTTTAAACCAATGACTCAACTATTGTCCATCTCCATCCATCGAACTAGCCACGGCAATAGCAACAATAAAAATAAAGTACTCTAACCCACTTCACTCTCTTTGCTCATCATAATATTCACAACATACTCTTATTCTTTTTTTATTATCACTATAGTGAAGTTTGTGCTTCAACTGTATTTCTCAATTTTGTTATTATTCTTCACATCAAACACACTTACATAGCAAGTACGTATGTGTGGAGAACACTTTTTTACAATATCCATCTCACCGGCGAGACCTTGTACGGCTCTTTTCACAAAGAAATTCATACAAATTTGCAGGAACTTTAGACTCGATTTTCTCAACATTTACTTTTGGTATCAGCCAAAATTTTGCATATTCTAATGGCACAGTTGACGAACTTTATTGTGATGCAAAAATTACAATAATTGATTAATACTAAGACCGTGTTTTAGAGTTTCAGAGGAAGACCGTTTATTAAGACGACCGATTAAGAATAAATCAAAGCGCGAACTGAAATCTTGTACAGGGATGATAAATGGCGTTGTTGGTAAAATGGCATCAAAAAGTGTACTTTTTTTTGTTCTACGGGATGGTTAATAAAGCATTTAACAGTGAAGACGGGTATATGTTAAAATTGAATAAAACAAATAAGTTTGGGTGTGAAGTACAAACGAACTTTTTGTTTTATTTCAAAGGCCTATCAATGACATGTGTGGAACAAACAATTGTGTGAAATAAGTCATTGTGTGAAACCGTCCAAATGGCCTCGCAATTACACTGGAGCGAACTCCAATTATCGACGACCCTAGCGCATAGTACAGGCTGAATTTGAGCGACGGCACGAGTTATATTGACTTTTGGGGGCACCGGCAATTTGTAACTAATTGGATAAACGTGTGAAACTCAACAGAGAAAACCCGAGTTTTTTTGCAACACACGGAATTGACTACATAGGATTCTGCTGCACACTCTCACATAAATCAGCGCTGCTTGCGACAAATCTTGCGTTTCGTTGACGTTCGGCCGATTGTTAACTGAATCACTCAACTCGAATATGATAGCAGAACTGTCAATAGTTGATTGGGGAGGACGATCAGAACTATTAGGAAGGATTTGGTGCGTTGTTGCCACCTGAGAGCAACCGCTGTTTGAAAATTACTATAAAAAACGGGGAAACTATTTATAAAATCATTTTCATTTGTCTTTCGTTTATAACAACTAGAGATATTCATCTAAAAATTTATGTCATCAAGTCCGTCCTTCATTCATCCGTTTGTCTATTGAAAGCACTGTAGAGACCGCGTTGGTTGAACTAAAAAATTTGACATAAGGATATCTAATAACTATGGGAAATTTAAATTCGAAATTAAACAAATATGGCCACGTCGGTTAGACGTAGATAAAGCCACTTCAAGAAATAATTGCCGTTATGAAAATGTTTCTAACAATTTTAGCATTTCTTTCTGTTATTTTTTTTTTTTTTTTTGCTATAAACCATAAATAGTGGTAAACCGTATATGCCGTTCAGACTCTTGCAATTTGTAAGAAAATTTGTAATGAAAAAATGCAGAAAAATCACCATTTCCTTGGGCAGGTTTCAAATTGGGCAAACTCGGCCTGCGATGGGCTGATTATTAGCGCCGTAACTATGCTTATATGTTCGGCGGTACATTTAAAGATATCTTAAAATTTTTTTTTTCGCTTTTATTGGATAACCACAAAAAAGAGATATTTACACAAAAGAGCCATTCTTTACGTTTACATTTTAAAGATAATTTCCTCTAAACGTTGGCCTGTGGTCCTTTCTGAGGTTCTAATTTTCGATAACGTTTTCGACCATTTCGAGTGGTATTTGGTGAATGATTAAATTAACATTATTATGGCATAAATACAAGTGGCACTCACAGTTATATTCCGGAAGGTCTGATTTGGAAGATATACTCGTATAACTTTGGAAATATATAGAACAATGAATTCACCAACACATAAGCCAAACCAAACCAAGCCGCTGTTTCTATTTGTTGCTCTTGAAAGACTGCCCTTCATTCCAAATTGCTTAATAACGTAGCCATTAAAATTGAAAGAATGAAAAATGAAAGATAGCAAAGAATGGATCCTCCTTAAGCTTTGTTATTGTTAAACAACTCGGAAAGTCAGTCGACTTCAATTATTGCATAAGCTGAGTATTGATCCATTCATGGATAAAATATATTAAGTTATTGCATACCAAAGACTCGAATATTCTTCCAAAACTCAATTGCCTACAAATTTCTGCAAACAGTTTAGAACGGTTCGATTACGATCCCACATTTTTAAAACGCATTATAATTGGATTTACAAGTTTAACATGTAAGCCAGACAACAACCTTCTGACTGACAGTTTCCGAAACCGGAAAAAAACTGCATCAAAATCGATCAAAATTCGAAGTATTGTTTACCGTTTTCTTTGATTATCGCTGTGCTGCGCACTCGCAATTCTTTCCAGGTGGTCAGAATATTATATATAAAGAATATTATCTGCGCACTGAGAGCGAAAATCCGTTGAAAAAGGCCCAATTTGTGGAAAGAAAGACTCACTGATTTTGCCTCGCGATTACGCACCAACAAACGAATTTCTGACCAAAAACTCACATAATAAACTCAACATCAAACAACCATCGCATGTTTTTCCTTCTAAGTTTGCTTCATAGAGAAACCCGAAAAAACCGATTAATAGGTTTTTTGTTGGTGAAATACCAAAAAACAAATTTTTGGAAAAAAGGATTTTTCGAACAATTCGAAAACCGGGTTTTCTGAAAAAGTCGGGTATTTAAACACCTAAGTTATGACATATGAGAATCGCGTACAAATGTCCACCCTTCGCAGTGCCCTCATTCAATTTGAACACTGCCTAAACTATCGCGTAACCAAGTACACATCTTCGCATGCAACAAAAGCCAATTGATTCACGTAATGAAATGGTGTGTGGAAATGCTTCAGCGGTTGAAAAGTGTTGTGGGGCATCATTTGATTACCTTGCACTGGCATCGCCGGCAGACGTAAGAATGCTCACGTCGTGGACACAAAACATTCATCAAATTCTAGAGGAAATAGGAGCCGGAGCACAATGAAATTGTCAAATGTGTTTATTGATGAATTTTACATTCAATAAATGAAAATCCGAACGTACTAGATCAGACCTATAGATAAGGCTATATATATATGGTTCATCAAATCGACAACATAACTTTTTCTGATGAAGTTTGAGCAAGTTCATCTTGATCGGAGGACCATGATATCTTTCTGTTGACACAATTTTAAAGAATCCCTTTTTCATTCCCAGTGACAATGACTAGTGCTTATCCTCTTTCCTGGGTGGATGTCCTTTAGCTTGTCCGGAATAAAAATATTGAACATTTTGACGAGTTCAAACCGTTTCAAATGGTTTTCAATGCTTGTGTGCGGCACTTTCAGCTTCTCTGTAACTTCTCAAACAAAAATGTGCCGCAATGTTGGATTTTTTTTTGAAATAACTGCGTAAAATATAGCGAAAATGCTCCTTTTGTGCTTTCATATTCAAAACATGATCACGATTTTAAAGTAAACTGAGAGCTTAAAATGTTATGACTTATCACAAATTGAAGCTGGAAATGTTAGCTGTGTAACGTATATGTATATGCAATTTAATCAGCTGAGCTAAAGCATTTAAAAAATATCGATACGAGGGCGGTTCCGAAACTAGCCGACCTAACAGAAGACACAGAAAAGTTGGGAACAATTTTATTTATTTTTCAACATAATCTGCTTTTTGGCTCGATACACATTTTCCAGCGATATTCAAAAGCTTCTACACCCGGATTATGGTAAGAACTGTCAAACTCCCCAAAATAGCTATCAACCGCTTCATTGATGGCAAATCTTTTAACACCGAGCCATTTTTTAAAGTTTAGAAATAGAAAATAGTCCGAGGGAGCTAAATTTGGCGAATAAATTGCGTGATGAAGCAATTCGAACTTTAATTCCCATGGTTATAAATCGACGCAAACATTTGGATTTACTGCAGTAAAACATCGCCAAACAATCTACTGAAACCTCTTCACGACGCTGTTTTTGCTTTATTGAAAACAAGCGCGGCACCCATCGTGTGCGCAACTTTCTCATCTTCAAAGCCCACTTTTTGAAGTGCCTAACATCTCGGATAGCTTACGCACCTTCAGCCAACGATCATCCAATAACATTTTGTGAATTTTCTTAATCAGTGGAGTGGAGTGGACAACTCAATTAGTAGACCACTATGGTGATCGTCTTGGCAGCTCGTACGGCGTTTAAACTCTGATACCCAATATTTTGCAGTCGTAAATGAATCTAGCTCGGGTTTAATATTGGTTGGACTGAGATCTTTCAAATGAAAATATTGAATTTTTTTAGTGTTTATAAAATCACTGAGATCATTTACTTTTTATGTCTCAAATAAAAATTCTACACAACGTAGCGCCTATAAACTTAAAGCATATGTTTTATAAGGTTGCCACTTTTCACCAAAATATTTTTTTCTACTGGCACCATCTATATGTCAGTTTAGGCAAACTGCTCCCAGAACATTCAAGTATGATATATGTAATCTCTTCCCCTCTTTATCTGTAAATAGGGCTTTTCTAGAATTACGTTTACGACAGTAAGTTATATTTGTTCCTCTCACTTCCATTATATAGTCTATTCTATTCCTTTCCACTTGTTATGTAAATAAGAATATTCTAGAATTAAGTCTATGTTAAACAACACTGTGAATGTGTTTGTCTTTGTTGCACCCATTTTGTAAATATGTGTTCTCTCTGAAATGCGTTCCACGATACCAAACAAGCTAGTATTGCTCTCTTGCTCACTCTCTTTATTAAACATCTCGATAATTTTGCATATTTTTGTTAATAATTATATATAGGTAGATAGTAGTAATATGTAGGTATTTACCAGCATTTGAAAACAATCGCATCTGGTATTATAAAAATCTAAACAATCAAAGCGCCATCTTGCGTGAGCCTACAAGTTTGTGCTCTTGAGTTAGCGTTCAGGTTTAACAAAATTAGAGGCAAATGTGAGCTCTTCTTCTTTCTTTTTTTTTTCTTCTCTGTGCATGCCAGCTCAATATTTAGTACTGAAAAAGGTTCACTTAAAATCACATAGTCATATATTTTACCTCTTTTCTTTGCAAAATTGACTTTAAAGATAAACGATCCGTATTGTAATCTTCGTGATTCTTTTCAGTCTATTGGTTTAATATTTATCATGCAAAAATTGGCTGCCTATATATTTTTGCAAATTTGAATCATATTTTGTTGGCTTTATCCGTTTCTATTAGTATACGAGTATTTATGACTTTTTAAAACGTTCCCAGTGGCCATAATGCGTAATAAATGCGTTGCGAATTTATTGGTCGGCTGCTCTCGCCATCGCCGCGACCATATGATTTAAACCATAATCTCTTGCCTGCAACGAGACAACAAACTCTCTCTCTCTCTCTCTCTCTCTTTCTCTTTTGTGTTCATATTAAAGAGGATTTGGTCTATCGATTGCCCCATTTATTTTCAGCAAAAAAAGAGCATTTTAGAAAAAAAGAACACACACAAAATTTATATTTTTATTAATTTTAATAGCTTTTATAAATCAAAATTTGATGCCCCAACAACAAATAGCGGCGGTAAAATTCTGCAATAATTATGATATTCACGATGACAATATTTTGATGTCGAATTGGGGAGGCCTCCCCCAAAAATATTCGATTTATACAAGTGGTTGTGTTGGACTTATCGGCGAGTGCCAAGAATCTGGCCAAGAATTGAGTGGATTTGCTTGCTTCGACGTTTTTATGTTTAATTGATGGTATTTTTCAGCGTTGTTTTCTATCTACTCAAATCACATTTCTGCTAGAAAATGGCTGCACATTTTTTGTTGTTTCAAGCATTATGAAGATTGGTGTGGGGTTAATTTACATTTTCGACGTCTTCGAAAGCATTAGAGAAGATTTTTCGAAGCAACCAAAAATTCAAATCTCATAACATTGTATAAATGTTTTAGTCGTATTTTTCAATTCGACACAAAATTTCTGACATGTTATGACAAATCGAAGATTTTTCACTTGAATTGCGTAGGCATTTCGCTAGATTACCAGCAAATTTGTGTATATAAAGTGGCGAAGATGTTATGGTACGGCACGTATTGAATCATAAAAAATATTTATTTGAGGTACCGGACCAGAAATTGAATGAGTCTCTAGACGCATCTGTTAAAAAATGCCATGTATTCAGTTTCTATACCTTCACCCGGAGGAATGACAAGGAGGACAAAGTAACTGCCGCAAATCTTTGAGAAACTTCTTAAAACTTGGTACATCCCAAATTAAACCCCGATCCGTGTATTGTATGTGGGATTTCGGGATTTCGGTCCATCCCTTCTAATACCTCCCATACAAAATGATGGATTTTTCCGAAGTTTAATTTCTTCGCTGTAATTCCTCATCCGTAATATGCAGCAATCCAAAATGCTATCTATTGCATTGTATCACAATTTCTAACCGACCCATTGAGTCCATCATTTGTGTCATCTCCCATGCAAATGACTGATTTTACACATACATATATTCTTAAATTCATATCTTCTGTGTAGTTGCACTAAATTTAATCAAATTTTCAAAATTCAAAAATTTTTAAATTTCAGAAAAAGGTATACATTCGGTGTTTTCAAAGCGGCGTCTTAGGATAAAAACTTTTTGTATCTCCCACACAAATTGATCTATTTTCGAAATTCAATCGATACTCAGGAATTTCTAATTAGTCGGTTGTAGTCTATTTTTTATTCAGACGGTTTGTATTTTTATTTATCCATAACATTGTTTTGCAAGCGTAGACAAATCTTTCAAATAATCGCGCCCCTTCTGGTACCTTTCATACAAATGACTAACATAAATTATATATTCTTAACCCATTTCTTCAAATCTGTTTTACTCAATTCGATCAAAATTTGCCATATATAACGTGCGTTCCGTGATCTAAATTCTCACAACAAAAATGACCACACCCATTCTGGTACCTCCAATACAAGTTTATTTATCAAAATTTGATATTCCACCGTAATCCATAATTCGCAGCTGGAAGTTACTTAAATTCTCATCAATCATGCTTGCATAATAATACCGGGTAAAAAGAGAAAAAAAATCGACGTCGTGATTCCTAGATTCGAATCTTTCACTCAATTTCACTATATTCATAACAATTCGGCTCGCTTCAATCATTTAGTACTGCGAATTAAAATAGATTGGCTTTGTCACGCCCCTTAGAGTCCCACTCACGCAAATTGGCCGATTAACTGTTGACAAGGCGCGTCTTCTTCCATAATTACTTTCTTTCTAAATACTTAGAATTTTGTTAATAATACAACAAATACAAAGATTAAAAAAAATTGTTAAAACTTTTTTTCGGTTATTAGCTAAAAAGTGAGTTAAGCTATGTAAAAACACAAAAATTTTCATTTTAAAAGTCGAATAACTCCTAAAGTTTAAGAGATAAAGCATGCATAAAGCAATGTTTTTTGAATGTCTTAAAAAAAGGGTTTTGGAATCGGATAAAAATTTAAGAAGTTGTATCGTTTTATAATTTTCAATTTTCCGAGGTGCTCATCTATCTATGAGGCATTGTGACGCAGTCCCCTTTAAAAGTATGAGGTCCAAATTTAAGACTTAAACTCGGCTACACCTCTGCTATAGCCACATGAAATTTCATCAAAATCGGACCACCCGTTTTTAAAATCGCTCACTGTGCTTCATATGAGGCAACTAAAACGAAAAATGGCATTTTCTAATGACGTGGTATATCTACTAAAGGGGTCCCAACAAGAAAGCAAGATTTAAATTCATTCGAAGTGTTCGTTAATTGGGTATTGGAGACACAACATGAAAATGCTGATTTTGCCGATAAAATCATCTTCAGTGACGAGGCCCATTTCCATCTTGATGACTTCGTCAATACGCAGAATTGTCGCATTTGGGGTGAGGAAAATCCTCGAGTGATTCACGGGAAGCAAATGCATCCTCAACGTGTCACTGTGTGGTGTGGATTTTGGGCTGGAGAAATCATTGGACCTTTTTTTTATGAAAATGAGGCATGTCAAGCACTATGGTTTTCGGTATCGTTAAATGAAAACCAGTTTTTTCGCCTACAATTGAAGAAATGAATGTGGAGGGCATGTGGTTTCAACAAGACGGCGCCACACGTCATGCAGCCAGAGAAACAATTCAATTGCTGCATCGGTCATTTAAATCTTGCGTTCTTGTTTGATTACCCTTTACAAGAAATTTGTGACATTTGTGGACAATTTTTTAAATAACACATAATGTAAATTTTTTTTAACAATAAATGGCCAATTTTTAACAAAAAAAAAAAGAAGAAAAATACGACGGAGACTTATTGGCATTCTCTACACATTCAATAATGAATTCATATTTCGCAGCCCAGCTTTAAAATCACTTTTTCTTCTTGTACTCCCAGAGGGCTATTTATTCTTCACTTCGAATTCAAAGATATTTTTCTTACAATTTTTAGAAATCTTTAAAATTATTTATTGGAGTTTTCAGATCGCATTGATATTTTTAGAATTGCCTTAAAGGCATCATTTCCTAGTTCTTGGAAGTTGTGTAGGTTGACTTGCACAGAAGTTAAATGACAACATCCCCGTGCCATGAAATTGATTAGTTGAATAATTGAACAATTTAATTTTAAAGTAATTGGTTGATTTACACTGTCACTGTCCAGTTGCCATGAAATACTGTTTCGAATTCAATTCAAAATTCTGTTTGCCAGCCACAAGTGATTGAGATCTTATTTGCCATTCACAAAACAAAATTCTGGTCTATCCCCATTAGAAGGCATTACCCCATTGTCTAGATTTCGGAATTGAAAACAATATTCCATATTCTATTTTGTTTTTTTTCTTCGGTCTAAAGCAACAACTACCGTTTCGTGTATGTTATGTTCGCGTTTGCAACATTAAGATATTTTTAATATCGTGTTATTTTCCTGTTCAATTTGTCAAACAGACATAAAACAAGACGATATCTATTTCTATGTCACCGTAACTCAGCCCAGGCCCATTAACCCTCTCCTTCCGTCGCATGGCTTAACGCCACCCCAGTCGCTGCTGCTATCGATGCCGTTGGCGTTGCCGGCAGTACAAAATACAATAACATATAATGATAATTCAGTGTCACTACCGTCGGTGCCAGGAGGTGGCAACAAATTTCAATCAGACCGAAAAAAGTGCAAGAAATCCATATTTGTCACATTTCCGTTTGTTTGCCGTCCGCCACTACGCTTGACTAAGTGAAGTATGGTGGGTCTTGCGGTCCGTCCATCCCTTAATCATCTCAACCATAATTTAGATGTTTTCGAATTTGTTTTAAATAATTTTCCTCACATCAACAATATTTAGTTGAACATATTTTAGGGTGCAAAGAAATCATCTACAGTGACACAGGGAGGGAGAGGAGGATGGAAAAAAAATTAATAAACGATAATTTATGATATTCGGTAATTATGGGTGTCCCCCTCGACTCTGGTGTAGCAACTTCATCCTGTGTCACATGGAAAACTGGGAAGGGGGGACGCTGTAAACTGATGATGTGTCTGCAAAATGCTAATAAATATTTAGTTGAAGACTTATTCACACTCAAAGGTAAATGCCCATTTCACGGGCGATATGTAGCCTCCCAGCAGCGGAATTCCGGCACTGAAAGGCCTTCTATAAGGCATGATATTGAAGATTACTGAAATATTCTTCCATGGCTGTTATTATCTTTCCGTTAGGCTAGATACTACGTTCTTTTCACGAAGAAAAAAATTCCATGAGACATTGTTTACCAGCATCTCTTGTATAGTTTTCCAACACAGCCGGAACAACTTATATTCCATATATCCATCCAGTGGTTTCAAAACCGCCGATCTGGCAAGGCTATCAGCTGTTAAATACCTGTCATCTGAAGTGGTATTTATTTATTGATAGTTTAACAACCGAGGAACGCATCAGAACAGTTAAAACTTACTATAAAAATGATGATTCAAACGTGGACTTTCAAACGAACAAAATTTTCTTCAGCGCTGAAGCTCATTTTTCACTGGGTGGTTACGTCAACAAACAAAAATGTCGCATATGGGGCTCGGAGAACCCAGAAGTGATTTTGGAGAAGCCATTGCATCCGGAAAAAGTGACTGTTTGGTGCGCATTATGGTCTAGAGATGTCATTGGACCGTATTTTCTCGAAAACTAACTCAAACCGATCCACTATTGCCGCCAATCTAAAGGTTCTCATTCAAATGGCATTGTATTTCGTCAACGTCCAAGCATTATAATGCAATAAAAGCTTAATCGAAACCAAAGTTCTATGTGCGTTTTATTAAAATTCACTTTTGAACCCGAAAAATGAATAACCCTATACATCTGCAAAATTCTAGAACTGCATCTTTTAATATTACTATTTAATTTTATAAGTATACAAAAATAAGGGTGATTTTTTAATCGTAGTGTTTTTAAAAATCGAATAAAACACTCAAATTTGTATCATATATTAACATTTTTTATTGGAGTCGATAAATTGGTATTTGCTTTTTAATTTTTAAAGATAATTTCATGTAAATTTTCCCAATGCCAATTTTTCGTCACTTTTTCGAGCATTTCGGCCTGAATTCCACGAATAACGGGTGTTATGTTATCCTGTAAGGCTTTAATGGTGTTCGACTTGTCCACATAGACTAACGACTTGACATAACTTCACAAGAAATAATCAAGGGGCGTTAAATCGCAAGATCTTGGGGGGTCAACTCACAGGGCCAAATCGAGAGATAAGCTGCACACCAAATTCATCCCTCAACATATCCATTGTTTCACGAGCAGCGTGGAATGTTGGACCGTCCTGATGAAACCACATGTCAACCAAGTTCAACTCAGCGAATTGGGGCAAAAAAAATTCCTTGTGGTTGAGTAACACATGCCCAATCGCGTTTAACGGTCATTAACACTGATCGCTACTGCAATATTTTCTTCGGTAGGCACTCTACGCATGCGAGTCGATGGTTTTATGTCCAACAAAGTTAATTAGGTGCGAAATTTGTAGATAACTGCACGAATTTTTGATTCAGCAGGTCGATTATGATGACCATAAAATGGTCGTATCAAACGATGCACATTGGTCACAGAGCACGAATTTTGATAATAAATTTCAACGATTTGCAATCGTTGCTCGTTTGTTAGTCTTTACATGATGAAATGGCAGAGTATACTGTACACTTTTCACTTTGACAGATGACGTTTGGACGCCATTACCAACCAATGCTGCCAATCTGAAAAAAATCACCCTATACTATGTTTTGGAGAAAAGCAACGCCAACCTCCTCTATTCATTGGTTTCCAACGCTGACATCAGAAGAGCTTATATTTTTGCGTCATAATAATTGTTCCATCTGGTGGAAATATGCAGCTTCAAAATCCGAGAGCATTTTTTTATATTGATTTTCCTCGCGAAAAGTCAGCTTAGCACCAAACTTTAGATGAAAATCGCTTCTCACGCATATTTTCTATTGATATTGCAACAACAACAACAATTCGTACTTTAATTCACTAATGTCCGTGAAGTTTTTTAAGGTACGCGAGTTGTGTTTATTGTCCTGACGGAAAATGATTTCTGTCTTTTGTAAATCAGGTATGTTTTTGCAAGAATTTTTACAATAAGTTGCAACAATAATCTGAACTTATTATTTAAGCATTTTGAAGACAATCTACGAATAAGATTTTTTATGCATAACCAAAAACCAGTATTAATGACTTTTTGGCTGATTTCTGGAACCAATTGCCTTCGGAGCCAACGTACCGAATTCATACCACTCTTTAGCCTCTTGTTTGGATTTCCCATCGTGGTGGTAATCCCGAATCTCATCCATCCAGTGACGAAACGACACATAAAATGGTTTTTGTTTGTATTAAAATGATGCAAAATTGCATCCGAATGTCTTTTTTTTTTGCATTATTAGCGAATGCGGCACCTTTTGTACACATAATCCAAAACTTCACTAAAATATTCCTAACACCGCCTTATGAGATGCTTTCGCGGTTAATCGACAATCATCTAAAGCCTTATACTGCATTTTTGCTATTCTGGTGTTGATATATTTTTTACGTACGAAATGAAGCAGCTCTTCCTTCTACTGTTGCAGTTTGAGGTATAGAGCCTTACATTTTTAATAATTGTTCATGAATTTGTTTTGCTGCTTACTTACATATTTAGATGGCGATTAGAGTGAGCATTCATATCTAAGAAAATAATATCAAGCGCTCCTTCCATGTCAATGTTTCATGTTTCATGAAATACCCATACTATCCATTTTTCGGTTTCAAAAGTAAATATAATATATTATTATATATTATTATATTATAATATAAAACACACATAAAGCTATGATTTCGATGAAGCTTTTATTTCATCGAATGAAATGCTTGAAGACGTCATTATGTATGAAAAACAATGTCATTTAAATGACCGCCTCTGGATTTGTTGCAGCAATGGATCCTTTTGAGGTAGTTTTTGGCCACTTTTTCGCTCATTTCGTGTGGTACCTCGGCGATAATTTAACGAATGCTGATTTTACAAATGCTCCAACGTTTGGGGATTATCGGCGTAAACATGGCCTTTGACGTAGCCAACAAAAAAAGTCAGTTCATAATCTTCAATTGCTAACCAAAATAGACGGTTGTCGTACGGTCATAGCATTCTGAATTGAAATCCGGATTATATGCCACACATTCACTAACAGAAGTGATATTTTCAGCAGTGCATACATTGCGAGGATGCACAGACCTAACTACATCTTTAACGCTTCCAGTCTCTTAAAATTTCTTTACAACCTTGCCAATTCTATGCCGATTATGACGACCACAATCACCCCGTAATGCACGAAAAGTGTCCACGCTTGAATCACCACTTTTGTAGAAAGTTTTAACTATTTAAACGCCTTCTTCGGTTGTTAAACAATTTATATTTGTAAATGGAAATTCTTCCATTAAATAAATAATACTTCACATGACAGGTATTTAACAGCTGACAGTTTTAACTATTTTTAGGTGTCTTTCAGCTGTTAAACGATCCATATTCGTGAATGGCAAACCCTTTGCTTAATAAATAACACTTCAGATGACAGGTACATAACAGTCGTCAGCCTTGCCAGACCGGCGATTTTGAAACCCTGTATTTGTACAGGGTATCTACTACTGTATGTAGATTTTTTGTAAGCACCCATTCATCCAATTGTGTCATACCACAAGACAGGTAAAAGCAATGTCTAGTACGGTTGGATTTTTTTGTTTGTCAGGAGAGGGCTTCGCTATTAAACCGCTTTAAACTGTAAGTTTAAAGGACCCGACAGAAGGCAATGCAGAGTGTCTTCTGTAAAGAACGCCTTGCCGATTCCGCTACTGAGTTCTTGCCTTTAAGATGTTGTCGTTGGCACCAAGACCACACACAGGCTCCGCACTATAAAGTTGTATTCACTAAAGCTTGTTCTTCCTGTAATGCTTGCGTACGATTGTGAGGAGGGGAGGAGAAGATGACCGGGTCTATTGGACATTTTCCCCAAGAAAATTTATCGATTGTTTGATGTCATTTTCAATGGTGAGAAAATGTTCTCTTTCCAAAAAGGGAGAAGTGGAACTTAAAAATAATTAAATTATCTGTGATATAAAGTAGGAAATTTGTGAAAATTTCCAGAAATATAAACGGAAGTGATTAAAGCATAGTGAATTCTATTGGACTGTGGTGAGATATATCAGAGGGAAAAGAGTAACATAGACATCTCTAATGCCAACATTTGCATGATAGAGAAAAACGGATCGTTTTCATTGTCAGAGTTTAAAATGTAATTAAAAGCACACAAAAATCTAATGTTGCCGGACATAATCATTTTGAACAACCAACTTGGTGTGCCAACACCAATGCCACTTACTTGAGTAGGAAACATATTCTACAACACTAGCCTACGACTTCAATACAAGTCTGGTGGTCGTTGATACCTCCTCCATTAGGATTGGATACGACGACTTAATAATGCCCTCAGAGGAAAAAAACAGAACTCCCCAAATGTTGACGACTTTCGCTAATATTGTAAAGACCACGATTTAAAGACATGCACCTGGAATATCCGAATTCACACATAATCGTAGATACGATAGACTGGCCAGATTGCAAAAACAGTGATGTATACTACAGCCGCCAATCAGAAAGCCATGTCAGTACGATGCGTACGTACCAGACGTAAAACCACATCCACGTCTCTTTGCGAAGTATTTTTTAATTATAGAAATTTGTACACACGCCTCGACGGAAGAATGAGATCAGGAGGCGAAAGATACATTTTATGAGTTTCTAGAAGAATCCCATCAGCGAGTCACAACATTAAAATTGTTCTTTTGGATTTTAAATGCCAAAGAGGAAAAAAAGATGTTCTTAGTGCAGCTGCCAACAAAGGCAATCTGCGTAGCAACACCACCGGTAACGGGTTTGGCCTTGCCTTTTTCAGCACAGTGAATATTATGACTGTGACATTAAAATAGCTAGCTTAACTATCGCCCAGTTGAAACCAAGAAACCGCATTCATCACATGGTATGGAAGGTGTGCTTTTAGTATCCTGGACGCTCGTATGATCTGCGGTGCTAACGTAGACTAGGATAAAGTGGTGATCCGAGTTACTACCTTGTACGACATTTACCAGAGCAGATAACGTGCGTGATGGCCTACTCCAACAAACTCTTTCAATAACTACTACTAAACACTTCTAATCCTGAAAGTCCTAACACACAGCTGCTATACACGGAGTGCATTGCAAGGCAACTACCACAAAATTCGAACATTGGTGTGCCCAATTTGAAAAACTGCAAAACAAAATCAAATTTGAAAAACTGCTTGCAGATAACCCTTAATACGATGAGGTACGGCAATGCTATAGCTAATTGTAACGCCTGGCATGAGGGAATGCTCTAGGGAACAGAGAGATACGCTGAATTTTTAAGCAAAAAAAAGCTCGTAAATAGAGCGAAAAAACGAGCATGTAGAAAGATACAAAAACATAGGCAAACCCTTACGATTTCATCAAAAGAATAAAAAGTCAAAATTACGAAATAGAGCTCAACAATCTGGTCAAAAATACGCAGTGAGTGTTAGAGTTATGGAGAGAGTTATTAGTCACTAGTTCTGAAAGTTAGCATAATTGAAGAAGTCACTCCAATCACCGACGTTAACGTAGATTGCCTAACATCGCGTCAAAAGGAAATCAGAATAGAAGCATCGCGGCCTAAGAACATCGAAGATAAGGATGATGGTGGCTTACAAGCAGAACTATTTTAGACCGACAACTATGAGCTCAGGATGAGCATTAATAAGCTCCTAAATATGATTTGCCTCAATGAATGCATGCCCGAAAATTGGAACTTAAATTTACTATGTCTTGTGTGTTCAAAAAAGACAACCTTAGTATGCTTACCAACTATTCCGGTATCAGTCTCTTATCCATGGCTTATAAAGTTCTGGCGAATGTGAAAGGCAATCAAACTTGATTGGACCTTTTCGGTGCCTAATTCTACAAATGATAAGATGTATACATTGCGACAAACGTAGGAGCAGACTCAAATAAAAGCTGTCGACACATATATCAAATTTTCGTCGATTATAAGGCTAACCTCGACAGTCGGATACGGCAAAAAATTGTGTGAATGCAGTCCTGCAGGATGGCATTGGGGGCCATGAAGTCCTCATCAAAAATAAGCAAAATCCTACTGAACAGTCAGTCTATCTTGCGATCTCTTTAACGTACAATTAGAGATGGTTGGAGAAAAACCGCAGTGCCGTTCACTATTCTTAAAGAAATATGTTAAATATTTATCCGATACGGACACAAACATAATGATGGTCACCTCGATGTGTCCGATGAGCTACTAAAATAGTCGACTAGTCTACGAGTCTAGTAGAAGCTTTCAAACTGACGTTCGGAATCGTCGTTAAATTGTAGGTCCCGTTGAGTGAGTCTAAAAAAAAGAATGCGTGCAAGCTATATAAAGGAATTTGACCGAAATCTGCTAGATGTTACTGCTGTCTTCTCAAGCATTGGGAAGGAGTTAGCAAAAGTGCCTCTGACGGTAGACGAGTCTTTTATTGTGACAGACAAAGAGTGTAATCATTTGGAACGCCTGCGTGAACGTCGACCAGAGTTATAAATTTGGTGATTTTATCTAATTTAGCCTCTTCTTCTTCTTAGGTGACGACTGGAATAGACATCCTTATCTATTATACGCCGCCCGTAGAAAATAATTCCAAGCGTTTCGATCTTCTGCGCTTCTCCTCCAATTCGTCACACCAAGCTTCGACAGTATTTCAAAAACCTGGTCCTTCCAACGGAGTTTTGGTCGCCCTCTTCTGCGCCGTCCATCGAGTTCGTTGTCGAAAACTTTTCCTGCCGGAGCGTTTGGGTCCACCCGCACAATATGACCCAGTCATTGCAATGCCTGTATATTAATGCGGTTGACCAAGTCGATGTCGGTATATAGCTCATACAGCTCATTGTTCATGCGAACCGATGATGATGGATCCATATATTTTCCGGAGTATTTTCTTCTCGAAAACTGCCAGTACTGATTCATTTGCTAGCGTCATAACCCAGGATTCTGCTCCACATAACAAGACGGGTAGAACCAACGTCTGGTACAGTCGGATTTTTGTTTGTCGAGAGAGGAAATGGGGAAATTCCTAATTTGGGCCTTCTGATTGTTCTTCACTTGGGAGTAACCAGATCCCTCTGCAGAATTTCCTAAGCAGCACACGACTTCCGACCTTCGAGCAAGTATTCCCTGGTAATACCATCAGACATCCGTTTGATGGTAGCTAAAGTGAGAAGGCGACTAGTTGAGAAACCTAAATGGCATGCTAACACCGATGCGTAACTTCTGTTACTGAAACTCAACTCACCAGCCTAGTGGTCGTTGGCAGCCCCAACACTAGGATCGGATGCAGTGGCCTGATAATCCGCTCATCTTAAATAAATTTTATCATGAAAGTACCGAAGAAAATAATAATAAAACTAATTGTATCAGCCTCGAAATTAGGAGAATAGTATTGCCTGAACACAGATGCTTCTGAGCGCTTGGCTAGCAATTTAAGAACAAAGCCCTCGATGAACAAAAATCCAACTGTACCAGTCACTAGTTCTGTCTGTCTCGTCCTGAGTCTTCGAGAGAAAAAATTTTATACCGACATTGAGTGAATCATATACTGTAGGCTTACACCGACATGATCAAGCGCAACACACCGATTGCTTTGACTCTGCCATATTCAAAGAACTCCACTACAAAAGTTCATCGACAAAAAATTTGGTAGGCGAAGCGGAATATGTCCACTCTAGCTCCGTTGAAAGGACTTAGAGATCGACCCGAATCTTGACACGAAGAATTGGAGGTGCAGCGCTAAACAACCCGAAATACTGGAAATTTCGTCATCATATAAATAAATAAGCAAGTATTATGTCCGGGGAAGGTCGTTAACTTATGATTTAGTCAGCAATCCCCCAAGTTTAATTTTATCGGAACTCTATTAATTAAGTAATTCAAATGTGATAAACATGTCATTTCTGCTATTGTTATGAAGGGATCTGTTTCGGATCCGATGGTGTAGGGTATTTTATGCCCAGCTGTTCATTTCTGCAATTTTGTGACTAAATTAAAATTCAACCGAAATCATTAACCAAATCCAAATGTCATTTCAGTATACCTCTACAGAAAATTCACTAGGCCATTCGCTCCGATGGTAAGGCATAAGGCGGAACAGCCATAGTTTTTACAAATACCAAAGTCGCTTCAAACTACTAACGTAGCTATTCGGGAATTCGATGGCCCACATTCAAATTCAAAGAAAGATGATTTTTTGACAATTTTAAATCCTTATTTTTATCAGTAGCTGTCAATAAATGTTGTCATTTAAAAAAAAATGTCTCTTCTTTGCTTTTCAAAAATCGCTTTAGATGCAAGCTGAAAATGCAAACGATATAATATCCATATCTCTTTTAATTCCACTCTTTTTGCTTCATAATCCTTTACTTCCGCGGCTGCCACATTTCCACTATTTCGGTTTCACATCAAAGTTTTGCCATATTTCACTTAAGTCGTTTTAATCCAGCCATTAAAGGAGTAGCGATCCCGGATCGGACTTCTATCACAGCTGACGCATAAGAGCGCCAATGTGTCTGTTACTCTCCATGAGAGAAAGCAAAACAACAACAAATGATTAATGTTCTAAAGTTGAGTACATTTTTTATTGTTAAGTTTTCTTTGCTTGTAGACAAGTGTAGATTTCACTTCGATGTTGATCCCCACTTTCTTAACACATAATTTTATATTGGCCATGATGACGCTCATATGTTTTACGTTTCACACACATAGTTCTTTAGCTGCAGATGCATATGGAGAAAATTGAAATGATAAGCGGAAAGATTGTCATGGGGTATTATAATTATAATTCCATATTCAACATTCATCGTAAGAGCACTTGTGTTGGTGGTAAAAACTTTTGAAGTCACTTCGCTCAAGTAATGGAAGAGACTATTGTTGCAAAAGGGATTTTTGTTGTTGAAATGTTTGACTTTTTAAAACTGATTTTGTTTACTTTAAAACTTACCATTGATAATTGATTTTCAATGCTTGAGAAGACTGTAGTAATATCACATATTTTTCACCCATATTTTTCTACACCATGAACTTGTGTATATAATATATGACTTGTCGAAGATAACACCAGTCGGCTTAACTGCCGCTTCAACATCAAAGACTGTCATTTTTTAAAGCCTTATTTAGAATCCATCCACCACAGAGTTCTTATCGTTTAATGTTATTCTACAAACCCATATCAGCCTCACAGAAATATCGTTCCCGTATAGAACTTGAATAAGTTTTAGCCGGAGTGGACTTTCGAAGTCAGCCCTATGTTTTCTTTTTTTTGGGTCTTTGGACCAATCAGTTTGGTTTGTTGAATCACATAATAATATCCGAAAAAAGTTTACATAAAGTACCGAGAATTAGCCCAAAAAACACAAAATAATTACTATTTCTTCAAATCTATTGTATCGTTTTTTAACTTTTCTTCTCAGAAAAGACTTAAGTTCTCGTTGCGAGGTTTGTTTTATGTCTTCTACCGCCTGAAGTTCTCGAAGTGGTAATTTGAGTTTTGGAAAAAGGAAAAAAATCACCCGGAGCGATGTAAGCCGAGTACGGAGTTGTTCGGGAATATAATATTTATTATGGTTTTGCCAGAAATTCGTTCACAATGATAGGCTTGTGAGATAGCGCTTTATCGTGGTTTAAAGTTCATAAGATTTCTTTTCGCTAATCTGATTTTTTTCAATGAATTTTTGCTCTCATTTATAACGTGATTTTTGTTACCGCAATTGACTCATTACAGCATGTCTTCAGCTACCTTCATCATATTGAATTTTTAAAGAAAATTCAGATCTTTTGCAACTAGTCCAGCGGCAATGCTTTTCATACAAAGGCGGTCTCAAAACTAGCTGGTCTAACAAAGAAGATACAAAAAAGTCGGAATAATTCGTCTTTATTTTTCAACATAATCTCAACCGTAGATGGGTTTTGCCTTTCTGAAGATAATCAGTGAAAATAATTCCATGTGCATCCCAAAAAACAGAAGCCATGACCTTGCCTTGCAGATGGAACCGTCTTCGCCGCTGCTTTGACTGTTCCTTTATCTCGGATGTGAAGTGTGGTGGATCCATGTCCCATTCACGGTTATAAATCGAAACAAAAATGCGACTTCATTACGGTAAAACATCTCCAAACACTACTGAAACATCTTCATGATGCTGTTTTTGCTCTGTTGAAAGTAAGCGCGGCACCCATCTTATGCACAGCTTTCTCATCTTCAAATACGATGTACAGCACTTTTTGAAACCCCTATTATTTGAACTAGCTCAAGTAAAGTAAAGTAATTCAATACCATTTAGTCGACTTTCTTAACCGTATCTGGAGTAGACATCTTAATTGGTGTATCACTACGCTGTCCGTCTTGGCAGCTCGTACGCCCTCGTTTATACTCTGCTACCAAATTTTTTTACAATAGTAAACGAAAGAGCAGACTCCGCCAGAATAGAATTTACTAGCTCGGCTTTAGTATTGATAGGACTGAGATCTTTTAAATGGAAATATTGATTTACATAACGGTGACCAATTTTTTCCATGTTTACAAACTCACTGAGACCGTTTAATTTTGATGACTCAAATAAAAATACTAAATAACGTTTCAATTTGAAACTTAAGACATATGTTTTATAAGGTTGCCACTCTAACACCAAAATAAATTTTGCAAACAAGGTCGGCTAGTTTCGGACTTTAACCTAATAATCATGTAATATGATACACGGCTTCTGGGACACAGAAAGTTCAACGGTTATCACTCTCAAACTTGAATAACGAATTTAAATGGTGATTCCTTCGAAATTTCGAAACACACAGAACAGATGAACTGACAAAATCAAGTACTGTAAATAACAGGTCAAGCTCAAACTTCGTGCCAGTATACACAACAGTAGTGCCAATCTAGACATAAAAAGAATTTTGACAATCTCTACAAACGGGCTTTTCTAATAATTAATCATAATCCTGTACTTTTTTGACTGAATGTTTATGGATTGGAGTGTTTCCTTTGCACATCTAGATGATTCTATTTAAGTGCTAAAGCAACATAGGATTTCATAAGTTTTAAGGTAATATCGCAAATAAATTTATATAAATTCTATGTTCGAAAAAATACCTAAAACATTTTAGACATTTACCTATTATGAAATGGTAAATGTTTCCAAGTATTTTAGGCACTTCTACGCATCATTTCTTTTAATACTGTTAATCTTCAACTGCACTTTTGCGTAATACAGAAGGAAGAAGGCAGTATCTTCTATGTTATTCAATAAAATTGATTGGTTATAACTAAACATTGCATTCAATATCTATATAAAATTCAACAAAAAGCTGCACCAAGTATCAATAAGGACATTCTTGTATACGAAAAGTGTTGATGAGGGTAGATTTCTATATGAAAAGTGCCAACAAAGACAATTTCCTGTAAGAAACAAAAAACAAAAAAATTTTTTCCTATATTAATTATCAACAAACACTTCTCTGTACGAAGAAAGTCAACTTTCTTTCAATGGGAAGTTGCCTTTTCTTAGAAAATTACTAGTAGCAGGCAAATTGAATTGTCAATACAATGATATTAATTAAAATTAAATTTAAAAAAAAAAACAAATATCGAAATGCAGTCTCTCTGAATTTAATACAAATTAATGTATTACATTAACCATTACGGTAAACTATTACGCCCAATCTACTTTTAAAACTTTAATATTCGCTGTATAATCCTATTCATTTATAATATAAAATAAATTATTTTAGAAAAATTTATCCGAAAATGTTATTCTAGGACTACATAACCGTACTACAAATAGTACTGAATGGTTATCAAATTACAAGTACTTGTCTTCTATAGCAAGCTAATGTTAAAATCATAGGTGTTTAAGTCGAATAAGAACAACTACCGTACCAGTTGTATTTATTCTACCGATGGGTATGAACAATCTTTGCTGCAGATCTTTTGACTAAATGTGTTTCAGTACCTTTTGAATCTATCGTTTTAAGCGACATCCATGTGCGTGTTTTTGGCTGGCTGGCTGGCTGGTGAACACGATAATTGTTATAAATCTTTATGAAACCTAACACTTTTCACTCTTTAATATTTTGTTCAATCGTAGCAGCACATTATGAATGGGCTATATCGATCAATCCCTTCTGGCATCCTTATACAAATTGACCGATTTTCGAAACAAATTTTCTTGTAAGTTTTAATTTCTTTACTGCGGCAACCCAAATTTGTGTCCATTGCATTAAAAAAAATCGAGTGATTAGATTAACAATGACCCTTCTAGTACAAACGATCGATTTGATCTATATATTGTTAGAATCATATTTTTCATTACAGTTACAATAAATTCTGTTAAAATTGACGGTTTGCTAAAAGAGAGCCCTAGAATGGAAATGATGCGAATTGGCACGCATCTTCTGGTGTTTCCCATACAAATTCAACATTTAATTTGTAATTTCTAATCAGTAGAGTTGCCCATTTAGCTTCTTTTGCCCTTAAATTTTGTTTGTTTTTTTTTTTTTTTTTTTTTTGTTCAACCTGTTTGGCAATTAATTTCTTCTGGAAAATATCGACTGGACACATTTCTGAATTTTGTTCCGAATTTATTGAAAATGTGGATGATAATTTAGGGTACCAATTTATTTTACCTATTCATGAGTCGGAAAGTCGGATATTTTTGTGTGTCACATAATCTGAAACCGATTCTAACGCAAAACTGATTTTCAGAGTAATTCGAAAACCGGATTTCCAGATTTGGTTGAATAATTGAACATTCTAATCGTCGCTATCAATAATTTTCAAATTCTTCAATTTTCTTTCTTTTCTTACGAATTATAATCTTTTTTTTGTTAATAATAAAATATTAAAACTTATTGAAGTATAAAGAAAGTCTCAAATACTTCTACTAAAAATTATTTCAGATTCAAAACCACAGATTGCTCCCAGAAATAGGTTAAAACCTTTTTTGTTTTTCGGTGAAATAGCTTGGAGAAATGTTTGCGAAGTGAAAACATTAAAGTTATTCAAACGGAAATTTGAAACATTGAAAGTTTTTTTAATGTATCAATGCCTTCATACGAACTATAATCGAATTTTGTTACTAAACAAAGAAAAGTACATTTAAATATCTAAAAAGACGGACTCTTAAGTGTGATACTAAAACACAATTACTACAGAAAAACTATTTAAATAATCGGCTTATGTTTCAACCTACTGGACTGGGTCTTCCCAATTGAGTACAAAAAAATGAAAATTTGATACATTTAGTAATAAAATATAAACATCAATAAGAAAATCAACTTCGCACAATATCTTTGACTTTTTTGATCAATACTTAAGAGGCAAAAAGGATTTTTTATTCAGGTTATGGTTAGCATTTTAATAGATTTCACCCCCGAAGACAATGTTAAATCCGTACAAGTAGTCGAATCATATACAGCGTTTGATGAAATATACATCATACGAGGTGTGATCAAAAAATAACCGTTATTTTCAATTTTTTCAAAAAGTATTTATATATTCATCAATTTCTATTTTATTTCCTTTCTATTTTATTTCTCCCTTAGATATAATACAATTGTGTTAGCGCTTCTTCTAACCCTCGAAATACTGTTTCGATTTTTCTTTTATCTCCTCAATCTTAGCAAAACGCTTTCTTTTCATTGCTGTGTTCAGTTTTGGGAAGAGGAAAAAGTCAGCGGGAGCCAAGACCGTTGAGGCACGATTGCGGTTTTGTTTTTGGCAAAAATCTCACGCACAAGCATCGATGTGTGAGCTGGTTCGTTATCATGGTGCAAAATCCACGATTGCTTTTTCCACAATTCTGTGCGTTTCTGACGAATTGCTTCGCGCAAACGGCGCATAACTTCAAGGTAGTATTCCTTATTGACCGTACGATCTTGTGGCAAGAATTCATGATGCACCAAGCCATTGCAATCGAAGAAAACAGTGAACAAAACCTTAACATTTGACCGAACTTGATGTGATTTTTCGGCCTTCTGGACGTTTCCATTGGGATGATTGGGCTTTGGTTTCAATGTCATAGCCATACATCCATGATTCGTCACCAGTTATGACCTTTTTGAGGAAATCTGGATCATCGTTGACGACGTTCAACAGCTCCTGAGCGATGTCCATGCGATGTTGTTTTTCCTCAAAATTTAGCAATTTTGGAACAATCTTCACTGCCGCACGTTTCATGCCTAAATCCGTAAAAATTGCTTGGCATGAGCCGAACGATATGCTAACATCTCTAATAGTGATTCGACGATTATCCAAAATCATTTTCTTCACTGCTTCAATGTTTTCATCGGTTGTTGACGTGCTCAGCCGACCAGGACAAGCATCGTCATTGACATCTTCTCGGCCTTCCTTAAACCGGTTAGACCACAATTGAACTTGTGTTCTGCTCATAGTAAACTCGCCAAACGCCACAGTCAACATTTCAAATGTCCTTGCACATTTAATTTCATTTTTTACACAAAACTTAATACAGTTTCTTTGATCGCTTACTTTTTCGAACAGTAAAACATCGAACAGCACACCAAAACACGACTAACCTTTTTATCTGTCAAAAACAAACTGACAATCCAAAATGGCTGATATTGTCAACATATATAACAGACATGTGTACCAAATTCGCAACACTTTAGATTACAGGTATTATCCAGCTGGCAGCCTTGCCGGACCGTCGGTTTTAAAACCACTAAATGGATAACCCATATGTGTTTAACATAGATAGGTCTTATTTTATATACACATTATATGTATATATATAAATATATATATATGTATATATACAGTATATGTATATATACAGTGGTGGTCAAAACATATGCAACTTAAGTGGAATTTTATTTCAAACTAAAAACTTTTTTAATCGAAACATCTTAAGAACTTTCTTCATTTATTTTTTTTATAAAATTCAGTTTTTTTTTAGTTCGCAGTCAAAAAGGTTTACTTTGATTTACAAATTTTTAAGGAAAATGACTGGAAATAAATACAGTTCGGGATTAAAAACAAGAGTTTTAAGTGATTTTGAAAATGGACTTGCTCAAAGTTTGTCGCATAGTAAACAATGGAAACCTCCAAACAAATCATGAAGATGGAAGACCCCTTGTAACAACTGCACGTAAGGATCGGGAAATCAATCATTTTTCTAAGAAATTTCCAAAAGCTGTTCCCAGAGAAGTTAAAACAGAAATTCCCGTAGATACGAGTATTTCCACTATAAAAATAAGAGCCCGAGATTACGGTCTCAGAAGCTACAGGTGCATCAAAAAACCGCTTGTGTCAGATAAAAATCGTAGACCTCGCCTCAGTTTTGCTCAAACACATTTTAATTTTACTCAACAGCAACGGAAAAATGTGTTACGTCAGACGAGTCAAAATGTAAGCTCCGAGGATCAAATGCAGATGCCAATGTTCGACAACCTCGGGGAGGAAAGTTTAATCATAGGTACACAACCCCCACAGTAAAGCACGGAGGAAGAAATATCATGATGTGGGGATGTTACTCGGGATATGGAATAGGTCCAATTCACCGCATTACTGATACAATGACAGCCACAATCTATAGAGATTTTCTGAGCTCAGTTATGCTTCCGTACGCTGACTGGTAAATGCCAATTTCGTGGACATTTCAGCACGACAACGATTCCAAACACATGGCTAGGGCTGTTTGGAGGAGAATCAAATCAAGGTTATGTCGTGGTCATCTCAATCTCCCGATCCCAAGCCGATGGAGAACATGTGGATGATGGCCAAACGTAATATCTGAAATGTAGCA
The DNA here is from genome assembly GCA_019455685.1 of Philornis downsi. Taxonomy (NCBI): domain Eukaryota; kingdom Metazoa; phylum Arthropoda; class Insecta; order Diptera; family Muscidae; genus Philornis; species Philornis downsi. Next base: position 842,325 of record JAHXMU010000033.1, on the reverse strand, counting down.
TTTCAAAATGGTGATGAACTTTTTTTAAGTTGCATATGTTTTGACCACCACTGTATATATGCATAATAACAATAAACAAAACAAATAAATTAAAATAATAAATAATAAATAAATACGGCTTTCCTCCGATATTATGAAAATGTATACATATAATTATATGTATACAAATGTATACATATAATTTGCCTGAAAGAAACTGATTTACCCAGATTTTTAGTCTGTTGAATACCCGTAGAAAACGCGTTTTTTAAAAAATGTATTATTTCGAATAATTCAAAATTCGGATTTTTCAAAAAGTCTGACATTTTAACATTTTGTCCATTACAAATGCAATAAGCCAGGGACTTCAGAAAGTTATAATGAAGTTTCGTCCTTTAATCCGGAGAATTTTTTGACAAGATCGTATTCATTTTCTACGGCCCTTCTGGCAGCGCTTAAATTTTTGCCCCAACGCAAAGGAACGTTTGGTAGGTTTGGTATGGTGAAGGGTTATCGCTTTCAAAACCGCCGGTCTGCCGTCTTAGATTTTGCTGTTTGCATTTTTTTTTTTTAATTTTTTCCAACATTTACCTTGTTTTTTTGCCGGTTACTGGCAACACTGCGGCTGGTTATCATTTTCCAAATTCTCGCGAGTGCAGCAAACACAATTTAGTACACAATCACGAGCCGGCCAGTGTGGGGGTTTCTTTGTTTGTTGGTGGTGCGCGCAGCGATAATCACCATGAGTGAGAAGGAACAATTGCAAGCAGAGCAAATAATGAAGTATGGTTTAAAACTTAAACTGTTCATATTAAACTGCGGAGCTCTCAGCCATGAACGTCTTGGTCATGATATTGCCCGAGAATTTAAGAGCAAACTCGACTATTGTGACGAAGATGCAAGCAGTATATTTGAAACAATTTTGAACTCGAAATTCTTACACTATTCCACGTTAGTGTTTATATTCAATGGATACTGCCGCTGTCGTGCCCACATCTTGCAAGCAATCCTCTTTTGCATTAGTGAGAATATTTATCTGCGCTACAAAGCAAAATTACTCATTTTGAATCATAACAACAGTTGTTGCCGCAAACCACGAGACTGGGTGTTTGAATATTGTGTGGAGGATGACGTGCAACTGAACTGTGGCATATATGATAACCTCATCATATTCCAGAACAATGTGCAAAACGAAATGGACATATCCCAAGCCTACCTCCTCATGCTGACCATATCTGATGCAACACCTTTGAAGTCCATACAGGAAATTTTGAAGTGCTGCCTTCGTCCCACGAAGCACGAGGTGGTCAGGTCGTCAACAAATGCTGAATTATATTTCTACACAATAAATCCTGCCTTGGCCATTATCGTCAACAACTACTACTTCACCAGCCCTCAAAAAGTAAGGAAAGGCAGTGAACTGGATGTTGTACAACTGATGAGATCTTTGAAAATTGCCCGCATTCCTTATATTCTCGTTGAGGATTGCAATCGCGCGGAGTTAATTAAAATCATCGACTACATCGAAAAGAAGGATTTTAAGCCTCTGAAAAGTTTCCTGTTCTTTTTAATGTCCCATGGTGACTCCGACAATGTGATCTATACTTATGATGGCCAGATGAATGTCAATATCGATGTGGTCAATCGCATCCAGTCAAATACGTCTCTGGAGGATGCTGAAAAACTTGTAGTGTTCAATGCCTGTCGTGGTCCCATCGATTTAGACTACGCGCTCGATGAAGATGTGGAAGACATCCGACCAACTGATGCCGGACATTTGCAGAATAACACCATTGTGCTGTACAGTGTGCCCGATCGTATACAATCACCTCGATCGGTGGACGAAGGTTGCCCCTTCATGCAGAGTTTTTGTCGGCATTTCAGTAAAATTGACCATACAGATGACGTACGTCGCATGGAAGAGCACATCACTGAGGATCTCAAGGAAACGGACTATTTCGATGGTTTTGTCAAATGTTCCGAATTGGTGATGAAAGATGCGGGAAAGTGTCATAATATCATACAGACACCAGCTAACGCTATGGCCATAATGCGTCTGATTGAATCCATTTTGAAAGAATTTCCAACGCGCGATAGTGACGACAATACTACACAATATCAGAGCGAGAGTGCTGAAGAGGCTTGTGGAGGGGAGAAGGTAGCTGGCGATAATGACGGTCATAAGATAAGAACACTGTTCCACATCTGTGGTACATTAAACGAAACAAAATTTCCTAAAATCTCAATAATTAATAAATATTTTTCATCTGACATCGATCAGGATTGATTTGATTTGCGATGAATATGTTGTATTAGATAAAATAAAGATTACAAAATAATATAATGTGATGAATGTGATCGACTACATTTAATAGGTTTTCAGTTTGTATATAAAAATGACAATTCGAACTTTTTAGTTCCTGGCCATTTTCAATCGTAATAAAGTATTTAAGATAACATTAACGTAAAGAAAGCATAAGCACTACGTAAAAGTATCTTATTCGAATATCTTTCAAAATATTCTAACCAGAACATAAATTTCAGTCAGGTGAACTGACTTACATATACCTTCAATCAACATCCTTTTGCGTTGCAGTGGAAAAGCGACGGTTGCCAGAAGGGGCGTGGTGAATTGGTTTGTCGCTGTTATCTTCAATTCTTCTCATGAAGATATAAAAATTCCGTGAAATAAAGCGCAATAAAAGACGCAAAATTATAACATCCATTTGAACAATGTAGAGACATTAATGGGCGTGGCAGCGTCGCCCGTTTTCGTTTTTGGAAGTTAGTTAACCATAGGCAGGATGTATGCCCAATTTGGCAAAGCTTACACAACTAATTGGAATACAAGGTGTGTTAAAAAAATAAAGTAAATTTTCAAATTTCGCGCGCGTCTCGAAAATATGTTGACGGTTTTATCCATATAGCATGTTTAGTTTGTTTGTGAGAGGCATAAATAAGACAAGTGTTTTGTGTATTTGGCGATTCGGTTTTTATCTCCTCAATCGTCGCAAAACGCCGTCCTTTCATGGGTCTCTCCAATCTTGGGAACAGGAAAAAGTCGCTGGGGGCCAAATCTGGTGAATGAATGGCTGAGACATGATAACAGTGTTGTTTTTGGCCAAATAATCTCTCACAAGCAAAGATGAGTGAGCGGGTGCACGAATTTTTTCCACAATTCCGGGCGTTTTTTTCATATTGCTTTACGCAAATTGCGCATAACTTCAAGGTAATACTCCTAATTTACGGCACGACCTTGTAGTAAGAACTCCTGATGCACTATGCCATGGTAATCGAAGAAACCAGTGAGCAAAACCTTGACATTTGATCGAACTTGGCGTGCTTTTTTTGTTCTTGGCTCTGCTGGACTCTTCCATTGGGAAGATTCGTCACCAATTATGACCTATTTAAGCAAATCTGGATCATCGTTGACGTCATTCAACAATTCCTGAGCGATGCTCATGCGACGTTGTTTTTGGTCAAAACTCAGCAATTTTGGAACGAACTTCGCTGCCACACGCTTCATGTCCAAAATCGGTTGGCATGAGCCAACCGATATGCCGACATTCTCAGCAACTTCTCTAATTGCGATTCGACGATTCTCCATAACAACTTTCTTCGCTTTCTCAACATTTTCATCGGTTGTTGATGTGCTGGGGCATCCAGAGCGAGCGTCGTCATTCACATCTTCTCGACCTTCCGACCTTACAAAAGCTTGTACCACTTGTAAACATTGTTTTGACTCAGAGTACTCTCACCGTATGTCACTGTCAACATTTCAAGTGTTTTTGAGCACTTAATTCCATTTTTTACACAACATTTGATATATTTTTTTCGACAGCAGAAAATCGCCGAACACGCAGACGAGTGTACCAACATAAAAAAAATAATAATCGAAAGTCGAATGTACGTAACGCGATTCAAATAACGAAACGGTGTTTTGTTATTTTTAAAAAATTTCAACACGTTTGACCCAATCAAGACGGAAGGACAGACTAACTTTATTTTTAACTAATTTTCTTTACTAATAACAATTTTGCTTACTTGCTAAAATATTACAATTTTGCTTGCTAGCTAAAAAAAAAATGTTGGTTTATTTTATTTAAAATTATCTGGAAATATATGTTTCGCAATGTACCGGAAATGGTAATTGACTTTTTGTTTTACAAATTTCGTTTAAGAATTCCTCGAATTTACCAGTTTTCGTAACGGGATCAGTGTTTTTATTTGAAACTCGCGCAAAATATGAAAATTCCACTTATTTTTTTGAACACACCCCGTACTCACACAGAAAAAAATATATTACGTTTTGTGTTTATAGCACGATTCGTGCATCACCCTGTATATTTAACTGCAACAACTCTGGAAAATCCATATTTTCTCTTAGTGGACTCAATTTCTCCCACAAATTTTGGTGGTAGCTGTCACTTTACACAAAATTTGTTATATCTCTATACATTTCCTCCTTTGCTTCACTCACTCATACAGAGTAGAAACGTTTTTTCAAGCAATCACAACAACTTTAATTCACACCTTTTTTTCAGTATTTTCTCGTTTTACAAATTACATGTGAGTGTTAATTTTTCACTACTGCCAACCAGGAGACATTAAAAATAATTGCCTCTGAAAAAGAACCAAAAAAAAAACATAAATTTCTACTCAATGATTTCAGTTTCCGAAATCACACACACACACAGCCAGAGAAAGATCTACAGCAAAATAGCTGTCCCCCTATGAATATTCTCTCCGCCATTAGTTAGCTTGAATTTTGAATGCATCACTGAAATGTTTGCCCATTTTTTCTCGGGCGTCTTTTTATATCTTCTTCTTCTTCCTCTTACATTACAAAATCTCAATGAAAATCATAAATGGTGGAATAAACTTTTTCATATAAATCATAATTTTTTCTACGTGGCTGATGGGGGTTATAAGGAAGGGACGACATCTTTGTCATATGTAGATGATGGCAACGGGCGAGTATTTTTATGAAATGTACAAATTTGCTAATTTACCATAAAACTTTGAATATTTATTTAAGTTGTAAATGTAGAAGCGATACGGCACGAATATGCAGCAGCAGTGGCAGCAGCAACAGGCAACAGGCAAACTTAGTTCACCCCGTCTGCTTACATGGACGCCATCCCATTGCAGAGGAAGATAGTGAGTGAAAGCGGCGAGTATGTTGCCTTTTGTGATAATCTTTAAGAAATTTTGATTAAATTTTGGCTCACATCCAATTAAATGGAAAGAAATTAGGGTGCAGGCAGAGGGAGTACACCGGGTAGAAGAGCTAGAGCTGAACTGTTAACCTACCGTAAAGGATCGATGGGAGATGAGATTTGAAGTTGTTCACTGCTCGCAGCATATTGAGGTGGTAACAACAACAGATTTTCAACAAAGATCTGGAAGGTCTTTTTAAAATTCATCGAATTACACAGTAAAGCAAATGAACGTTTCTAAAATATCAACTGTTAGCTTGTAAAATAATGCAATTATTTGATTAATTATTTAATTATTGTATTGATATTGTAAGACCATTGATACATTTTAACAATTGGGCATCATATTTCGAATATACCATTTAATTATAGTTTCTCAATGTGCTGTTGATCTTACAATTATTTCGATGTCTACAAAGACTTGTACATATGTTAGATCCCTGTCCGTTTCTTTGTGCGAGCATGTAATTTGACGTCATGTCGTCTGCATATTCTGAAGAGGCTACAAAAGTTCTAATATTAGAAGGAAATATTGCATTGAAAACGCTAACAAGCACGATGGTAAGGAATAACACTCAAAGGAAATCTTTAGCGCTTTCACGCCTTCACCCGAAGGAATGGAAAATATAATACCCAGCAGAAAGCTTTTAAAGGTCAAAAGATGCTTGACCAAATGTGTACCATGACTTTTTAAGTCACTTCAGCAATGTCCGTCTATCCTGACTGATGGATGCTATAACTGCCGTAAATTTGTATGAAACTTCAGAAAAATTTGTCACAGTATAATATTTTGCTAGATCTTAGGATCTTAGCAATGCAAATAAGCTATATCTACCCATCCCTTCCGGTAAATCCCCTAACAAATTGGCTGTCTTTCCGAAATTTAGTTTTCTACCTGTAGCTCCTTATTCGTATTTTGCAGCAACTTTTTATCCATTATATTGACTTATAAATCCTGGCATTATTTTAAAAAAGATCAACCATTTAAACACTCCCTACTTTGTAGAACGACCGCTTTAACCTATATTCATGTCCTTTTTTTACTTTTATATTTATCCAAACTCACGATCAGTTTAGCTTAGCTTTAGCTTTAGCTTTTTGCAAAACTTGATTCAAGAAAAGAAGTTTTGCAAAACGACATTCTCATAACGCCAGGCTGGATCCTCATCGAGTCCAGCCAAGGATCCTCATCAGCAGACTTGGTATAGGGTGGTTTTTTAATCCTAGCTTTTTTAAAAATCGAATAAAACACTCAAATTTGCATCATATATTAAATTGTTTTATTGGAATCGATAAATTGGTCTTTGCCATTTAATTTTTAAAGATAATTTCATGTAAACGTTGTCCGCGGCTCCGTCCCAAAATGTCCATTCGGGAGGTTCAACTTTTCGTCACATTTTCGAGCATTTCGGCCTGTATCCCACGAATAACGCGTGTTATGTTATCCTGTAAGGTTTCAATAGTGTTCGGCTTGTCCACATAAACTAACGACTTGACATAACCCCACAAGAAATAATCAAGAAGCTTTAAATCGCAAGATCTTGGGGGCCAACTCACAGGGCCAAATCGGGAGAAAAGCGGTACACCAACCAAATTCATCCCTCAACATATCCATTGTTTCACGAGCAGTGTGGTATATTGCACCATCCTGATGAAACCACATGTCAACCAAGTTCAACGCAGCCAATTGGGGCAAAAATCGCTCATCATGACTCGATATCGTTCGCCGTTGACGGCAACGTTTCTTTCACGGTCGTCTTTCTTTGAACAAAAATGGACCGATGATGCCACCAGCCCATAAACCACACCAGACTGTCGTTTTTTCTGGGTGCATCGGTAATTCATGGATAGCATGTGGCTGTTCATCACTCCAGATGCGACAGTTTTGCTTGTGTACGTATCCGTTCAGCAAGAAATGAGTCTTATTGCTGAACACAATTTTTCGATAAAACAGCGGATTTTCATTGAGCTTTTGTAACGCCCATTCACCAAAAATTAGACGTTGTGGTAAATCATTCGTCATTCCATGATGAAATGGCAGAGTATACTATACACTTTTCACTTTGACAGATGACGTTTGGACGCCATCACCAACCAGTGCTGCCAACTTAAACAAAACTTAAATCTTAAAAAAACACCCTACATAATCTACAAAGTTTCAGATGAATAAGATCTGAAACTCTCAACATAATGAGAATTACTTAACGATTGCACAGACTGGAAAATGCGACAGGCATTCACATATGAGAAACATTCACTGGTCTTAAGCTTGAGTAAGCATAAAAACAAAGTTCTATTACACAGACCGAACAAACTATATCTTTATTTAGTTGCTCTAAATTTGGTGAAATGTTGCCATTGAGCATTTTAGCATTTATTGAAGCTTTCTTAAGAAATGCGTTCACAAAAAGTATTTTAGTTATTGCACAAAAAACAGACATACCGTATTTTACTTTTTCCAACACTGTTTACATGTACAGTGTTATCCATTCAGTGGTTTTAAAACCGTCGGTCTGGCAAGGCTGTCAGCTGTTAAATGCCTGTCACGTGAAATGTTATTTATTAAGTGAAAGATTTGCCATTTAATTGTTTAACAACCGAAGAAGGCATTTAAACAATTAAAACTTTCTGCAAAAACGGTGATTTAAACGTGGGCGCTCTTCCTACATTACGGGGTGACTATGGTCGTCGTAATCGACCTACAGTCCAAGGAATGGGCAAGATTATAAAGAAGTTTGAAGGGACTGGAAGCGTTACGGATGTGGTCAGGACTGTGCATCATCGCAATGTACACACTGCCGAAAATATCGCATATGTTAGTGAAAGTGTGGCGGATAATCCCAATTTTAATTCAGAGCGCTATGGCCGCTATGATAACCGACTTTTTTTGTGCCCGCAATTGAAGATTATGAACTGGACAATATGTGGTTTCAACAAGACGGTGCCACGAGCCACACAACACGACCGATTTTGGCTTTGTTATACGAAAAGTTTCCAAAAGGCGTAGTTTCACATTTTGGCGACCTCAATTTTGGCGACCAAGATCATGCGATTTGACGCCATTAGACTTTTTTTGTGTGTCGAAAGTGGTCAAAGACTACTTCAAAATGACCCACTGCTGTAACCAATCCAGAGGTGGTTATTTAAATGAGACCGTATTTCGCACATAATGGCAAGGTCCAAGCTTTATAATGAAATAAAAGTTTCATTGAAATCATAGCTTTATGTGTGTTTTTATTTTATTTAACTTTACATACCCTATTTTCAGACTCATTCAGGATATATTGGTATACCAGATAGCTAAACACGTTATTACAATGCTCTTTTCACCACAAAAAAATCCACATTGTTTGCTCGTGAAAAAATTTCGCCTTTTAAGCAAATCTGGATCATCTTTGACGTCATTCAACAATTCCTGAGCGATGCTCCTGCGACGTTGTTTTTGGTCAATATTCAGCAATTTTGGAACGAACTTCGCTGTCACTCGCTTCATGCCCAAAATTTCCGAATTGTAATTCGACGATTCTAAATAACAATTTTCTTTACTTTCTCAACATTTTCATCGGTTGTTGATGTGCTGGAGTGTCCAGAGCGAGCGCTGTCATTCACATCTTCTCGACCTTCTGTGAAAAGCTTGTACCACTTGTAAATCCTTTTTTTACTAAGAGTACTCTCATCGTATGCCACTGTCAACATTTAAAGTGGTTTTGAGCACTTAATTCTATTTTTACACAAAATTTGATGCAACTTTTTTGATCCATTTTTTTTTCCGATAGCAGAAAATCGCCGAACACGCAAAACACTTGATTTATTTATGCCTCTCACAAACAAACTAAACATGAAATATGGATAAAACCGTCAACATATCTTCGAGACGAGTGTACCAACATAAAAAAAAAATAATAATCGAAAGTCGAATGTACGTAGCCCGCGAAATTTGACAATTTCCCCTTAATTTTTTGAACACACCTTGTATATCTGTAGAATTATTAAGTTGATTCTTCTCTTACAAGTTTACAAACAGATTGTCGAACATATTCCGACGTAAAAATTAACATTATTCGACTTTAATGTTAGAAATCAACTTGCCATTGCCAGTTAAAAAAATTTGTCATGAAAAATAGTAGTAGTACCCTCTTGTGAAACAATTCAGCTTCAAATTCCACAACCATTTTTTTATATGAAATTTTACCCCGAAAAGTCAACATAGCGCCAGCCTTAGCCTATTAGCATATTTCATGCAGTACTGGATTGAAGTGGTCAATACTAATAGCAATTGATTATAATTTGTCAAAATATGTAGGAAAAACGTTATAATTACAATTAAATTGTCTTGAATTCTACAGTACCGAATAATAAAAAGTTGCTTCATTGTTTTGATTTTCTACTCTTCACTACGTAGACAAACAAATGCTTTGTTGAACATTTCTTAAAGTTTTTGATAATTATTAAAGTTAACAAACGCAGTGATTACACAGAATTGTGGATTATTAAAATAAAAGTAGAATTCTAATAATATCAGTTAAAGTATAACTGAAAAAATGTCTAAACATTTTTGTAAATGTTTGGCTAAAATATTTTTATACAAGGCCAAATCTCAAGAGATTTATAAAAATATAAAAAAAGCGGGGATTAGCTTTCGTTTCCAAAGTTTATTAGAGATTGTACCTTGAATCAATTACAGGATTATATGTGAAGCCAATCTTGCCTTACACGTATGGGGGAGAATCAGAACTGACTTGAGCAAATCAAATAAATTCTCTGATAGATCAATCGACTTACATGTAAAAGTCTCAATTACAGTGGAGATGATAAATTTAGGATTTATATCTTAGAATTTGCAAACGTGGGTTCTGGGAATAAACACCAAGGCAACAATCATATAAAACGTTTAATATCTTTGGTTTTTTAATATAATTTTTGATAAGATCCTACGAGTTTGCCAATTGTCCGATTATTTAAAATTCAATCTTTCGTCTGTCATTTCTAATTAGTAGACGATAGTAATCAAAGCTTTTGCCCTTTGTATTATATTAGTTAATAATTTTCTGCAAAAAAAGAGACAAATTTACAACGTAACCAAGCCTTTTTTTGTACTTTCTATACAAATAACCGCTCTAATTCTTGTACTCTTAGTTTCATATTTTCCGAACAGTTGAATTCAGACAAATTTTGGTATGCATCACAAATTTGTTCAACCAAACTCTGAGAATGAAAAAGATGGTCACCTGGCACCTTCTGGTCCTTGCCATACAAATTGACCTATTCACCGAAACTGATATTTTCTGCTATAATCGGATTACAGTAATCCCTAATTCATACATTGCAGTTACTGGTTAAAATCGAGATTGCTAACAGAGACTTCATGCTCGAATGTAGAGTTTCACTACAACTGGTTGCTACAGACCCTGCAGTATCTTCTGGCTGAAAGAAAGGGTCGACAGTTGAGGTAGTTTGCACCCAAAATTGTCGACTCATATTCCTAGGTCGTCCAAGTTCGCTTGGTTATCCCAGGGATGCGCAGGCAACCGCATTATAATTTTCACAGTGTGATTAACATACCGCGGCTAAGACCTTCCTGAATAGACTGACATAAAACCTTTCGTGAATCCTATATGATATTCCAAAATCCAGTTTTCCACCTATAACTCCTATTTCATAGAGTACATTAACCATTATATTTTCTTAAAATAATTGTAAAAACTTACTCACTCAACGGGACCTACATTTTAACGACGATTCCGAACGTCACATTTTGAGAAGCATTTATCAGACTTATGGATTACTACTCAAATTGTTCGTTAGACAGATCGTGGTGACCGCCACTCAAATTGTGATAAGTGGTTGTATGCACGTTCGAATCCCTTCATCCCCGGTACCAGAGAAGGGCATCTGGTCTAGTAAAAAACGTGTTTCTGCTTGCTCAGGTATTCTCAAGTTTTGCCAATCGTTATAAAAAAAATATAACAAAAAAGATGTGGGTATGTGGAAAATCGGATTTCGGAAAATAGCCCAATTAGTATAGGAGACACCAGAACGAGTTGTTCGACATAGCCCAATTAAAATCTCCGACTATGACTTGACAAGAGATTTACGACAGTTACCGTATCTATTGCCAGACGGAAGGACATTGCTCAATCGCCTACGAAAATCACGAAACATATGTGGTCAAAAGCTAAACGGTACTACACGCTTTCTTTTGATTACAACATTTTTGCCTTATCAAATGATATACTCGTATGCATATCTTTCTTCAGATGTGTTGTGAAAAAGTCCAAAAGTCAACTTTTGTTTTCGACTGTTAGACGCGTTTTTGTCACCAAATCTGCAACATGTGACTTTTTTGCAATATTTAAAGGTTTTTGCAGCAGTCCCACCATAGAGAAATATTAGTAATAAGTATCTCTAGTCATAAGATACACATTTTCGTAACTGAACACCAACCGGATTGCATCTAAAATTTTCAGTAAAACATCGATACCGTTTCTAATAACGTTTCCAATTCAGCTTCTCAAACATATCTATCCCTATAAATATTAACATGTGCTCATTCACGTCTTTTAACTCACAGAATTAACACACAGTGATAAAGCAGAATTATTACTTATTGAAACCTGTGCTAAGAAATTGTGCAGGAAACATTAATTTGTGCTACAATGGTGGAGCTACGACTGTTAAGCTTCACAATGCCTTGGACAAAATTGAAGAATTTAATTAGGAAATTCTTGGAAGATATTCGGAGGGGGTGTAGAACCTTTTTTGATTCTTAGACCTAACTTTATAAAAACTTGAAGAATCCCGAATTTAGCTGATGGATCAGCTTAGACGTGTGCGAGTAGTTCGTATCGTTTATCAGGATCTGTTTGTTGCAATACAACTTATGTGCAACTTATCTGTCTCCTGTGTGGTACGAGTCGGTGAAATCTGTATTCGGGTATCGTAAGACCCTCTTTTGTCAGAGAGAGCTGTTATTGGCTTGTACGCCAGTATTTCGTACGGTATAAACAGATGCCCTTCAGATATTGATAAGTGCTCCTTCGCTGGACCTTGTTGTGCTTCGTCGTTCGATTGAATTCAGGGCCACGAAAGGGTATGCACTGGCGGCAACGGAGATATCAGACACTTTGGAAAGAGAGTCAGAATGAATGTGGAACTCTTAGGCTTTTGCCAGATGTTAGGTCCGTTGGGGGAAACTTTATTATTAGTTTCAAGCTTTGTCTTGGTAACTCAATACCTTTCTGCATAAGAGAGCCCTGTCCGATTGCGAGTCGTGCTTGAGCAGTGCGAATATCCCTTATATGCCGATATAAGACCATCCGGGGATTAGCGATATTTCAGGTGTCAGGTGATGACTGGACACTTAGTAATATGCTCTCTACCCAGATTGTTTTGGCTAAAGCAACGGAGTTTTCTTCCAGAGCGTTTGGTCGACGTAGTGCTACTGCGACGTAGTTGTGGTAAGCGGGTCCGGCCTTTTCGAGGCAGCCTGCATTGAGGGTTTAGGTTACTGCAATACTGTTTGTCGCTGGACTGCAAAGTGTTAAAACTAGGAGTAGTTCGGCTACTACGTCCCACCAGAGGTTCGTTTTCTAGTACTGAAGGCGACAGGGATTCACATGTATAGAGTCTCGAGTTAGCGCCCTGTTCATCCGTATCGTATAGATCTTCCGGGGGTTGCTGGTTTCAGCCGAAATCGCTGGTAGAGTCTTTGTGCTCGAATGTGGAGTTGCATTGCAACCGGATACTACAGGCCCGTAGAGAATCAGAGGTGATAAGATAGGCCTCATCTTCACCAGTGGAGATTATGTTCCATATTAGTATAATCAATTGGATATCTTCTGCCTTCACGAAACAGCCGAGAGTTGCGCTAACTTGCTCCCAAAATTGTCTATTCTTATTCGTAGATAGTCCAAGTTTACTTGGCTACTCAAAGGAGCTATATTTGTCTTCCTACAGGGCGTGTGCATAAATAAACGGAACAAAAAAATCTGGGCTTGATAATGATTATGGTTATGCGGTCGCTTATAAGTCCAAATCGCGGGACAAAATATTGAAACCTTTTACCCACAATATACTCGTATGCACATCTTAATGTCTGCTTTATGCATGGATAATGTAGTATATGTCAAATTTTCTGTGTTGATACGTTTCTTGTTCTATTTATCGTATCACCCGACTGGTGGGATGTCACTTTTATACTTATTAAGGACATACCCCAATCGAATATAGGCTCTTTCTTTCCTTTCGGGTTTTTCACATTTTGTACCTTAAACTAGTGTTGCGGCTGCCACCTAGCATCGTATTGGCCGCTTTCTAACTTTAACTACTACCAAGCTGATGTCCGGTAACCTTGCCTTACCTGTTCAAAGTTGGAAGTTTGTGAGCTGCCTGGAAAATTCTGCATCCATGAATAAGATATGAGATAGCTCCTGACATTCAGCGAGCTTACACGCATTCTATTTTTAGACTCATTCAACGGGACCTACAGTTTAACGACGATACCGAACCTCACAGTTTGAAAAACATTTGACAGCCTTGTCGGTTACCCGACTTTTCGGTTACTCGTCAGACACTTCGAGGAGACCGCTGCTCAAACAATGGCAGGTGGTTGCATGCGGAATTGAACCCGGGACCATGTTAACGATGATGATAATAATTAGAGATCTCAAATTCGAATTTTTCTACTCACTAACGTTCGGCATGAGTCATAATTCTCTCGCCACGATACCACTATTCATTGGAGATCATTTATCGATGCCGATTCTCGCAGGGCATCGCGCCATATGATTTCTCCCTACTAGGGATGAGTACTTCACATTCGGAGAGATGTCCGCCACCAGCAGCAGACAGAAACCATAATAGTCAGGATGACATTTACATGACCTCTCGGAGAGTACAGTAGTGGTATAGTAAGATGGATGAGAATCTCATCCAAGCCATTTGGAGCGTATGACTCTTGCATCTTTTGACATAAACAATTTTTACCCTCTGCAGTTTAACAAGAAATAATTCTCTTAGTAAATGGATGGCAATTTCTTCCGCATATACCATCGCCTTATTGTCAGACTGTTAGAAAACGGAAATACCTTCATTGCACAGCGTGAACCACAGAAAAAAGCTTGTTATCTTATATCCCATGAATTGCATATCGGAATGCTTTCTATAATATATTCTGCAAATTAACCAGTATTCTCCATATTTTCAGACTCTCTGAAAGGAATCTAACAATTAATGACTCTTTTGAACATCAGTTTGAGAGGATTTTACCAGGATTTTTGAGTACTCGAAGTGCTCCTCAGACGAACCGAGGTATGTCAAGGTTCAAGAATAGGTTAGATAGCTGTATTGCAACTCGACCCTGGCTCCAGGTCCATAGAAGTGAGCGTAGAACTAAAATTTCTGCAATGTCTATTGGCTGTCATCTTTCACATCGACCGCCCAACCAAATCAGAGTTGGCAGTGTATAGGTAGATAATTTATGCAAACAATGGCGTTGAAACATATCCGTAGCATTATCCCTTCCCATTATCCATTATCCCATTATCCCTTCAAACGGCACATTAATAAACGTTACTTGTGTACTAACAAAGGTGACTAAACTAAACTCTCATAGATGTTACTATGCTCAGTTCACGAAGTCGCGGAATGTGCTCTCATTTGATCCGTGTCTAAGAAAATAGTTGTTGTTGGTGAGTCCAAGGTCACATAAGGTATTGGTAACTTTGAGCCCTTCTTCTGACGCTGAGGGGATAAATCAAACAATGTTGCAAAATTCCGCCCATGGGATTATCCAAAACCTCAGGGAAAAATTCCGAGCCTAACTTGGACTGAAGACTGTCTAGAAGAGGTGAGAGAAAGAAGGGGTGCTTTTCACATCCCAGTCGGGCAATTACACAGATACCTTTCTAGGGCCCAAAAGGACGTAAAGGAATCGAGTTTGTCAGGTTCGATTTGTTTGGAATTGAGCTGCATTTTTATCGCTATTGGTGTTTTTCGTAGAGGTACAAAATGTTCTAAAATATCACTTTTTCGCAAATTCAACCGAATGAAAGCTACGGGTTCCATATGAATTGATTACAAAGACTGCTATCCGGTACTTAACTGGTCTCCCGGCTTAATTATTTTAAGAAAATAATTAATTATTTAAGAGAAAATCGTTTCCCGAAAATTGGCTCTTTTAAAGAAAAATGCTTTTATAGACAAAATATCATATTATTTTCAAATATTTTTCTTCGAGTGTAGCTAATTGTTAAATTTAAAACAAAAGTATCGAAGAAAACCCAACAAAGAGCAGCAAGTCCCTAAATCTAAATTCCCATAACGAAGCGTTACTATTTAGAAGGGATTTGAAAATCAGACTGGCAAATAGACAGTTCGTAGTCACACTGTTAGGCGTTGCTGCAGCCTAAGAACAATTGCAAATATTTGTACAATTGTTGGCATCTTGTTTGTGGTTCAATGAATTTTAATTGGATTCACATTTGGCTCGAATACCGCCCAAATGGTTGACTTCTTGCCTGCCCCAATGCAACACAGACAGAGCAGATATGTTTCTTTGCATTGTATGCTGAGCATGTTGAGACGGACAGATCGTCCATCTAATTTGGCCAACAATTAAAATACATAAATTTTGGCTTAATCTCATCATTAGTCTAAATATTTTGTTTTTGTTTATAATTTAGTTTTGAATTTATAAAATTGTCATTTCGTCGTTTCCATTTAGATGAAGCATCTTCTTAAACTGTCTCACAGTCGCGACAGGGGAGCAGAGATGGTGGTATAATTTATTGTGTTCCCCAGATCGGTTTTCTGATCTAAACAATGCTCTTGCATGGCACACTTTGCATCGAGAGTGGAAGGATAACTGTGGAAGCACAATAATGAGTGAGTGAAGAAGCAAAGTGTTTGTTCTTTCATTCAAGCATTTTCGGCGATTTGCTCGCCGGCAGCGGCCATAAATAACATTTTAAATGATATCTACTTTTTGGTTGGTCGCATATTCGAGTGTGCGTTTCAAATTCTCAAAATGTAGTTCTTAATTGCTTTATTTTTAAATCCGAATATTTCTATGAGGTATCTACACAGTATGCCAAATATATGTTTTGCTCAGATTACATTTATTTATTTAATTTCATTTAATAGTTACTGATTTGTTCCCTTTTCTTTTCTACACTTTCAGAATTCGTATACAGGTGCGTATTTCTATCACACATCGTCTGCGGTCTACTGTCGAAAATTCACTGGACTCAAAGGTATTTGAAAATGTTCTTCATACGAAAGATGTGCTTTGAAGATGCGCTAAATTGATTGTGATAAAAGTTGGTGAATTTGAAAGAGTTTTTTTTTTGCTCTTATTAATTTATTAGACTTGCTCTGTGGTGAACTTATAAATAAGATAATGAAATCGAATTTAATCTAAAGTTGTGGGTGAACTAAATTGGCAGACTAAGCTGTTAAGCTCAATGAAGTGACGGCAGGCTGTGTCATCAACTTTTTAATCAACTGAGTTCTTCCCTCAAGACAAGCCAGTTCCCTAACCAAAAAATTCGTACATGGGTAGGCTCTCGAAATGTTACCAACTTCACGCTACCGTAGCAACTAAACGGCTAATAACAGCGCGCTCACTTTTTGGCAAGCCTCAGTCTGTTATATTGCTTACAAGACTACACAAGCATATTGTTGTATGTTGCAATTAAAAAAAGTTATTTAAATGGAATTCAAACGCAACGTTAAATGGGGTAATCCATTTTTCGTTTTCAAGTAAAGTCAAATAAAACACATATAAAGCTATGATTTCGATGAAACTATTTTTTCATTAGACCTTGCCATTATGTATGAAATACAATGTCATTTAAGCACCTCTGGACTGATTGCAGCAGTCCATCCTTTTGAGATAGTTTTCGAAAAAATAAGGCCCAAAGACTCCTCCAGACCATAATTCTCACCAAACAGTCACTTCTCCCGTATGCAATGGCTTTTCCACAATCACTTCTGGGTTGTCCGAGCCCCATATGCGACAATTTTGCTTGTTGACGTAACCACCAAGTGAGAAATAAGCTTCATCGCTGAAGAAAATTTTGTTCGAAAAATCAGCGTTGAAGGCCTGTCGCCATAGCACCCAATCAGCGTATCTACAGCTTTGTGAATGGTTAGCCGGATTTAATTGGCCGGATTTTATATGGACGGAGGTACAAATCAAGGACAAAATACTGCATAATGAGCAGCCAATTGCTGAGAATGCCGTGGAATAGACAAATTTGGATTATCCGCCACAACTTCACGTGCAGAATCACATCTTTAACGCTTCCAATCTCTTCAAATTTTTTTATAATCTTGCCAATTCTTTTCACAGTAGGTCGATTATGACGACCGCAATCGCCCCGTAATGCACGAAAAGTGCCCACGTGCGAATCGCCACTTTTGTTGTAGGTTTCAGCTATTTTTACGCGTTTTACGATTCATATTCGTAAATGGCAAACCTTTCACCAAATAAATAACACTTTAGGTGACAGGTATTTATAGCTGACAGCCTTGCCAGACCGGCGATTTTGAAAATACTAAATGGATAATTCTATATGTCCGATCGCGAGTCGTACAATTGTGGTGCACCAGTCGAAGACAGGCGGTTCCACAATCTTCTTTAGCTTGATAGGCGGCAGCTGTTTGCCCGTGTGCGGGGGCACCAGTCGCTGGACCGCTGGGATTGAAACTGGGAGTAGGTCAGCTACAGAGTTTGACCAGAGGCTTTGTCTGGTACCGGAGATGATGGGGATACACACGGGCAGGTCTCGGGTTCGCGCACTGTCATCTGTATCTTTTTAATCTCTCGGGGAGTACGGACAGGCATGGGTTTTTCCTACGTCTATATTTCACCGTCGCCGAACGAAAGGGGTTTGGAGTTTTCCCCGTCTCCCACCGGTGAGGATACTGCATTCCTGCAATGTAGTATCGACCGTTCTATCTACCTGGGGTCTGCACACCTGCAGGCATGTAAAAACGTCCAGTCTGTAGTCTTTTGCCACAGGGCGACCAATCCCATGATATATGGTGTGTAAATCACAATCTGGTAGTAGCTTTGCTTTTGCTTTGCTATGCAGCTCCAGTCGGTGAGTTTGGCCGGTAGCGTGGGGATCAGGAGGCCCAGGGACTGAAAAAAATTTTCAGCCCCTTTTCCTAGATAGACGAAGTTTTTACTTGGCTATCACAGAAGGCCGCTGGCAATCGCATTGTAATATGTCCAGTGTGTCGCACACAGACTCACGTAAAACCCCCGTGGATTTCTTCTTTATGTGTGAGCTAAATTTTTGTATATCAGACCGCTACACACTGCAATGATACAGTGTAGAAACTTCGCCAGAAATGGCTCGAAAGGCAAAGGTCAGAATTCAACGTAATCTATGACGAGGCGCAGTCAAGTGTAGCAAATTTCCAGTGTGTATGCTCGTAGCATGGATACTCTACAAAATACAAAAAGTGCAAGATTTAACGTCTACACTAAATGCAGTTCGCCTAGCAAAATCAAAGGAATTAATAAACTTGAACGTTGATGGCGAGCTTAAAAATTTGGTATTTTCTGTTGCAAAAGATTGCTCTTCGAGGAGAATGGAGCAAAATACTATCAGGTCCCATTCGTGCAGGGTGGAAAGCATTCCAGGACAGACACTATGCTAATATCTACGTTTAAGGTAGCTAAATCGAACAATGACAAAATTTGAAAGTTTTTTTTTTTTGAAATTCTGAAGTTTCTAAATAAAAAACAATCAAAATCGACAAAAATATAATATCGTTAATTGGTAACACTTCGAGCGTCGACCCCTGTACATTTCTGCAAATATTCTTGGTACGTTTCTCTGACACGATTCGGTGTATTTGAAAAACAAAAGTCTGTCAATTATACCAAATTTTCAATGTGAATGTGAATGTGTGTGTTAAGTTACTCAGTCACATTTGAGAAAATTCCAAAAAATGCACAAAAAATTAAAAATGCAATTGAGAAAATTCCAAATGTGATTGGGAAATTTTCAAATTAAATTGAGAAATTTTGTATTGAAATTTAAAACTTTTCATTGCTATCAAAAGTTGAAATGGTTAGATTAAAAATAAACATATTTTTTATGCGAAGTTGGAATGTTATAGCATCAGAACTGCATAACTTCTCCAGAGATAGGAAAAACTAGGTTATGACTTGTTTGAGCTTCTTGTTGTATTCCCTAAAATAAAATATAACCTTCAAATACATTCTGATTTTAATATATTTTTCGCATATTTAAAGAAATTAGAAACCGTTACCGAAATAAAATCAAATCCGAATGTAGTATACAAAAATTGTATTTTGTATAAACAAAAATTGTATTTTGATTCCGGCTTAAGAAAAAGATTGTATTGAATTTTGTTTCTACTTTATACATCAAAAACTATATTACATTATAACCAATATTGATTTTGATTCTTACACCCGAAACGATTTTCAAAACAATCTTGATTCTGTTTCAGTCTATGAAAATTGTTGTTTTAATTAATTTCATTTATTCATTCATTTAATGATATTTTACATTTTTCAATTCAAAAAGCAGGCAAAATTTTTAAGCAATTGTGAAAATATCTGACAACCTGGTATCGTAAGTTCAGAAAATAAATAATTTAGCCCATTTTCACCTTTCACAGTTTGGCGGCGTTTCTGCCAAGAAACAAAATTTCATTTGGTTTCAGTTCTGATTCAGGTTAAGAAACGAATCTGCATAGAATTATATTTTGGTTTTATGTTCTCAAATCATAATATCTGTTTCATTATGTTTCAATAGAAAAACAAAATCAATTAACGTTTCTGATTTCATTTTAGGCAACAAACGAATCAATGTCTGAAGTGAATTGTTGTTCCAAATATTTTTTTTTTAATTCATTTTCTTTATTGGATCTTTCTTTCGAAATTTACAATATGTATTCAAATCTTAATCCTATCTTAAAGTAAAGTATCCTGCTATTGCCGGATCTTGTTTTTGGCGAGCAGAACTTTTTATCACCGGACCAAGTCTAGCGTGTCCTTTCTTTTTAGCCGTATATGACCGGGAAAATGTTTAAGGTTTTGAGCGAGTGGGTTTGAGTGGGAGGACAACTTCGATACATATGACCTGCTTAATTTTTTTGTTTCGTCGGAAATATAAGGAATGTTTAAATCTTTGTGTATGTTATCATTCCTAACATACCATGGGGCACCACAAATTTGACGCAGTATTCTTGACTGTCTTCTCTGTAGCTTATTTACGTTAGAAGCCGATGCCGTTCCCTACAACTGGATGCCGTATGTCCATATTGGCTTCAATGTGGTTTTGTAGATGGTGATTTTATTGTCCAAGCTGAGAGTAGACCGGGAGCCAATAAGCCAGGGAAGTGAGTCATTTTTAATTTCAATTGTATTATTTTTGAGTCAATGTGATTTTTCCAGGTGAGACGTCGGTCAAGGTGAATACCCAAATATTTCACACGGTTATGAACGGTTATGGTACTACCGTGAATAGTGAGGGCTGGGCAATTGTTCTGTCTAAGAGAGAATGTAACCTGTATATTCTTAGTGGCATTTACTTTTATCTTCCACTTTTCGAGCCAAGATTCTAATGTGTGTATATGAGACTGCAGTTGTCTAGAAGCCATTAATGGGCAAGTGCTAGTGCTCATGAATGCAGTGTCATCAGCGAAAGTTGAGGTTTGAATTAGGGAAAGAACAGGCATGTCAGAGGTGTAGATGGTATATAGTATAGGGCCTAGTATACTGCCCTGCGGAACTCCTGCTGAAACTTTTCTTTGAGTTGAAACAGAGTCTTTAGATTTTACTACAAAAGATCGATCCTTCAGATAGCTCTCCAGGAGCTTGTGGGTATTTGCCGGTAGAAAAGAGACTATTTTGTGAATATGGCCTTCATGCCACACTTTATCAAAGGCTTGGGAGATGTCTATAAAGAGAGCTGAGCAATATTTCCGATCTTCGAATGTTTTTCTGATCTGGGTTACTATACGGTGTACTTGTTCTGTCGTTCCATGACCCTTGCGAAACCCAAACTGGTGCGTGGGTATTACATGGTTTGCTTCAATATGGGGGTACAACATTTGAAGAAAGATCTTTTCAAACAGTTTAGATAAAATAGAGAGTAAACTTATGGGTCGATAGGATGTAATTTGTGACAGTTCCTTCCTAGGTTTTGGGATCATTATTATTTCAGACAGCTTCCATGATCGAGGAAAGTATCCAATTCGAAGTATAGCATTAAATATAAATAAAACTAATTTGAGGATATTGTGGGGGAGTTCTGAAATCATTTCGCTGTTATTTTATCGTGTTCAGGAGATTTATTCATTTTCAACGAGAGAACATTTTTCTTTAAGAAAGATAGACTTATTTTCATTGGATTTGTGACCATTGGGCTAATGATCGTTGGATTCACACGAGAGATTGTATAGTTAGGAGTAAATACTTCTTCCAGATGATCAGCAAATTCTTTCACTTTTTCATCACTACTCCTTGCCCATCCTTCATCTTTCATCCGTATTGGAGACTCCTGTGTTATAGGACGCTGTAGTTGCCTTGTGGCCTTGTTTTATGTGACTTCAAATATGAATCGAAAACAAATTTCATTTCATTTATTGAACAGTCTTGTAATTTAAAGCCTTTTTTCCAATATTAAGCAAACTACAAATGCATAAAAAATGATTTGTAATGTACTTCAAATATCAAAACCGAAAACCTAAACTGGATGTTTGGGAAGGATCCAGGAAGAAGCAGAAACGTATTAACTTCATTGTATAATTTCTCAATTTCATTTGAAAATTTCTCGAGTTGACTTGAAAATTTCCCAATTTTATTCGGAAAATTTATCAATTTATTTTTTATTTATTTTATTAATGTTTTCTCTAATATAACTGGAAAAATCGCAACCTCATTTGGAGACTTCCAAAATATAAATAAAAAATATCATTTTCATTTTAAATATTCTCAAATGGAAATGGAAAATATCAATATAATTTGTAATCTTATTAATATATATATATATATATATATATATATATATATAAAACGTTCTCATTTCCAATTGGAGATGGCGTAGATCGTTTTTGTCACAAAATTGGTTTTTGAGTTATTCGAAAAATCACTTTTTCGGAATATCCGTTTTGACATTCGACCCATAGAAAAATCGATTAAATTGCTTTAATTCGGGATTTCTCCATTGAGCAAATGTGCTCTGCCATTATGATATAGAAATTGATTCCATTTTCTGAAACAATATCTCTTTATAACAATATAACTTATAATAATTGTGTTGGAAGTTTTTCAGAGAACAGGTTTTCGTTATTCGACAATTTTCATATTTGAATAATACGATTATCGGGTTTTCGACCAACAAGAACCAAGTAAATCGGATTCTTTCGAGTTTTCTCTATGATGCACAATTAAAAGAAAAGATATAAATTTTTGTAAGGAAATACGCGCTATTGTTATGAAAAACAAATAAAAGGCGACGATATAATCCTATCAGCAATGTTCGACTACAAAAACCAGCTTTACTTAAATATTTAGCTCTTCAATCCTCGTACAGTAACCAAACCAATTTTGTATAGAGATACCAAGAACTCGCAGAAAGTTTTCATAATATCAAAAGTTAGTTAGTTACCCATTATAATGCTTGGGCTTTGCTATTATGTGCGAAATACAATGTTATTTAAATGACAGCCTCTGGATAGGGTGCAGCAGAAGATCTTTTAGAGATAGTTTTCGACCGCTTTTTCGTACATTTCGGGCGGTATCTCGGCGATAACTTGGCGTATGTTGGTTTTCAGATGCTCCAACTTTTGAGGATTAACCTCGTAAAAAAAGTCTTTGACGTAGCAAAAAAAATTAGCGGCGTCAAATCGCATGATCTTGGTGGTCAATTGAAGTCGGTAAAACGTGAAATTCGGTTTCTGGAAACTTCTCATGCAATAAAGCCACAATTTGTCGTGTTGTGTGGCTCGTGATACCGTCTTGTTGAAACTACATATCGGCCAGTTTATAACTGCAGGCCGATAAAAGTCGATTATCATACGACCATGGCGCTCTGAATTCAAATTCGGATTATCCACCACACTTTCATTAACAGAAGACATATATTCGGCAGTGAGCACGTTGCGATGATACACCCGCCTGGCCACATCTGTAACGCTTTCAGTCTGCCCAAATTTCTTTATAATCTTGCCAATTCCTTACATGTTAGGTCGGTTATGACGGCCATAATCACCCCGTAATGCACGAGAAGTGCCCGTCTTTGAATCACCACCACTTTTGTAGTAGGTTTTAACTACTTTTACGCGTTCTTCGGTTGTTAAACGATCCATATTGGTAAATAGCGAACCTTTCACTAAATAAATAACATTTCAGATGACAGGCAGCGGAAAGCCTTGCCAGACCAGCGATATTGAAATCACTAAATGGATAACCCTGAATTTTGAGAGGCTCACAATAAAATGTATAAAATATGAAATGTTAAACTCTTCAAGTTCTGGTTAACCAGTTGTTCGATTAATCATAATTTTGATTGTTCAAAATTGCGAGATTAATTGATTAATCGCAAATATGATAAATTCAAATGTGTAGTAAATCAATTCATTGATTAATCCAAATTTAAAATACTATAATATATTAAAAACTTGAAAAGAAATAAGTATGGCGGTGTACTAAATTCAAACTTAACATCATTGTCTATTAGAATGGGGTTTTTAGGTTGGCTCTGGGCTAAAAGCCAACTAGGCAATCAATCGTATCATGTTTTTTCTAGCGTTAATAAGTTCACGAAGTGTTATTTTTTATTTCCTTTGAAATTAACTGAGGCGATAATTGATGTTTTGGTGATTGATGAAATGAAAAAAAAAATTGATGAAATAAGAAATAAGTTTTCGGTCTATAGGGCTGATGACTGATGTTCAATGGCCAAGTTAATTGAATTTTATGTCAGAACATTTGTCAGACATAAAAATCATCATCAAATAAGTTTAAAATTCCACTATATCGGTCAGCCTGACGACTTTGGTTCCATATTAAAGCCATGCAAAATGAATACTCATATTACAATCATTTAAACTTTAGAAATACAGTAATAAAAGCAACAATTAGGGTATGTTTAGCTATTGGAAAAATGCATTCCCAAACGAAACCTGATATGATTCTTAATTATTGGTACATTATTGGCGATAATGATAATTCATGAACCAGAGATGACTACTAAGATATCTTAACATTTGCTTATAATAAAAATAATTTCAAATTACACTATGAAACAAATCCAATGCAATCCACACTAAGGAAGAACTGTGAATATACTTAGAAACTCACACCTCTCGTTTTTCTGCCCCAGAGTATGTTAACAATTAGAATATGTTAAAACATCATTTGCGAAATCTAACAGGGATTATTATTGTAGAATATTCAAATGGTCCATTTCAAGATTCTCTAAGTCCTTTTTCAAAATAAATTCAAGAAGACGCACCAGCCTGTTTAACTCATTATATAAAACGTTTAAGAAATATATTGCGGATGTCCTCGAATATCATCGTTTGATATTTTTCCAAAGATCCTTTTTCATTTTTTTAAACGAATCCAAAAAATTTTTTCTAAAATTTAGGTTTCGAGCGATATACTCGTAGAAGTGTATTTAAACAACGTTACGGAAATTTTCTTCTTCTTTTTCTTAGGTGGCGACTGGAATAGAAATCCTTATTTATTATAAGCCGCCCGTAGAAAATAATTCCAAGTGCTTCGATTTTCTGCGCTTCTCCTCCAATTCGTCGCACCAAGTTTCGATAGTATTTCAAAAGCATGGTCCTTCCAACGGAGTTTTGGTCGCCCTCTTCTGCGCCGTCCATCGAGTTCGTTGTCGAAAACTTTCCGTGCCGGAGCATTTGAGTCCATCCGCACAACATGACCCAGCCAACGTAATCGCTGTATATTAATGCGTTTGACCACGTCGATGTCGGCATACAGCTCATACAGCTTATTGTTCATGCGACGACGATACTCTGAACGCCGTTATCGATGGAGGGTCCATATATTTTCCGGAGTATATTCCTCTCGAAGCTGCCAGTACTGATTCATCCGCTTGCGTCATAACACTTGGATCGCCTTTTTTAAACACAGGACACAGTACACTCAAATTCCAATCATCAGGCATGTTTTCCTCGAGCCAAATCGTATTTAGGAGCTGATACAGCCTGTTTATCAGCTCATCGCCACCAGTTTTCAACAACTCTACTGGCAGGCCATCATCGCCTGCAGCTTTGTTGTTCTTAAGCCGAAATACCGCTGTTCTGGTCTCTGTTTGGCTCGGAGCTGGACAATTTATGCCATCGTCGATAATTTCCTCACTCGTGCTGCCATCCGGAACTAAAAGCTTATAAAAATGCTCTCTCCATAGTAGCAGCACATTCTGCCTATCTGTGATCAGATTTTCCTCGCTGTCCTTACAGGAGGGGAGCACTGTTCCATATCCTGTACGGGTACTTCTTATCTTTTAGAAGAAATTTTAGCCAATCAAAAACTATGTTCATGTCGAAAATACCCATACCTGGTACACAATTGATATAAATAGCAGTAAAAAGCAAATTTTTAGAATTCTACAAAACAGCTGTTGCGACAATGTGCATTTAGCACGAATTACTTGAGGGCATGATTATCTCCCATAGAGGCGGTAGGAACTGACCAACGAAATCGTTCAGTCTAATTCCGCTAGACTTTTCATTATGTGGTTCTTAGGTCTCAGTGCCTTCAAAGTCAAAATAAATCATCATTAAAGTTTTTACTCCCCGAAAATGTACCTTCCAGCGAACTAGCGGCGGCCAATAGGACGATAATATATTCCATACATAAACCTTTGAAATAAAACAGCTTGTTTTATTCAATTTTTGCTTATTTCATCTACCCCGTCCCTATTGGAAACCCTTTTATTAGCAACTATTGCAACAAAATACTGTATCCATACCAAAATTATATTTTTTTACATATAGTTGAGGATGAAAAAGAGAATATATGACGCTTGGACCGAGGTGTTCCAAATATTTTAATTTATTTAAAAAAATTATTGATAGTAAGCAAAAAAAAAAATAGGTCGCTTTTCAAAAATAAACCTAGATTAGATATAAACTAAATTTGTACTTATTGGACAAGCAAAAAAACCAGCCAATCCACCGAATAGACCGGCTGAAAATCAATAAAAACGAAATTAATAAAAAATTTGGCTTTATTTCACACATAAAGTGAAATTTTGCGGAACTACTCAAATCGTATTTTTTTTTCTAACTGTTCCCAATCAAAATATCTAATTTTCTTCAAAAAAAGAAAAGCTCAACCGTAGAAAAATTAGGGACACATTTATACGAGGTGTGTTCAAAAAATAAGACGAATTTTCATTTCCCGAAAAATACTTATTTATTCATCCATTTCTCCTTCAAAGTAGTCCCCCTTATATACTCGTATAATACACTTTTTGGTATGTCCTTGAGCTCTCTCAGCGATCCGGTTTTTATCCCCCCAATCATCGCAAAACGCCGTCCTTCAATCTTGGGAACAGGAAAAAGTCGCAGGGGGCCAAATCTGATGAATACGGTGGCTGAGGCATGATATCGGTGTTGTTTTTGGCCAAATAATCTCTCACAAGCAAAGATGAGTGAGCAGGTGCATTACCATAATGCAAAAGCCATGCATTTTTTTCACAATGCCGGACGTTTTTTTCGTATTGCTTCACGCAAACGGCGCATAACTTCAAGGTAATACTCCTTATTTACCGTACGACCTTGTAGTAAGAACTCCTGATGCACTACGCCATGGTAATCGAAGAAAACAGTGAGCAAAACCTTGACATTTGATCGAACTTGGCGAGCTTTCTTTTTGGTTTTGGCTCTCCTGGACTCTTCCATTGGGACGATTGGGGTTTGGTTTCGATGTCATAACTATATACCTATGATTCGTCACCAATTATCACCTATTTAAGCAAATCTGGATCATCGTTGACGTCATTCAACAATTCCTGAGCGATGCTCATGCGACGTTGTTTTTGAGCAAAATTCAGCAATTTTTAAACTAATTTCGCTGCCAAACGCTTCATGCCCAAAATTTCCGAAAAGATTGCATGACATAAGCCAACCAATATGCAGACATCCTCAGCAACTTCTCTAATTGTGATTCGACGATTCTCCATAACAATTTTCTTCACTTTTTCAACATTTCCATCGGTTGTTGATGTGCTGGGGCGTCCAGAACGAGCGTTGTCATTCACATCTTCTCGACCTTCTGTGAAAAGCTTGTATCACTTGAAAACATTTTTTGACTCAGAGAACTCTCACCGAATGCCACTGTCAACATATCAAGTGTTTTTGAGCACTTAATTCCATTTTTTACACAAAATTTGGTGCAACTTCTTTGATCCACTTTTTTTCGATAGCAGAAAATCGCCGAACACTTAAAGCGCTTGTCTTTTGTATGCCTCTCGCAAACAAACTAAACATGCTATATGGATAAAACCGTCAAGATATCTTCGCGACGAGTATACCAACATAAAACAAATTAATAATCGAAAGTCGAAATTTTAAAATTCACCTTATTTTTTGAACACACCTCGTATGTATGTGTGTTACGTATCCACCCAATTGTAATGAATCTTTGGCAAGTTGTTACTTAACTGTCAAGTGTGGTTATTGTGCGAAAGTTGAAGAGCTAAATATTTTAATGAATGCGATTTTTGCATATGATAGAGATACCCCAGTCAAATATTGTCAATAAATTTAAAGTGAGCGCTTTTCATAGTAATAGCGAGCATTTTCTTAAGAAATGTATATTTTTTTTTGTTTTGTTTTATTTTGTTACACAGGAAAACGCAATTAAAGTCGTTTTATCCATTTTCTGTTGATCGAACACTTAATATGACGATTTTTGAAAAATTTAATTTTTCGCATAAAGTGATATTCTGGAAAAGTTGAGTATTATAGCATGGTAATTACAAAAGAAAGTGCCAGAGATACTTTCAACTTTCAGTAGAGAATTTGTGAAATTCAGTTGATGGGTTTTGAATTTTAACTAATATATTGTGAATTTCAATTGATATATTTTAAATTTTAAATGAAACATTTGAACTTCAGTTAATGTGTTTTGAATTTCAAATGAAACATTTAGAAATTATTATATTAAAAATCAATTGATAAATTTTGAAAATCAAAAAGAATTTTTGAATTTCAATCGAAATTTGAAAAATTCCAATTGGAAACACATTAGTCTAAGGTCCATCTACAAATGATGAGTTTTGAATTTCTGTTGTTAATTTTGAGTTTCAATTCATATGTTGTGTTTAATTGATATACAGGGTGGCGCGCCAATTGTGTTGCAATAGGAAATTTAAATAACTTTCTGTTTAATCAACGTATTTCATTCATTTATTTGTTTGTTTTTTTTTTCTTTTTGTACAGAAAACTCAATTTTATTTTATGTTTTTTTTTTTTTTGGTTTTGAAGACCACCTGATCATGTTAAAAAAAGATACAAAAATTTTTAATACTCTTACAATGACTGTTGGTTATATCGGTTCCTTTGGTGTAATTGAAAAGAGCTTCCCAGGAAGCGAAAATGTGCTCATATAGCATTTGTGGAAGCAATTAAAATACTATTGTTTGGCATGCTGGGGCGTTAAGACTACAGAAAAAACAACTCTTCAATGGCACCAACATTCACTTTTGTGAATGCGATAGAAATCTGTTAACAGTTTTGCATTGAGCCTTACCTTTCGATGAGGTAAGGTGATATTTACAAAATGTTTTCGATCTCATTCCTTCCGAACACTGGTTTTGAAATGAGATATTAAATGAATTGCGGTGGCACCACGCAAAACTTTTAAGGTTCGAAATGTGCCACGAAAAAAAAACAAACTTATCAATTCTGCTGTACTCTGTGTATATTTATTTCGAAATAAAATAAACGATTTTATACAGGGTGGTACACCAATTTTGCTACAATAAGAAACTCAAATAACTTTTTTTTGAACAACGTGTTCTATTTTCTTTATTGTACAGAAAATTCAGCTTTATTTTATATAATTAATAGGTTTTGAAGACCACCTGATCAGAAAATTATTCATTGTGGGATCGTCTCACTTATTGTTTTAATGGACTGCTTGAAAATAACCAAATTCTTTGGTTTCGTTTTGCACATCTCTTGTTTGACATAGCCCCAAACAAAAGGCTGGTGTAGTTAGGTCAGGTAATCTTGGAGGCCAGAAGAAAGTGGAGTTTCTGGATATTAATTTGTTTGGGGAGTCGGGGCTCCGCCATAACCAGTTTGACTATGTGTGCAGTTGCTCCAATTTTCTGGAACCAAATGCTGTTGAAACGGAAACGTCTTCGACGCAGTTTTAGATAAAAAAAATCCTTCAACATCTTTAAATAATGGCCCCCTTTGACACTGCGTTTGTAGTACGATTCGGGCGCCAGCCTGTATTTTGAATTTCCAATGCAATATGTGAACTTCAGTCGATGTGTTTTGAATTTCAAATGGAACATTTAGAAATGGAAATTTTGAAAAATCAATTGATACCCCTGTTTTGAATTTCAAAAATAATTTTTGGATTTTGATTGAAATTTGAAAAAAAACAAGTTAGAAATATATTAGTCAAAAATCGGATTATAAATTTGAGTAACCGAGATATCTACTTTTAATATAATTTTTTTTATTTCTGTCTGCATTCACGACATCTCCAGACATATTCGTGGCATGAGGGCCTATGAAATGCCAGGAGACGCAAGCTTTATACTACATTCCAATGATAATCCCATATCCTCTATATGTAACTTTATTGTAAAACCTTCATTTTCCAACTATACACATATCAATCACCTCACCCATTCGCTTTTGAAGTGATCTTCTCATTATCCCAATCTCCTAATACTAAAAAATATCACAAAATTATATTCCGGATTCAAAATATTCTGAGCTGCCATGAATCCCTAATAAATCAATTTCCGTTTTCTTTCTCCATTTGCTTTACAGATTCCTATGACTCCTCGTCATCGCCTAATGGTTCCAGCTTAGACTGTCTCAATCTGATTGTCCAGAACATCAACAAGTGCACAACCAGCAACATGACGACGACATCAGCAACAACATCTCCGGCAATGCTACAACATGCAACAACACAACATGGCAGCAACAGCGGCAGCATTCACTTCAGCAACTGTCAGGCGACAACAACAGGCAACATCATCAATGGAATGGGTGGTGGAAATTCAACATTAAAAAATATTGCAAATTTAAGATTAATAAATGGATCAGCATCGGCGGCAGCGACGACGGCTACATCAGCGACAACTGCAAAACCATCGCCTTCTTCGGCACATTCATCATTGAATGCAACATTTAAGCAAAAATGTACAACATGAATCCCGGTTGCAAGACAGAGGGTGATGATGCCACCACAGCAGCAACCTACGTGTGCGGCCTCAGCGCATAGGCAATTTTTAGGGGATTTACTTTATTTCTAGCCACATAAAAACAAAATATGTAAAAAAAAACTAACTATAATCACAGAAAGAAAACATTGTGAGACGTGTAAGATAAATGAGAAATGATATTTTTAAGGATAATGATTACCGCCAGATATGCCAAAGATATTTTTTCAGATTATTCAAAGCGACAGAAATTGAAATTGAAATCACCGCAGACCAAGTGACGCCTTAAAAGGGGATGGTAGAGTTTACAACATTTTGTGATCTAGTTAGATTTAACACAAATGATGGCCGAGCGCAAAGTTGGACAGGTGACAAAAGTTCGAGAGGATCGTAGCTTACATATCCTTATCAGAGGTAATGTAAGGCGGGTAATACAGGGTTATCCATTTTTTGGTTTCAAAAGTAAAGTTAAATAAAACACACATACTCGTAAAGCTACGATTTCGATGAAATTTTTATTTCATTGTGCTGCTTGGAACTTGCCATGTGTCCTTTTGAGGTTTCTCCAGCGCCATTTTCCAAAAATTACGGCCCAATGGCTCCAGACCATACTGCGCTGTAAACAGTTACAATGGCTTTTCCACAATCAATATGTGGCAATTTTGCTTGTTGACGTAACAACCGAGTGAGAAGTGAGCTTCATCGCAGAAGAAAATATACAGGGTGGCACAATAGAACGTGCATATTTGAAAAATAGATTAAAAAATAAATACAAAAGGTATGGTTAAAATAAATTTAAGGCATTATAGAGTAATAAATGGAGTTTATTTTTTAAAAATAACATCATCTAAATGGTGACCCTCTCTACGACGGCACTCCTCTAACCGCAAACGAAAATTATTGAAAACTTTCTTCAGTAATACTGGTGTAACGGCTGCCATTTCACCACGGATATTCTCCTTGAGCTGAACGATGTTTCTTGGATTATTACTGTAGACTTTGTGTTTGAGGTATCCCCACAAAAAAAGTCAAGAGGCGTCAAGTCTGGACTACGTGGGGGCCATGGGATATCACCTCTTTTCGAAATCAGTGTGCCAGGGAACATCTGCTTCACCACCGCCATGGAGTCATTTGATGTGTGACATGTAGCTCCATCTTGTTGGAACCAAGTTCTGGAATTCACTATTCTTGAAGTTTCAATTTCTGGAGCCAAAAATCCGTCCAACATCTCAACATAGCGTTCCGTATTAACCGTGACGTTTTGGCCCCGCGCATTTTCGAAGAAAAAAGAACCAATTATTCCCCTGCCAGGGATTGCTGCCCATACTGTCACTTTAGGACTATGCAATGGTTTCTGGTGTTTGATTTTGGGATTTTCACTGTTCCAGTAACGACAATTTTGACGGTTTACGAACCCATTCATAAGGAAATGAGCCTCGTCAGAGAAAAGGATATTGTCAAAATTGGAAAATCGATTAAGCATTTCATTAACAAATGCGAGCCTTGCTATGAAGTCAGACTCTTTCAATTCTTGTGTTAACTGCAGCTTATATGGATTCAGTTTAAGATCCAATGTTAAAATTCGTTGCAAACTTCGTCGCGATAACTGTAAGACAGACGATTTCTTGTCGACATTTGTGGATTTTCTCGTACTGATTCCATAACTCTCTCAACATTGTCTTCGGTCCTAGATGTTCTTGGGCGACCATTTGCTTGTGGTTTAAATGTTGAACCGGTCTCTTCAAAACGCTTTCCCCATATTTTAATTAAATTAGCATTCGGAGCTTCACTAATTCGCCGTAGTTCATATTCAGTACAATATAGTCGCCTAGTAGCAATATATTAACGAGAGTTCTCGTAAAATGCGCGCAAGCAAAATGCGCGACGCTTCCCGTCGAAGTGATTCATAGCGACTAAAACTCCATGAGCCCGCCAACCCAACGATGTAGGCGCCCCCCGCCCGCGCCTTTTCTACCCCGCAAAAAAAGATGATGCAATATGCACGTTCTATTGCGCCACACTGTAGTTAATTTAAAAGCCCACGTTTGAATTATCTATTTTTACGCTATTGCCAAACGATGCATATTCGTAAATAGCAAACCTTTCACTAAGTAAATAATGCTTCAGATGACAGGTATTTAACAGCCGACAGCCTTGCCAGACTAGCGGTTTTGAAAACACTAAATATAACCCTATAGCAATACTCGTATGTAAACAAACAAAATGATCGTGTATGATTAGAATGCAAAACAAAAAACAGTTTAGATCAGCGAATTGCTCTGCTCGGTGGATTATTTCATATTGTCCACTCTGAAAGCCAGAGTATGAACTAAAAACTATAAAATGATAAACGGCTTAAAGATTGCTCTTTACCGAGAATGAAATAAAATATCGCCAGACAACATTCGTGCAGCCTGTCTTTTCGATGCTATCGATGCTATAATCCGCGCTAAAGACGGTTAAATCGAACGGCAACATGTTTTTCTTAAAACTTCATATACCAAAGTTTTTAAATAACAAAATATAAAAAATTGCCAAAATTCCAGCATTTTTAACAGTTTTAACCAGGGACCGTAACAGTTATAAGAGAAATGATGAAAAAATCTTATTTAACCATTAACATTAACGAATTTAAATAATGGTTAAAAATAACCATTATAGTGAGATATATATTATTTTGGTCACCGTAACCAATTAAAATGAGAAATATTTTTTTTTGGTTATGAATAACTGTTATAGCAACCAAAAAGAATGTTTTGGTTAACAATAACCATTATCCAAAGAATTTTTTTTTTTGGTTATCGCTACCCACATAAAGGGTAGGCCATAGGTATTTTTAATGTAATGGATGCCTTTCTAAGGGGTAGGGGTACGT
This sequence comes from Philornis downsi, assembly GCA_019455685.1. Lineage (NCBI taxonomy): Eukaryota > Metazoa > Arthropoda > Insecta > Diptera > Muscidae > Philornis > Philornis downsi. The sequence continues at coordinate 808,810 of JAHXMU010000033.1, read as the reverse complement.
AGGGCAAGCAATTTAAATATCTTTGGCAAAATTAAAAAACGGTCTTTTATTTTATAAATAAAAAACATTTTAACTTAGTTATTTTTAATTCAATTCTTATCCGAGTACATATGTAAAAGCAATGATTTGATTATGGCAAACATTTATTTCAATAGTTAACGATGAGAAAGAATAAAATACGGAACAATTTTTAACCAACGGAAAAATTTTTAACTAACCGATAACCAAAAAAAAAAAAATTTCTTTGGATAATGGTTATTGTTAACCAAAAAATTCTTTTTGGTTGCTATAACAGTTATTCATAACCGAAAAAAACATATTTCTCATTTGAATTGGTTACGGTGACCAAAATAATATATGTCCCACAATAATGGTTAAAAATTCCCTAATAAACATGAAGGGAATTTTCGCGTAACCTTTTCGTCTGGAAAAAAAAATAACAATTATTTTCCGTCCCTGGTTTTAACTAGTAACTCTTCAAAAGCCGGCCCCTGTAGACCTTCACTTGAAGACACTAAAAAATTCGGCTTGTTTGGATTTCCCTATAATTTTCAAATTTAAATTGTCTTCAAAATTTGCCATGTCTAAGAGTTATCCAATTGCTCCCAAATTTACATTCATTTGATTGCCATCCTAATGCAATCAGGGTCTAACTGGAGGATTAATTTCTTTTTCAATTTCTGTCACTTAACATTTAGTTTTATATTTAGTTTAATAAAATCGATGAGCATATTATTTATATAGATTTAGCTTTATTTTTAGCGTATAATTTAAATAAATACAACATAGTCAATAAATGTTGAAAAACGATATTAAAATATATCAGATGTATTTTAATCCACAGGTAATTGGCGAAATGAACCCATTGTACCGGTAAGTTGTGCTACCTGCAAGCTGGCATTAATGCCAATTCTGAGCCTCTCTTTGGTGCCATAACTGTCATCGTGGGCAAAGTAATCCTTGTAGCTGGCCATTACATTCTCCCAATGTTTGAGAGCCTCAGCCTGATAGCCATTGTGGCCACCATATTCTACGGTCATGGCTTCGCGTGGTATGTGCTCATACAAGTCTTCAGCTTTTTTATGGATCATAAACTAAAAAGCAACAAGGCAATGAGTAGTTATAAATATTGAAGCCACATTTTATGTTTCAAAAATCCACCTTAATTGGAATTTCGGACGGTAGAAAAGAACGCACAAATTTAAAGAAGTTCTGGCTGTTCTTACGCATATTTATCAAATGTATTCCCACAAATCTCAATGGTAAACAGCGGGTAATCAATGTCCAGGTTTTCTTCAACAGGAATAGATCATATTGCCTCATTTGATCCATGGTCACATCGCGAGAATCTACAATATAAATAATTCCCGCCACACTCGCATTGGCGTCTTCGTTGGCCAGTAATTCCAGTAGTATAAAAAGTAATTTAAGAACGTCCTTGGATGCGCATCTCTTTGGATCATATTTACCGAACTGAGAGATTATGATGCGTGGTCCATCAGGTGTTAAGGGTTTCTCGGGTATGATGTGAACGCTGAAAAATAAGGTGAGTATTTCTAGTTTCTACAAATGAAATGACAAACTTAGTTGGTTGGAGGGCATACGATTATGTCTACATGCTATAAATGGGATATAGCAGTACTTCTGACGTTCAGTAAGTTTGTGTGTTATAAAATAATTAAATTTTTCGTGTTTGAAAAAGCTTTACTTTACACTTCATGTCCATGTACAGGGTTGCCCATATTCGACGGACCCATGTTTAAAAAAAAAAAATCAAAGAAAAAAATAAAAATTTGGCGGTTGGCAATCTTATTCATTTAATTTGTTCCAAGTAGATTTGTTTACATCAATTTTTGAATATGATATCTCTCAAATGGCCGCCTCTGGCGTTGATGGCGTATTGTGCCCTTTTTGCAGTATTTTCCATCGTTTTCGCCAACATTTCGGCCGGAATAGCGACTATTTCTTCACGAATGTTGTCCTTGAGCTCTTCTACGGTCCTTGGCTTGTTAACGTAAACCTTTGACTTCAAATGTCCCCACAAGAAGAAGTCAGCAGGCGTCAAATCGGGCGAACGCGGTGGCCAGTCCAAATCACCACTTTTCGACATCAAACGGCCCGGAAACAAATTCTTCAGAAAATCGATTGTTATGCGACTTGTGTGCGGTGGAGCGCCGTCTTGTTGAAACCAGAACTGCCTCATACGCTTTTGACGAATAATTGGCATCACAAAATTGGTCATCATGTCGCGATAACGCTCCTGGTTGATGGTAACAGCATGGCCATTTTCGTTTTGGAAGAAAAACGGCCCAATGACCGTTTTCGCACTAACGCCGCACCAAACTGTGACTTTTTCGTCATGAAGAGGCAATTCTTGAATCTCCTGAGGATTTTCAGTGGCGTAAATACGGCAATTTTGCTTATTTACGGTCCCATTCAATGTGAAATGGGCTTCATCGGACATGATAATTTTGTTCCAAAATTGCTCGTCATCATCGGCCATTTCGATGACTCGTTGGGCCCATTCCAATCGACGAGGCTTGTCCGCAGGCAACAATCTTTGCGTCAATTGAATTTTGTACGGGAACAAATGCAAATCAACGCGAATAATCCGTTGTAAAGTGGACCGAGCCATGCCCAACTGCTGAGAACGGCGTTTTTGGGATGTTCTTGGGGACCTCTCAACACTGGCAGCGATATTCTCGGCCGATCGCCTTGGTCGACTTTTATTTGGCCTTTTCGGATTAGAAAGAGCCTCACCAGTCGAAAATTTTTCGTATAAACGCTTAATGGTGTTCTTAGAAGGCGCACTTCTCACATTTTTTAATATTTTAGAAGCACGTTGAGTTTTCACAATTGACTTCTTCTGTTGAATGTAAATTTCAACTATTTCAGAGCGCTCGCGTGGCGTGTATTGTTCCATGGTAACAATCTGCTTGGACTGACGCTTCAAACGCGGTATGTCATTGAGCGATCTGACATCTCTGTCAAAAGTTATGGCGTTGCCAAATGGGTCCGTCTAATATGGGCAACCCTGTATCAGCTATAAGAAAATATTTCAGTATTTTTTAAAACGAAAGCACAGCATACTTTCAAAAGTAACATAAATCAAAGCATCAAACATTGGAGACATTTATTTTGCTTGAACATAGGGAGGGTATTTGGAACAAAAGAAATGTAATTTCTATTTAATTCCCCTCAATGGTTAAGACGCCATTTTCTCATTAGATGCAGTGTTGCCAAAGTGGTTTGTAGAGTAAATTGATCCAATTTTGGTCATTCAGCTCCTACGATTAGAGATTAGTCAAAGACTTGCAAAAATGTAAAAATGCGGCCTCTGTCTGTAATTATTGTCGTTCCTTTTCACTGCTTGAGAGTGGGCAGGCGTATCAAAGGAAATGTATCCAACATAGGATCGTAAAGAAGCTCAACAGTTTTTCAAAACTGTAACTTTTCCTTTATTGCCGTGAGCAAAACTAATTAAAGATCACATTAACGTGTAAAGAAGCAGCGAAAATTTTTCAAATCATCGTTCATCATTTCAACTCAAGTTGAATATAGCTTTCAAATCACTTTTTACTACAGATTTAGACAAGTTCGGTTCGGTTAAAAATACTCGAAACAATGACGGACTTTTCATGCAATGCAATATTAATGTTTATACTTAAGGGGAGAAAATGTCCGAAACATAGTGTGTACCACTTTATTATCTGCAGCGAATCAGAATATATATTATTGTTATTTTTATGATTTAAAAAATTAGTTCACAATTATTAAAGCATTATTCGGATCTTTACATATATTAAACGAAATAAATAATCTGTCTATTAAAAGTTACGCTTTAGATAAGACGTCATACGATCTCTGGTCATAAAAACTCTTTTTTTTCAATCTGGCTACTCTAATAGTAAATAAGAATGCTCCAAATTCTATCCTAATATAATTGGGTCTAATGGCAAAAACAAAAGGAAATGCTATTGACTGAATGAAGTGGTATTAACACTTTTTTGTAATTCATACGAAGACCTGAATAGAATTGAATTTCAAATATATATCCTACCCCGCAAGAACTTTTAGTATAAACAAGAATGTCATCTGTTAAGTTTTAACTTAGAAAACGCAATAAAAATTTATATAACACAGTTCAAACCACAGTAATTTTCTTTAAAAAATTAGTTTTTTTCTGGATTTTTTTTATGTTTTTTTTTTTTTTGCTTTTTTGTGAAAATTTTACCTCTTTTTTAGATATTAAGTTCTGGCAATACTGGTAGCAATATACATTTCATTACTGTTGTGCAAAAAACCAAAACAGATGGCGCTTGCGATCCTTTTATATTTTTAGAATCGCCTTTAACTAATTTTTAACCTTACAGGCTGGCTTCTGGCTTCATTTTTTCTCGATCCACCGCAGTCGTCCGTAGCATGATAAAGTAGATATTCGAAATTACTGAGCAAATTTCTTCCAGATTATTTCATATTCATATTTATGCTTTCAGAACAATTAAGCTGAAAACCATATCCCTAACATAGGATATGACCACCAAAATCATGCGATTTGACACCGATAAACATATTTTTGTGGGGCTACATCGCGGATAATTCCCAAACGTATCGCCCGCTTGGGCGAAAAAGTGGTCGAAAACTATCTCAAAAGGATCTACTACTGCACCCAAACCAGAGTCGATCATTTAAATGACATTATATTTCATATTGGCTAGGTCCAAGCATTACAATGAAATAAAACTTTCATCAAAATCATAGCTTTATGTGTGTTTTATTTAACTTTACCTTTGAAAACGAAAAATAACCCGTTATAAAGATTGTCTTAACTTCAATACTTTAGCCATAATTTCAAGATTATATGTATTTAAATTTACCATTTAATTTATATTAGAATTAACCTTTTTCCGTACATTAAAATGTACTTTTGTATTGATATCATTGTGAATGAACTCGAATTTTTGCCCATGAAGTGGTTACTTAACTCCATTGAGTGAGAATATGTGCACTAAATTTAACTGAACTCTGAATTGTAACATAAAATATTAACTGTTGTCGGAAGTTCTGTAACGAGAAAAAATCACTTATAAATCAGATTTCCACTGGTAAGGATAACTTGTTGTCTGAATAAACCTCCTTTGAATTGGCACTAATTCTAATTCTCATCTTTTATTTATCGCCACTTGTAATTTCTTCACGATCAATTTGATTGCACATAATTTTATGTGACTGTGAAATAATATGATCCAAATTATTCAGTTCTCTGGTAGCAACCAACTGTGAAATTGGTCCTCCTAACGATCATCGCTATTGGATAAATCACAATACAGTTCAACATTTTAATTCCAAAATTACAATGAGAGGTATCAAATTGATTACAGGATTCCCTGCTACTCTCCTTGCTTTCATATTAATCATCTCTATCAATCTATCACCACCTCTGTACATGGCCCTTCGAGCGTCCTCCTTCCTCCCTTTTGTTACCCAACGAAATTTGAATCATGTGTCGTTTTCTCAAATTCCATGTGTGTCTTTTGAGCTCATCCAAATTTAGTACATGCTCCTATAGAGTTCGTTTACTTGTGGTTTTGGTCAAGTTTCTTAAATTATGTTCGACTAGGATATCTAAGTCTCCTATTTCCTACCTTTTTTGACAACACTTTCCTACCTCTATGCTGATTTATTGCTCACAAATTTTCCCCCTACTTACCCTTTGCGATATAGATCCATCAATGATTCATCTAATACACGATTCATAAGCACCTCTGGAAATCCCATTTTCAACGAATAATAATTATCCAAACGCTTTTTCGTCTCCTCCAAGTTAAATCGACAATAACGCAAAAAGGATAACAAGAACGCATCATTCTTGCGTGACTTCAAATGACGCGTATTCTTTAGCCACAGCTGAAGACTAACAAGAGAAGATTCTCGGATTTCGGCATTTTCATTACAGATTTCCTTAGCGACACTTTCCAATTCCGCTGGCAGAGGGTTGTTCATTAGATAATTGTATTGGTTTTTCCACCATGAACAACTGTGTTGAACTGAGTTGAATCGTAACCTAATAGGGGTGTCACATAATGAGGGCGGCAGTAGCGGAGATATAACAGTGATTGGCCGGCGTTATCTTATCGTAATAGCTGGTTGCTGATAAATATGAGAAATTATCCCGTATTTTTAATATAATTATTTTCGCCAAACAAACTCTACTTACTATTCATTTAAATGGATTATGTATTTTCAATAACGAGGGATATTCGATAAGACAACTATTTCGAAAACCCGGTGTTTTTACTGAAATCACACTAAAGTCAACAGTGTGATTCATAATCGACATGAAGAATTTTGGGAGTGTGCGCTTCGAATGCTTAGAAACACATCAACTTTCTCAGTTTGTTCGAAATTGCAAGTACAGGGTGTCCATCGGGAAGGTATACTACTTTGTTTGTTTATAACTTTTGATTAAATAAAAGAGAATGGATCTTATATTGATAAATGTTTTATTTAATGTGGGCAATTATGTATGGAATACAATATCAGATAAATGTCCGCCTCTGTTAGTCTCACAAATGCGAGCCCTTTTGATCACATTTTTCATTACATTCTCACACATTTCACGCGGTATTTCATTAATTTCACCACGAATATTTTGTTTGAGTTGCTCAAGCGTTTCTGGTTTGTTTGCATAAACCTTACTTTTCAGAAATCCTCACAAAAAGAAGTCCGGAACAGTCAAATTAGGCGACAGTAATTCCATTGTAATCCTGGCTGTATGCGATGTGGCACCGTCTTGTTGATATCACATGTTAATCAGTCCCAAAGCATGCAGTTGTGGCGTTAAAAAGTTTTTAATCATATTACGACATCGCTCCCCATTGACAGTTACCGTTATGCAGTTTTCAGTTTCAAAGAAGTAAACCCCAATGATTACTCCTAACCAAATTGCACACCAGACTGTCACTTTCAATGGATGCAAAGGTGACTGATGAATAATTTGAGGATTTTCCATTGCCCAGAACCGACTATTCTGTTTATTTACATATCCTTGCCAATTATGAATTGTCGGCCAAAATGGCGGCAAAACAAAGTATACCGACGGACACCCTGTACTGTAAAAAAGATATTAGAGTGGTTTACTGCAGAATAGAGACTGAGATGCAGCAAGCTATTTCATGTTGCAAGAAATGATTATATATCTCTCGCAGTAGGCATCATATTTTGTATATTTTATGAGGCAGTCAGATGAGCAGTATTATAAAAATAACCAGATTTACTGCTCCCAAACAAAACAACCTAGAAGTCATTATCAAGGAAACATACGAAGACGGTCCCAAAACTAGCCGACCTGACGTGTAAATGGTGGCGGTATTTTGAAAAAGATTATTTTGATGAAAAGTGGCTACCTGGAAAAACATATGTTTTACATTTCAAGACGACACATTGTATAGTATTTTTATTGGATTTCAGTGAATTTGGAAACATGGAAAAACAACATGAATTACCGTTATGTAATTCAATATTTTCATTTGAAAGATCTCAGTCGAACCAATATTAAAGCCGAACTAGATTCTACTCTGGCGGAGTCTGCCTCTTCGTTTACGACTGTAAGATGCTGGGTAGCAGAGTTTAAACGAGACCATATGAGCTGTCAAGACGAACACCGCAGTGGACGACCAATTAAAGTGCCCACGCCTGACACGGGTAGAAAATGCACAAAATGATATTGGATGATCCTTGCCTGGCATGATAGGCATTTCAAAAACACTATATGCATCGTATATTGACCGAAGATTTGAAGATGAGAAAGCTGTGCGCAAGGTGGGTGCCGCGCTTGCTTTCAATAGAGCAAACACAGCGTCGTGAAAATGTTTCAGTAGAGTGTTTGACGAAGTTTCACCACAAAGCGGTTGCAGCGATCGATAATATATATAGGTGGGCGCATAAGCAACGTTAAGATTTGATCAGTGAAAACATTTTTTTAAGTAATTTGTTTTCTCTTTACAGAATTAAGTAAATAATACTTGGGAAATTTATGATGGAAAGGCTCAGCACAGAACAAAGAACCAAAGTTGTTCAATTTTACTTTGAAAGTCAGCATTCGATTATTCAGATCATATCGATGATTTCGAACATGAAAGAAATCATGTTCGAAATGCTCCTAGCGCTCCAACAATTTACCGACTGGTTCAGCGTTTTGGGCAACAAGGGGCTGTTTGTGATCTTCCGCGTGCTGGAAGACCACCTGCATTTCGAAATGAAGTGACCATTGCTCGAGTGCAAGCAAGTATTGAGGAAAACCTCGAAACTTCCGCCAGGCGAGATAGAGATAGAGTCTAGGTGGTGTTTGCAATGAATTTTACATATGTTACATCTTTTCCGATATAAGATGCAATTGGTTCACGAGTTAAAACCAAATGATGCACAAGAACGCATTCAATATAGCCGCCGTTAGCGTTACTTATGCGCTACCCTTTATTATAACATTATAATATAATTCCATGGATGAGACATGGGTCCAAAACTTCACACCTGAGACAAAGGAAAGGTTAAAGCAGTGGACTGGAATGAGGGAATTGTGTCCAAAATGTTGTCTCATATCCATAAAAGTCATTGAGGCGATACCTTAAAAAGATATATGATATTTGCTATTGGACCAATTTCACGACAATCAGTAATATCTATATTTTATGATATCTCAGGTGAGCATTGCTAGTTATTACAAAGTATAGTTTACCTCCATTCCATGGTGAGATGGTTTGGCCAGATTTTTCTTAAATCTAGTAATGGAAAAAAAATTGGAAATTTTCTAATAATTTGAAAATCGCTTTTCGTATGCCAATTCGAAAAATGTATCTCCCTAATATTTACCGATGACTTAGCTAACAACCCTCGATCGTCAACAGATTGTATGTCATCATCAATGTGTGGCCGGGGAAGTTAATAACTTTGTGGTTAATTATAAGGTGGAAGCTATGAGTTAACTCGATCCCTATCAAACGACAGGTATGAACATTTGTCATAGTTACCCATAATGCATATTAGTTGTTAGTTGACATCCAAATGAAAGAGTTCTGAGTAAATATTTGATAACTGCAATAAGTTCATCTTTGTACTACGCAAAATACGCACATAATTCTTTCACCAATTCTATTAGTAAATTATTCAAAAGACCTTTTCAAGATACTTTGTTCAAAAGGTCTTTCGTTGAAGTGTTTCCTAACATTTTATCTACTATATATGAATAATCGATTGTCACGCTTCTCGCAGCTTCGGAACTTTGTAATTCGCAGTGTCCAATTGTTGGCTACTCGGTCTATAACTACTATGTATGAAATTTAGAGCAAATCCGGCAACGTTCAGGCGTGGCACATTTAGTTCAAAAGTCATGATTTAAGTACATTGGGCATATCTAACTTTTGGCAAGGAATTCGGGTTTCCTGGTAACTTAAAACGCTTTTATCGTTTAGATAAAAAATTGGTGCTCCCATGATTTTTTGAGGTTTCTAATGTTTCATGTACGAGTATCAAGTGTCTACTGTTAACATGTTTAAATTTCTAGCATTTCTAGTATCTTGTACAAAGAGTTCCCACATATTGGAACTGGTTTTTGAAATCTATTTCACAGACGGATATTTGTTTCGGTTCCCACTATCATATATTAAGTTATTTCTCACTTTTCTTTTTCGTTCGAACTAATTTTCGAATTTAGAACCAAAAATAAAAATCAGGTTCCAAAAAATCGGAAATTCTAGGCACATTTTTAGTTGCATTTTAAATTTATTTCTAATTCAGCATTCGGAAAAAGATCACTCGTTCATTTTTCCTGGAGCCAGCGAATTTAGATCATCATCGCCCCATAAAATCATTTGGGTAGTATATTATGATATACTTCATCAAAAGCGGTAGGCCCTCTATTCAAAAGAGTCTGTGTTCAACTTCATTCGGAATACGCATTATAACTCGTGATGAGACTGTGTGGACATTTAAAACTTTCGGAATGACACCTTCTAACTAAGCAGAAAATGGAAAACCCAGATCAAAATCGATAAAATCATGAGGGCATTCCCAAAACTAGTCCACCTAACAAAGAAGACACAAAAAGATGGGAAACATTTTCTTTCTTTTTCAACATAATCTCCTTCTAGCTTGACACACTTTTTCCAGTGATATTCTTTGTCTTCAATACCCTGTTTATAGTTAGAACTATCAAACTCCTTAAAGTAACCATCACCCGCAGACCACCTTTTCATTGTTGGCAAATCTTTTACCACCGAGCCATTTTGATAGAAAATAGTCCGAGGGAGCTAAATCTAGACAATAAGGTGTATGATAAAGCAATTCGAACTTTAATTCACTAATATTGGCTATCGCAATAGTGGATGCATCGCATTGTCTTGATGAAAAAACACTTTCTTGTCCTTAAAATGCGGTCTTTTTCCCATAATTTCATTGCCTAACTGCAGCAATAAATTAGCATAATATTCGCCGTTAATGCAGTTTTTCCTTTCTGAAGATAATAAAAATAATCCTACACGTATCCCAAAAAAAAAAACAGATGCCATGATGACCTTGCCCGCAGATGGAACGCCTTCTTTGGACACGATTCTCTCATTCCAGTCGACTGCTTTAACTGTTCTTTTGTATCAGGTGTGAAGTGGTGAACCCATATCTCATACATGGCTATAAATCGGGTTTATTGCAGTAAAACATCGCCAAACACTCTAGTGAATCATCTTCACAACGCTGTTTTTGCTTTATTAAAAGCAATCGCGGCACAGCTGTCATCTTCAAATCTTCGGTCAATAAACGATATATAGCACTTTTTAAAATGCCTATAATTTCAGCTATCTCGCGCATCTTCACCCGATGATCATCCAATGCCATTTTGTGGATTTCCTAGCCCGTGTCTGGCGTGGATACCTCAATTGGTCGACCACTACGGTGTCCGTCTTGGCTGCTCGTACGACCCCATTTAAACTCTGCTTCCCAATATTTTACAGTCGTAAACAAAGAAGGAAATCCCCAGAGTAGAATCTAGCTCGACTTTAGTATCGAATGGACTGAGACCTTTCATATGGAAATATTGAATTACATAACGGTGACCCATCTTTTCCATGTCTGCAAATTCACTGAGGTCGTTTACATTGACGGCTCAAATAAAAATACTAAACAACGTGGCGCCTTGAAACTTAAAACATATGTTTTATAAGGTTGCCACTTTTCACCAAAATAATTTTTTTCAAACTACTGGCACCATCTATACGTCAGGACGGATAGTTTTGAGCCGCCCTCGTATTTTTTTCCTGATTAACGCAGTGTTGTGCATTCAAAATTGTTAACAAAATGGCTAACAGAAAATAAAGAATATTACCTGGGTATTATGCGACATTTCAGAAAGTAGGTTCATCGAAAAAGACCAGATATGTGGAAATAAATCCCGTGGACGTTGAACGTAATAAAAAAACTCAACAAAGAACATCGAAACTATTCATCTGATATGGCTCCAGCTGACTTTCATTTTTGTTCCAAAACACGTTGAAGCTGACTTACTTTTCATCATGGACTGCAGAACCGGTACATAGTGGGTGATATCCCTGATCCTCGTAAGATAAGACTGTGTAGCAAGAAAGCGTGTGAAATGGAACTGTTGCACATTTAGTCTCTAACGTATATTACTTTTAACGAACAACTAACAAGCGACTAACTGATACAAATTTACGTAAATGCCGAAAATTACCACTAAGAAAGTTTAGTTGCTGTCGGCGGATCTTTTGGACTTATTATGTATAACAGCGTGGTTTCAAAGTACCAACCTATTGTCAGATTGGTTGGCCTCCTCTTCTCATACAATGTAGCTCTGTTGCAGTATATTTATGATACCAAAGTAGTATCAGAGAAATTGTACAATATTTACTCTAATGAAAAAAATTTGAAATTGATATGGAACTGAAAATTGTTTATATGTCAAAAAAATCCGTCTAATTAAAGGAATACGCAAGTATTATATCTATATATCACTCTCTGTTGTCATCAGTTTTCATTTCTCCGCATTTTTTTTATCTATTCTAAAGCGATTTTATCAGGGGATAAAGGGTTACTAGTTCTACTAAAGTACATTCGTCAAATCAGATAAGAATAAAAGCAACATATTATTAAAATATGCGACTAAAAACCGACATTTTTATCTAATCTACGCCGCTCATACAAAACTATTCCTAGCGCTTCAACAATTCATCACAACAATTTTTGCCAATATTTCGAAAGCATGGTCCTTCCAATGGGGTTTTGTTGTTGTTGTTGTCAAAAACTATCCATACTAGAACGTCTGAGTACATCCGCAAAAGATATCTCAGTCAACATAATCTCTACATTTTGATATTCAACGTCGATTTCTTGGACCTGATTCATCCGCTTGTGTCACAACCCTGTATTCTGACCCACATAGGATAGGTATAAGATTGGTAGGAGTAGTATCTGTTTCGGTTGAATCTTTATTCGTCGAGAGAGGGCTTTGATTTTAAAAAGCCTACTAAATCCTATTTTCAAGCGAAATTTTTTTCCTAATCGCTAATCATGTTTGGTGACTCCTTCTAAGTGCCGGAGAAGACTGTAGTAAATTTTCGCATTTCTCACCCAATGAAACCTATATTATCAGCACACGTAAGTAACATTTGGCTTTTGTTGCAGATAGCACCAGTTGCGTTTACTGATTTCCTTACTTTACTTTATAATCACTTCCATGTTGAAGATGTCCCACGTTAGGCTGTCGCCTATTGGATTGTCGAAGGCAGATTTGTATTCGCGAAAAAGTGATGAATGTCAATCAGTTTTTCTTGGGTCTTTTCCAGGATTTTCCGCAGTTTAAATATCTGGTTAGTTATAGATTTACCAAGCCTATAGGCAAACTAACAGCGTCCAATCAAATTATATAGAATATGATTTAGTCTTTCAAATTCACGCACGGCAGAACCTTATAAGCAATCAGTAAAAGATTGATAACGCGAGAGTTTGCACACGCATCAGGATAGCTTTCTTTGCTCTCATTGTCAATACTCGTACATAACTGAAGGCGAGTGTTAAGTGACAGTTGATTTCATCGTTTAGGTGATATCGCGTGGAAGATTGTTTCAGAACCATCTAAAAATAGACAGCATTTCGTGCAGGTTGGACAGAGTCAAACCAATAAACATGTTGTAATTTGTGGTGTTCTGCAAGGTAGTGTGCTGGAACCATTATTATTTAAATTATATATTGATGACTTGTCAAAATTAAATTTTAAGGCAAATTATATATGTTTGCAGACGCCATATGCTTACTTTATAATTATAATTATCCTTTAGTATTACAAAAACACAAATAGAATATGATGCTGCGATTTTATGTGAATATCTAAGGGTGCATAAACTAGTTTTGAATGCAAGCAAAACTAAAGTCGTGACATTTAGACCAAAACTTTCTACTAGTGATACAAATATGATCATACATGTTGACATGTTGTAACGTGATAGAAAATTCAGAAAACGTGCGTTATTTAGGTGCATGTCTTAACTATAATCTGTCGTGGAATAAACACATCATAGACTTAAGGTCCAAAATATCGTCAGGATCAGAAATTTTATACAAATTTAAGAACAATTAAACATAAAGCTAAAGTTAATGCTATATCAGTCTCTGATACATTCTTCCTTTCGTGCATGCACGTTAGTCCAAGTCTAAAAGCTCTACAATCGGCAGAGAATAAATCTTTAAAAACTGTTTTTAATCTACCTATGAGATTCAGTACATCTTCTTTATATAAAGATTATGCCGCAAATGTTTTACCTATTAAGGGATTATACAAAAAACTTCTGCTCTATGTCTACAAATCAATAAGTGGAATTGGAGTCTTTACAACATCCTTTCATAGAAATATATCATACATCCAAAGATCAACTCGTCAAGCAATGGATATAAATGTCGTGTTTTGTCGGTTAGAGTTGACCAAGCAATGTGTTACATTTGCTGGACCAATTGAGTATAATCAAAAGAAACTTCACTTTTATCAGCTTTTAAAGTCCAATTTGAAAAATATTTAATAGATAATTTGAAAATGCTTCTAACATAGTTCTTTTAATCTCTCCCATTATTGAATATTGTAATGTTAATATTTGTTATGGTACTAAAGGGTGTCCCAACAAGAACGCAAGATTTAAACTTGGCGCCATTTGAAGTGTCATTATTTGGCATTTAAACAATTGTTATTACAGTAGAACTCCAATTATCCGAACTCCGATCAACCGAATCGCTGATTGTAGAACTCCAATTATCCGAACTCCGATCAACCGAATCGCTGATTATCCGAATCGCTTTTGTCTTTCGTTCCGCTATGTACATATGTACATTCTTTTATTTTTATGTACTTTTACTTCTTTTTACTTTACTAATGCATACAATGCCAAAAATAAGCTCTTTTACTTTAAAATCCCCTTTTTTTAGAAAAAATCCAGTTATCCGAATTTTTGATTATCCGAATGTGGTCCGGTCCCAATTGATGCGGATAATTGGAGTTCTACTGTATTTGCTAGTAAAAGGTATGGGGTTAGTAAAAATGGAGCGCTACACGAATGAACAACGCATTCTCATTGTGAAATTGTTTTACCAAAATGATGAAAGTTTTGCGGCTACAGTTCGCAAATTGCGATCAATTTGGGGTCACAATATTGCTCCAAAAGAGTCAACTGTAAAGAAATTAATGGATAAATTTGCCAAAACTGGGTCTGTTAGTGATGTAAAGACAACAACGCGCCTTCGAAAGTGTCGCAGCTGTACGTGATGATGTCGTTCAAACTCCATCCACCTCAATTCGACACCGAGCTCAGCAAATTGGTGTCTTCAAATCCACTATGCAGCGAATTTTGACGAAAGATTTGCATCTTCAGGCATACAAATTTCAATTGACTCAGGAACTGAAGCCAGCTGACCATGGACAGCGAAGGGGGTTTGTTAATTGGGTATTGGAGAGACAACATGAAAATGCTGATTTTTCCGATAAAATCATCTTCAGTGACGAGGCCCATTTCCATCTTGATGGCTTCGTCAATAGGCAGAATTGTCGCATTTGAGGTGAGGAAGATCCTCGAGTGATTCACGTGAAGCAAATGCATCCTCAATCATTGGAGGAATCATTGGATCTTTTTTTATGAAAATGAGGCATGTCAAGCGCAAACAGTCAATAGTGTTCGGTATCGTGAAATGATAACCGGTTTTTTCGTGCCTAGAATTGAACAAATGAATGTGCAGGGCATATGGTTTCAACAAGATGGCGCCACATGTCATACAGCCAGAGAAACAATTCAATTGGTGCATCATTTATTTAAATCTTGCGTTCTTGTTGGGACACCTTTTATTACATGAATGGTTTTAGCTGCCTATTAGCCTATATAAAGCCAATCTGGCGCTGAGGTGATATTATAAAATAAATTGTAGTTTTCTTATTAAACTGTAATAAATAGCTTTGAGTGGGTTTGAGACGGAAGCCTTAAGTTGCATCTCCTTGACATCCTTTAGTTTTTATCTGAATATTACTTAATTTTAAACAATTGAAATTGAAATTATAGATTTTGACATTATTCATCTTAAAAACTTAACATCCAATTTTATACCGAATTTTATACCGATCTCACGCAAGATGGTTTCATGCAATAAAACGTTTTGTAGAAACTTATCTACCATGTAATAGCTAGGGAATTTGAAAGTGACATGTCAGGTGATCACACTTTGTAACCGACATTTTATTCAAATGTATATTATGGAGAACAAAGGGTAGCATTTTCGAAAGTCTATTAAAAATCGCTTTTTACTAATATTACCATTTCCACATTGTGTGTTCTAATTAAAATTCATTGTTTGCAATATCCCAGAGAAAACACAGCCCCACCCATTTTGTGCTTATCAGCTGCGCTTTTATCATCAATTATCCATGAATCAGTCAATTATCTACATATTAAACCAAACAATGACACCTCAAGCCCTTGGAAATTTAATCACTTAAATCAGTCAGCCACAAAAGGTGCCGTCAAACGGTCCTTACAAAGAGAAATCTGTGCAGAACCATGAGGCCTCTTTCACCGGCATTAGGGGAAATTGCTCGGAAAGATTTAAACGAAACTCCAGATCGTATTCAGCAAGATTTGTACATCTTACGCGAGTGGATAAAACAGCAAAAACATCTGAGGGCACGAACTAGTGATGAATTTCTCATAGCGTTTTTGCGTAGATGTCAATACAGCCTAGAGGAAACTAAAAAGCGAGTTGATAGATTTTTTAGCTTCTACAACATTTTTCCAGAGGTCTTTAAGAACCGTTGCGTCTCCAGCCGCATATTCGATATCAATAGACTGGGGTAACGCATTATGCAGCCAATGCTTTAACTATTAAGATGCTAAGATAAAATTTCAACACATGTTTCATTTTCAGGGTTCACTATTATCCGGAGTTCCCCAAGTGCAATAATAGAAGAGCCATGCTTATAGCCCGCTTTGGTCAATATGATCCGAAACGCTACAATTTTCGGGATATATGTCAGTTCATAATGATGGCCATGGAAATAATTTCACTGGAGAATGATTACGCCACCGTGGCGGGTGTTTGTCAAATTATAGATTTAGATAATATCTCATTCAATAGAATGAAATCGTTCGATCGCTGCACAGGTCAAAAATATTGGACTTGGGTTCAAGAATGCTGCCCGCTGCGTATTAAGGAAGTCTATATCATAAATGCTTCCAAAGATATACAGTGCAAATTCAATTTGATGAAACCATTTATGAGGAATCAAATGGACTACACGGTATGTATGGGAAACTCAATCGATTTTGAATAGCAGAGTCGAAAATTAAAGAAATGATGTGCATTCATACAAAGGGATGCTATGTGTAAATTGGAAGAGTATAAAAAAATAAGACTCAGAAGTTTGCCTTTAAGAGCTTTCGTGGATCTTTGGACGAAATATGTTTTATAACTTTTTTTGAACGACTGAGCTAATACCTTCTGCTGCATGTCTGTCGACCTGGTAGATAATTGTCGTCAGTATTTATGGATAGGCCTGATATTTCACAAATCGTAGCCGGGTGTCGAAAATGGGCGATATTGAACCTCGATATTAAAGTCCTCTCTTCAGCACAAAAAGGTTAGACAACGAACTCGATGAGAGGCGCCGGAGTGGTCGGCTGAAACTCTGTTGGATTGACCAGGCTTTTGAAACGCTGTCACTATTGCGACCAATTAGAAAAGGAGTGGAGAAGACCAGAGCTACTTTTATTTTCTAATTGAAAAGGATGCCTATTCTTGTCGCTATCTAATCAATCAAGCAAAGGCTGCCGAGAAATCAGTATAATTTTGTCTCAGTTTAGGACGAATTTGACCAAACAAGTCCAGTACGAAAAAGTTTGTTTCAAAAGTAAAAAATAATGACAATGGATACCTACGACAAGTAAAAATCCCAGCAGAGCTCGGCTCAATCGCTTCAATTGAAGTCGATACCGATCAGCAGTGATGGTTTCGCTTGGTTTCAACAGCTCGTAATAAATAACACCGACCTGGTCCCACCAAATACACAGCAGCGTGAATACTCGGCCAAGGTGACGACGTAAAAGCATAACCAGACCAGACTCATGTTTGCAGTAATGAATCCATTTTTCATTTCTCTTTTTTGGTGATGCAGTTGTTAAAAGGCAAAAAAAACGACGCTCAACGTTGCTTGGCTTCAACTTATAAGGAACCCAAGTTCCTTGCTTTTAAATCATTACTAATGCATGCAATCGCTTGGAAATAGCTTGACGGGTAACTCCTAATATTGAAGCAAGCTTCACCTGCGTTTGACGCGTCTTCGAAGGTTTCTCGTCTTAATTTACACGAACGATCGTCAACATCAAAATCATCGTCTTTTTAGAGACGTCTTGAAGCTCTCAATGAGCTTCAGCCGCCGTTTTCTTCGATTGAAAGAAGAAAATCAATACTTCCCGCATATGACGATTATTTGGCACAAAATCATACATATTCACGTAACCAAAAGAATATGACCTCAAAAGAAAATCACAACTGTGTCGGAGCGGTATGTTTACTACATGCCCAAGCTTGGCTCATAACGTCTAGGTTATGGTAGAATCAACTAGTACTTACAGCTGGCGCCACCTATATTATACCTGAGCTAACTGGTGCCAAAATAGTATACTAAAAAACTTCTACAATTTATCTTAACGTAGATTTATAAATTAAATATATTTTTTGCCCTTTAAGAATATTTAAAACAAATTTATTTTCCTTTAAATTCTTCCAAAAATAACTATTTCATTAATGATTCTTTCAGATCCAAGTCTTAAAATCTCCCGAAGAATTATACGCTCACATACCGAAATGCAACTTGCCTGAAGAATATGGTGGTACCAATGGTCATATTGGCGAATGTGTGGCCTATATGGAAGATCTACTACAAAATTACCGCAAATACTTTGATGAGGACACCCTGTATGGCTGTTCAGAAGAGCTCAGATCCGGCGAGGTCGTTCAATATGAGGCGGAGTTTGGACTTAATGGATCTTTTCGTAAATTATCGATAGATTAGCAAGTTAGCGGATAATAAATAGATAAATTGAGATTTCATACAGGAAAGCGTCTTTTCAAAACGACAATTAGATAAAAAAAAAGAATTGCGTCCACACGGAAATCGTAAGTTGTAAAAGCATCTTTAATGCATAGGAAAATGTGACGTAATCAGATTGTCAACTTTTTCAAAAACATCATTTTCGAATAGAATTTAGGATTACTTTGTGCTGAAAATATTATAATTTAAAATTAAGGGAAATAATCGAAATTTAATTTCGCCCAATCTGAATAACAATTTCGTTGGATTTAGGCAATAATAAAAAGTTTATATATCGCAACGATACAACATGCGACTTCTTGGCAGTTGCTAAAAATTTGACTATTAATTTTGATAAATCTTAATGCAAAGTTTTCGACAAAGTTTTCATAAATTTTAAATTGAAATATTTGTTGTCAATGTTTAAATATTAAGTATTTCTGTATGTCAAATAGGTGACGATTCTTAGTGAAAAAAGCTTTCGCTAATGTACATATCTTTTTTACAAGTTTGAGGCAAAAACTTAAACGTCTGTGTAAAAAGTTCCCTAAATATATACCTAGTCCTGCCATATGTTCTGTTACAAATATAAAACGCGATAAAAAAAAAACCAATATTCATATTATATTCAAAATTATTTCATTTATTAGAAGACAATATTAATTATTAAAAAAATTGTATTCACTCGAAATGGCCACCTTTTGCTTTAACACAAGCTTTCAAACGGTGTGGCCATTGGGCTATAGCCGCACGTACGATTTCCATGGAGATCGAGGACGCTGCTCTGGTTAATGCTGTTTTAAGGCTTCCCAAATTTCTGTGGGGAGTCTTGCAAGCCATATTCTTCAATTCTGACCACAAAGCATAATCCAGTGGATTGAGATCTGGACTCCACGGTAAAAATGTTCTCATCCGTAAACAAAATGTTTTCACGGCCATTGTCCGCGTGCCACTGCAAAAGTCGCTTGCATCTTTCCAGCCTAATTTTTTTTAGCTGAGGAGTTAGAAGATGCCCCGTGGACCGACGATAGGCTTTTATATGCAGATCATCCCGAAGCAGACTAGACATGGATCTGGTTGATATATCCAATTCCTTGGGCATGATTTTCTGCTTTCTAAGGGGATTTCTCCGAATTCTTTCACGCACTGCCTTTACTACCGCACTCGTACGGGCGACCACTTTTTGGCCTGTCTTCTACTCCAGACAATTCGCCGAAGCGAGCAATAGCACGATAAACGAACATTCTTGATATTCCGAGTGGTTTTAGCAACTTGAAAATTTGGCCAGCACTCTTTCCGCACTTATGCAACGCTATTACGCCGACTCGATTCTCTTTAACGCCTCACTCCATGTTAATACATTTCAAACTGAAACCAAACTGACTAGTATTCTTCACTAATCAGTGCATGTGTTCTGAAAAAAAAGTTAACGGTTCTATTCCCGCAAGAAGTTTTGAACGATAAGCGCTGGAAATTGTGTAACAGAACATATGGCAGGACTATGTAGATCAATGCTTTTCGATTATTCAGAACTATTCTTAATATTTTTTGAAATAGTGATTATTTATTAATCACAACATAGGCTATATAATGTGTCACCCATAAATTTGTTTTATTTGTATAACGGTGTGATAATTCTGTTGTTAGCTTGTTTCACAAGCCAAGTTCAATTAATGAGCTTTGAAAGGAGCAAGCGATAAGAACATTATTATTTTTGTGCAGAAAAATTCAATAATAAAACAGACATGCATAGTCATATTAAGAATAGTCTTATTAAGAATTTTTTACGAGATCCTGATGCTTATGGATCTAATAAGCGCTGGTCAGTTCATAACATTGATTACATTTACATCACATATGGCAAAAATGTAATCAAAGGTTATAACAGTTCATCCCATCCGGCGTAGGTATAAAAATGTTCGTCACTTTTTATCTCATTAACTATAAGTCTCTTTGAAAATTTAATAATGCAATATTTAGTACTAATGTACTACATTTTTCTTTCAAGATATCTTGGAATTTTCCTTACATGATACCTGATAAACGGAGGAACATATAATCGAATAACAGTTTTGAATCTCGTTAATCCTAAAATGAATAGTCTATTAGCAATAATAAGTAATTCCTAATTAAAAAACGATCTGGAATCGAATAAAGAACCAAAATGACTACTTTAAAAATCTACAATAAATTCAAAATCGAGAATATACACTGCCGCCTACTTGAATAGCGCGCCTCATTTCACAACATTGACTACTATTTAAAGTACACTTCACATAACGGTTCAGTTTTTACTTATTTGTTTCTCCTACTTAAACACATCACTTACAAAAAATTTCAAGCCATGGAAGTGTCCCGTTATTTTAATTCGCTCTTTTATTTTAAATGAGTGAAAATGTGCTCTTCTTTTTTGGTCCATTTGAATAGCACCCCTCACGTGGTAATCAGTTTAAGTGTGAAAGTCTTTTGCAGATCATCATAAATCAGATCGGATTACAGTAATTATGTATAATTGAATATAAAACACTCGATTTTAAGTAAAATGGGCCAAGCTAAATCCTTGAGTGTCGAGGAAGTATCCAAAATTAAAACCTACAAGGAGTGCGGACTTTCTATTCATCAAAAGAAAAACTAAAGAAGTCGCAAAGTTATATCGGCGTATTTACGTGACACTGAAGGCTATGGAAACAATATGAAAGGTAGAAAGGACAGCAAGTGTTATTACAGCCGCTGACAAGAGGGCTATTCTGAGATATGCATCAAATTCACACGACTCTGCTGCCAAATCAAGGAAAAAGCTGGCGTAAGTGTAAGTTTATCAACAGTAAAAAGAGTTATTTTCAAAGCATCACACTTGCAACGCTTGAAACTTAAAAAGAAAGCACCGCTAGACGATCTCTGTTAGGAACGTCGCCTTAATTTTTGTCGTACGACTATGACGTGGAGTAGAGTGGAATAGAATTATATTTGCCGATGAAAGAAAATTTAATTTAGAGGGTCCTGATGGATATAATTACTACTTCTGCGATCTTCGAAAAGAGAAACACTTACTCAATCGATTACACAGCCGGAAAGGTGGAGTTATGGTATGGGGTGCGATCTCTTATTATGGCACAATAGAACTCCAGTTCCTCTCTGTAAAAATGAATGCGACTTCATACAAAGCCGTGCTGGAGGCTTGGAATGGAAATTCCACCATGACAACGCGGCAATCCACACAGCAAGAGTCGTCAAATCATGAATTGAAAGCCATAATGTTGAGGTTATGACTGGCCGCCTTACTCTCCAGACTTCAACATTATTGAAAACGTCTGGGGATGGTTAGTACGCAAGGTGTACAAATCGGGCAATACTCAAGCAAAAGTGAACTCATTAACAGAATTAAACAGGCCTGGTCGTGTATTTCGCTGGACCTAATCAAAAAACTGTATGATTCTTTACCGAGCAGAATATATGAATGTATTCTCAACCAGGGTGGAAGCACCCACTACTAAATTTTACTTAAAATACTTATTTTTAAATTAGATGTAAGCAAACAATAATACCTTTAATTTAGAATTAATGTTTTCGTGTATAATTTAATTTTTGTAAGGGGGGCTATTCAAATGAACCAAAAACTGACATTGAATTTCTGACTTTTTTTTGCGTTTAATGTTTTAGTACTTAATTCTTTAAAATGAAAGGAAATGTATGTTATAGGATTACAGCAAATACGTGAAATATGATTTATACTCGTGAAAGCACAACCAGTTCGTTATAATTATTATTTTGGAAAAAATCGAGCTTAGAAAAATATTTAAGTGAGTGGCACTGTACATACAATATACTCGTACAGAAGATAGCTTTTCATTGAGCTTGTTTTTTTGTAATTTGTACCAATATCAACTTCTAAGAATTTGTACCCGATACATGCATAGACAAGAACTTGCGATAATTGATTTGTATTTGACTTGTGCTCTTCGTTGAGAACATTTTTGTATCAGTGAGCAAAACTTCTCAATTTGTTTATGGAGTTATGTATAAACCTTAAAGTTGTGTTGATGTTCGGGAAAACACAAATAGCTAAGGGCGCTGAAAATAGAAGTTTCGCAATTCCAGCCAGCTGTCAATGTAAATAATTTCACAATTTTTTGAATAATAAAATGCATTAGCAATAATAAATAATTGCTAATAGAAAAACGATCTTCAATCGAGTAAATAACCAAAATCATTCGGATATTTTTTCAAATAATTAATAAAATCAATTTGTTTTTTGTTCAGCAAACTTAAATAATGTTTACGTCTACCTTTCTAAAAAAAATTGGTTTCAGACATACAGGGTTGCCCATATTCGACGGACCCATGTTTTTAAAAAAAAAAAAATCAAAGAAAAAAATAAAAATTTGGCGGTTGGCAATCTTATTCATTTAATTTGTTCCAAGTAGATTTGTTTACATCAATTTTTGAATATGATATCTCTCAAATGGCCGCCTCTGGCGTTGATGGCGTATTGTGCCCTTTTTGCAGCATTTTCCATCGTTTTCGCCAACATTTCGGCCGGAATAGCGGATATTTCTTCACGAATGTTGTCCTTGAGCTCTTCTACGGTCCTTGGCTTGTTAACGTAAACCTTTGACTTCAAATGTCCCCACAAGAAGAAGTCAGCGGCCGTCAAATCGGGCGAACGCGGTGGCCAGTCCAAATCACCACTTTTCGACATCAAACGGCCCGGAAACAAATTCTTCAGAAAATCGATTGTTATGCGACTTGTGTGCGGTGGAGCGCCGTCTTGTTGAAACCAGAACTGCCTCATACGCTTTCGACGAATAATTGGCATCACAAAATTGGTCATCATGTCGCGATAACGCTCCTGGTTGATGGTAACAGCATGGCCATTTTCGTTTTGGAAGAAAAACGGCCCAATGACCGTTTTCGCACTAACGCCGCACCAAACTGTGACTTTTTCGTCATAAAGAGGCAATTCTTGAATCTCCTGAGGATTTTCAGTGGCGTAAATACGGCAATGTGAAATGGGCTTCATCGGACATGATAATTTTGTTCCAAAATTGCTCGTCATCATCGGCCATTTCGATGACTCGTTGGGCCCATTCCAATCGACGAGGCTTGTCCGCAGGCAACAATCTTTGCGTCAATTGAATTTTGTACGGGAACAAATGCAAATCAACGCGAATAATCCGTTGTAAAGTGGACCGAGCCATGCCCAACTGCTGAGAACGGCGTTTTTGGGATGTTCTTGGGGACCTCTCAACACTGGCTCGTTCGGCAGCGATATTCTCGGCCGATCGCCTTGGTCGACTTTTATTTGGCCTCTTCGGATTAGAAAGCCTCACCAGTCGAAAATTTTTCGTATAAACGCTTAATGGTGTTCTTAGAAGGCGCACTTCTCACATTTTTTAATATTTTAAAAGCACGTTCAATTTTCACAATTGACTTCTTCTGTTGAAAGTAAATTTCAACTATTTCAGAGCGCTCGCGTGGCGTGTATTGTTCCATGGTAAAAATCTGCTTGGACTGACGCTTCAAACGCGATATGTCATTAAGCGATCTGACATCTCTGTCAAAAGTTATGGCGTTGCCAGATGGGTCCGTCGAATATGGGCAACCCTGTACATATGTACCCGTATAACATTTTTTTCTCATTTTGTATCTGCTGCGAACATTTTTCATTTATTTTAAAAATTATGGTCCAAAAAATTTTTTTTTTCCTATCTAGCTCATCAACAGACTTCGGTAACTTTTGAGTCTCTCCTTCCAAAAAGTTGATTTTAAAAAAATTTTATTTTTTTATGCTACAAATATTTTTTTTCATTTCGAAATTTTAATTTCAAAGATAATGGTCTAAACGATAACAAAATCAAAAAACTACTAAGTTGTCACATTTTTATTTGCGCAACCAACTTTTGAAAAGTTTTCGTATGAAAACTTTCCAAAGTTTTCTAAAAAAAAAAATAATAAGTAAACCAATAAAATGTCATTTTTTGTTACAGAATATTTTTTCCAGTTCCAGCGAACTTGGGAAAATTGTTGACATTTTTAGCAGATATACTTGAAATTTGCAATATATGTTTTCTGAATCACAAAATCTCTCTCTGAAAAAAACAAAAAAATATGTACTTAATTATTTGTGTAAGACAAATTTTTGTATCGAACAATTTCCGTCCAAAACCTAAGGCCAATACTATCACATATTTCCACTAAAGGCTGGTATTGTGCTGATTTTTCGTGATGAAACTCTATGTAAAAAAGAAACGACCATGAAGTTTGGAGTTAATTTCATCCACCAGACAGTACTATGTTTTATCGCGAGGAAAACTATTTTAAGTGGCTGTTGCCAACTCTTTTTTTTTACTGGTTTTCAACCCTGAAATCGGAACAACTTAAATTTTTACTTCGTAATATGCTCCATAGTACGTATATTTGTAAACTTGTGGAATGAGCTTGTAATAATGAAAGGCACAATTTCATAATTTTACAAATGTATTATCGAACACATTATAACGTAAACTGTTTCCGATTTCAGTGTTGGAGAAAACAATGTCTTGTGGAATTTTTCCCTAGTGTTAGCAATCGAGAAATTTGCAGCTGGTTTTCCATGCTTTTATCGTTTTCGAGTGTAATATACATATACATATATTGAACTTGCAACAAGTTGCTTGCACGTATAATCCCTGGGTAAGAGATGGCAAATACTAGGAAATTTTTGAAAATATTTGAAAAGTCACTGAACAACTACTTAACTATTGCAACAGAAATATCTGACATTACACTTTTCGTATTAGGAAATATCATTATCTGGTTCACAATTTCCGGTGTTATTACACAAAAACCACAAGAAATTCCATTGATGCCTTACGAAAAATGTTCCATCGAAGTAGGAAAACTCGATTGAATTTTCCCATTAGCTGTGAATGTGAAAAATTTCCCTACAATTTCAAATGACTTCAGTTGATGTTCACAATCATGTTCTCCATTCAAAATTGTTTGTGTTTTATTTTTTTTTTTCAGTTTTTATTCCATAAGAAATACTAATGAGAACCCATTAATATTAAATACTACGCTGTCATGTCATATTCAGAATTTCATAAAACACAACGAAAAAAAAACTACAATCAAGTACAAAACACACAAAACATCATCAGCCAACAACAAGACAACCCTTTTGGAAGAAATTATCCCAACATGCAATCGCACTCATTCACCCGCACATTTCAACACACAGGGAGAGAGAAAAGAAAAAATATTTATAAATTGTCAACAAGATCAAAGTAAGGAAAATGAAATGAAAACAAGAAATATAATAATATTTTACAAAATATTAACATATGAGCGAACATCCGCATCCTCTCACGCGAACAATATTTGCGTGAGTTATAACCAGAACAAACGCTCATCTGGAGACCAGAGATGGGAAAATTTTTCGTAAAATTGTACTTTAGAGTTTTGGCGATGGAAATGAGAACAACATTATATGAAAAGCGATTTAAGACGAAAACAGAAATGATGACATTTTATTTGAACAAATTATGGAAAAAATATTTTCCTACACTAAGGGACTGCTGAATACATACTTATTTTTCATATTGAATATAATTTATTTTTTCGTTAATAATGAACGTGGGGTAAGATTTGTTTTATAGTTCGCCCATGCTAATTTTGCCGAGTTAATAATGCTTTAAAATTCGTTATACTCTCACTCTTAAAGAATGAAATTATATATTAAAACGAAAACGACTTCAGAAATTTTAGTCAAGTAAGCTGATTTACATTAACTTCCACCCGATGTCCAAGTATGTACGTGCTAAATTATTCTAAACTTGGGGTAATTGAATGGTAGATATTTATGTAGAAATATATGGTTTAAATTAGATAATTTGTATGAGAGTTACTACAGAGGGCATAGTTTCACATTTTATAAGTCATTATAATGCAAAACAAAAACCAAATTACCTTTCATCATACTCGTATGTATGAGATTTGAGAGAGCTAACGGGACCTACAGCTTAACGGCGACTCGGAAAGTTACAGTTTGAAAAGCACTTACTGGGCTTGCTGGTTACACGAATACTTGAATTGTCCGCCTATCAAATAATGATAGGTGGCTGCATCGGGGATTGAAGCCCTCGATCATGCGAACTATAATCTCGTGCATCCAAAACAATTGACAAAAATATAAACAAATGCTGCTCATAAATTGGCGATCATACTCCTCCATTTTCATTCCAAACACTTGATGTCTGTTAAATTTGACTAAATTCAGCATAACATCTGGGAAGAATATATACATACAAAGAATGCATAAGGATCGTGGGTTACAAGTTTTATAGAGAATTCCAAATCAATCAAAGGACAAGAATCTAGACTCCTGCAAATATCTAATTAGAATTTACAAAGGAAAGATTGAATTTATATGGTAATCACCAGAAGAGCGTGAAAATGAGCTCCATTTTCATTGTCATGACTTAGATTATCAGACGCATAACGTGTGGAAATTTAGCTGAATTCACTATAACTCCTTAAAAAACAAATCGGTCAGAAGGGGCGTGGTTAATCGGTTAAGTTTCCTAAATTCGACAAAGCACTATTACAATGGACAAAAATTGGAATTATTGTAGTCTATAAATGAGGAGTCAGAAGGGGTCAATAGACATATTTACTATGCTCGTAATATAATATAATACATTATTAAGCTATGCATAATAGAGTTTTACAAAGTTTTGTAAACACTTACGGCCAGACAGGCAGACGTCATTCAACCGACATAAAATCATGAAACTTTGAACACTTCTTTCTGGGTGTTATGTTTTTGTAATATACAAGTAATATACAAACAACTCCATTTCTTTGGGTGAAGATATAGAAAGCGTAATACATTCAAGAGACGAGGTAGATACTTAGAATCTTAAGACGAAATTTATTTCAGGAATTTCGTTTTAGGAATTTTATTATTATAAAGCCTTTTAATCTGTCCTGATACTAACGAAATTTTACAACTGCGATTGGAAATGGGTAAAAAGACCAAGCTTTTCCTTCTTCTTTCCAAAAAATCACTTTTACGCGATTAATTTGACATTGGTTCACTGGATTTACGTAATATTTGGTAACATAATATTTTTATCGACTTATAAAGCTTATGACACTAGAGCAGCTTAACCCATCTCTTCTGATACTTCCCATATAAATTACATGAAGTTCTGAAATTTTGTTTTAAGTACAACTTTTGAAACGTCCACAGACTGACTTTATAAAGCTTTACAATAAATTACTAAAACTGAAAAAAAATTATTTTTCCTGGACTTTAACCTGAAGCGGACTTGACCGTTACTTTTTCGCTTATAATTTCGAGCCCTATTCATCTAAAAGTAGATCAATCAGGTACCCCCTTTACAAATAATATAAAACCCTGAAATATTTGCTATGCCTGCAGGAGACCTCTAAAATTTAGCGTACTGTTCCTTTCCTTAGGGCTTTATCTGGACGGGATCATTACGTCCATTGCTGTTATTCCGCTACAAAATAATGGATTCAACAAAAACATATTTTCGCCCAGAATTTAGCATTGATATGCTCAATTTATTTTAAATTTTATCTGTCGTAATATGTTGTGTTACCCAATATTAGCCCTACTCTTTCAGGAACCCCCTAGATAATTGCCGCTATTCCTATTTAGTCCTATATGCTGTCCCCTAGCGAAATGGCGATATCCGACAACTTGAGGTCTTGGGATAAATTAACCACGCCCACTCTTGTATCTCCGGCGCAAAACCCTGGACTTGGGAAATATAATCTATGACACTTTTCGCCTAGAATTTTGAATTCATAGGCGCCAGCAATCTAACATTAGGTTAGCCTTAATGATTTCTTGACCACAGCACAACTTGCGAATCTGTTGTAATTCTCCCGACCTTTTAGTGTGCACCCCTCATTAAAACTTGAAATACTTTTTTCATGTCTGCTCAGGCTTTAAATAAACTGCTGTAATTTTAAAGTCCACTTTTAAAGACAATTTAACCTTTTTTGGGCCAGTTCCCCGATTTAGAGACTACCTTCACTATAATCAATTTTTTAGAATCAGTTAAAATCGTCGGGTTTAATAACTTGTTGTGAGAGACGAACGTTAAAGCGGTATACCTGCTATACTTTTTTGGTGTTTATGTTCAAATTCACTATTTTTTCATCACCGGATACATTTTGAAAAAGAAAGTCCAAGTAGCTCATCTTCGTTTTTGTCAACTCCCGAACTAGACACCTATAGTATTCAGATTTCTCCAGATGTTTCACCATTCTGCACACAGGTTAAACTTCAACCATGCCCCAACTTTCAAGAAAATTCGCAGAATACAAATTTTACTGACATCTAGTTTTTAGATCCAGCGAACTTCAAAATTACAAAAATTAATATTTTTTTCCACTATTATGTACGTAAATACTTGTATGAAGCATAGGATAGGATCGTATGAAGATAGGATCAAAATATGATCAGTTAAATATGCAAATAGTGTGTACAAAATTATCTTATTTGTCACTGCTTTTAGGAATTAAACGTTAATCGCTATTCACTATAATTAGTTACACTAATGAATACTCAAATGAGTAAGTAAATTTAAAGAGGTTACAAAAAAATAAATAACAAACAAAGTTTTAAATAGTTTTCCACAAATATCAACGAAGGAATCATGAGTTTTTACCATGAATTGTAATTCTGTATAAACATTGTTTTATTTTTAAAAGGAAGATAGTTATGATGCATAATTTTCTCAAAATGTACGGAAAAATACGAAAAAAATTTCATGAAAAAAACGAAATTAAAACATTCGGCCAATAAACACTACAATAAGAAACTTACCGTATTACTTTACATTCACTGTTGGGAAACAGAGTTTATGTTCGTGGCAACACTTCGATATTCTCAAAAATAGTGCTCGTGTTCTGTTGCTGTTGTGCTGTCTCCCTCTTTGTCCCCACCAAATAACATTCGACTCCATAACCTCCATTGCATTTCTTATAACTTCTTACATTTTGCCTTTTGCACATTTTAACTTCAAATTCACATGCACACACATACGTACTCGTACATAATAAGCATCTTCACATTTACATTTTTTCTCTTTTGTTTTTTCTCACACACAAGCCAACCTCAGCAACCAACCGAAGCTCCATTCAATTACAATCTACGAAAGAAACCGGCCACAATTTACTACACAATTTCACTTCCATTTCTTTTTGTTGCGAATCACAAATACACATATAGTTACAGTTATATACTAACAATTTTTTAAAGTTTCCCAACATTTTGTTAACAAAATATTACAAATTGTTGTGGAGCCATTCACGCACGTACAAAGAACAAACGAAACTAACTAAAGCAGATAAGCCAGTTGTTATTGGCGTCCACTAAAAGAGATGGTCAGTGTTGCCGGATGATTAGACAGGTTGGGATTATAAAAAGTTTGCCATTCCGTTTGAAAGAGCTAAAAACACCCCCCTGAGACCCCATAAAGTATGTATGATCTTTAGCTTAACAAAAATCTATGTAGATTTAAGCGTGTCCGTCCTTCCGATTGGCTGTGGGCGCCGAATGAACTGCTTGAACCAAAAACCTACAATTTTAGATAAAAATATCTCTTAATCACAAATAGATTTAATTCGAAATCAGTTAAAGTCGAACTAACCGGGAAGAATTTTATCAAGCAAGGACAGAATTATTAGAAAAAATTTTGCATTTTCAAAAGCGCAACCTTGGACTTCAGGCCGATTTTAACATAAAACCCCATTGAGTCATCTTACATTCGCATTTAACCTACTCAGAAAACCTGTAATGTCGTGCACATATGCAGCATAGGCATAGGTAGTTGGCCTTTTTCAGGTACCTATACAAATTGATTATGGTATCATATCCTTTTTCTTAAGTCATCAAAATCTCCACCTACAACGCGATTTCTCAAATATAACCTCCAAGTTCCGTTGCATGAAGGTCTATGAGATGGAAGTTCCAACGTTGCATCTCTATGAAACCAATTTTGGCGTTAATTTGAAAATATTTGCCACTTAATGAGGAATACCTTGGTCTGTAATAAATCAAAAGGACTCTTCGTACGAGTACTATGTCAACCTACAAAAGCACCTCCTTTTCATCCCATCCCTGTTACACTGTCAGGGGATGCATCTATGCAGTAGTGATCATCACTTAAGCACCAAATTGAATCTATCGGTAATGCTGTCGCCCTGTGTTAGCAACGGTGTGTTTTGAATGAAACGACTGGAGGAGGTGGATTGCGTCAACACAGCTGACAATGTGTGTCACGCTAATTTGCCATGTTATGTACAACAGCAGGACAGACAGCTAGATATGCATATAAACTCAAAACTTCACATCAAATGTTTGACAGACAAGTAACAACTCAAAAGATATTGTGGCTCTACAGTGAGCATTGGAAAAGCAAAAACGTAACTTTATGTGATATCTGGCGAGGATCATAAAATGAAACTCCTTGCTGAACAGAGAAAAAAGAACTGACAACATTTTAAAGAAGTAGAACAGAAAAAACTCTTCAAAAATTCGTGTACAACTGTCAGCACTCAACGCCACCGTACTCTCCGCAGGCTGCTGCTGTCGGTATCCATAACATGCTAAAGAGCTGTAATTAAGTTCTCAATGTCTAACAGTTTTCAGTTTTATGTTGACACTGACAGTCAGAGTTTAGTTAAGGCATAAAGTATCGATCAAATTTCATGTCATTGCGATCAGACCCCTAAGTAGCTTCATTTAGTCACAATTACAAGAGGACTCTGCCTACAGACTTACTGCTGAAATGAGAATAGAAAAAAAACGCGCAAACTAAACGATACAAAATCTCAAGTGATTGACACCTTCCGGATGTAATCACTTAAGTGTCTCTCTTTTGGGTGTTCGCTTATTCTTTTGGAACACAAGAGTGTTATGATGAATTTTGACAAGCCATTAAGTGGATCGGCATTTTTAAAAGTTCTTTTTTGAGGGAGTGTAAATAAAACGTTCGTCAAAAAAAAGATGATATTAACTATGAAAAGCGAATATGTTTCCAAATGAATGAGCCATATATCACTAACTTCCTTATTCCTATATATTCCTTAAGGATATAATGGATAAAAATACATTTCCAGGTGAACCAACCAACTTATAATTAACTTAATTGAGTTTTCACATATTCCTTAAGAATGTTAAAATTCATACATAAATGTATTTTACGCATGTTGTTTCCTCTAAGGAGTTAAACCAAACTTCGGAATGTTTTGTTTCAATTGATCTCGCCAACAGATTTTTACCTCACCAGTGAAAACATTTTATTCTGCAGCATTTTGCATCTGATCATGCCAACATTGAGTGTTTCATTAGGTGCAGCGAACACGACTTACGTCGTCATTACCAAAAGTAACATTTCGTTACGCTGATTTTATCAGTGGTCTCAAAGGAAAAACGACTTGAATGGATTTAGAACAAACTAGAATTTATTCGTTATTAATATTGCCCTTATATGGACAAATATTTGGGTCTAATCGCTAAACTAAAATTCAGTGTTGTTCCCAAGTTAAAACTTTTTTTCAAAAGATCGATTTTTGATATATGTATGTATGTCTGTGTCGTCTAAGCGCGATTTCAAAATTGCGTATATTTCGAAAGTTATAACCCTAATTGCAATTTTTGACAAACACTAAACATCTCAAAACAACAAATAGGTCGTTACGTTAAATCGCTTTTCCTTGGAAGTACAGATATATATCATGGTGTCTAAAATATGAGACCTTACATTGGTCTTACTGTATTAACACGATGGTATGTATCATAATGAGACAAAATGCACTTATGCCTACCGTTTTTCCAATCCTCGAAGCTAAAACTTACCAAACCCACAGGTATAGAATTCAAAACGCGCTATGATTCACGTTGAATATCTTCAATTGACTCAAATCGGTAGAAGTCACACGATGGTACATGAAGCCACGGTAGTTTTTGAGCGGTATTAGTTGAATTTTTGCGAAAAACTCATAAAGAGTTAATGCAACCTCAATACCAGCATAATCGGGAAAAACTCTCAACATAACCTTGATATTTGAGTGACTTTGAAGTGGATTTATCCGTCTTGCTACTGTTTTGGAACGATATCCACTAGATTAGTCGGTTGATTCCGAATCGTAAGCATAGATTAAATTAGCCGCGAGTCCGCTCACCAAAAAATAGCCAGCGGAGGCGCGCCTAACGTCTGAACCTAGTCGACTACAAGCACTAAAGTACACTGTCGTCAAATATCCGGAAACCCGCTTGTGAAAAGTACCAGCTTTACAGCCTTACAATTGTGTCTTCCAGAACTTGTAGCTATACAATATAGCTCTTAACATATTCACAACTCACGTTTCCAATGTATGGACAACTTTGTGTAATCCAAAGTAAATTAACTAACATCTTTCGTTGTTTTAAAGCTTATGAAATGATTTTGTTTTTATTTTAATCGTAGTTTTTGTTGCTTCAGTTCTTAATTAATTTCTTTGGGCTTTTCAAACTGATACCATTGTACGAGTACTTCCTCTATCTGGATGATTTATAGATTTGTGCATCCCTACAACTTGTAATTTACATTGAAAAACAAATTATCTTTTCACAGGAATACATTTACAGCTGTCGATTTGTAATGAACATTCCCAATGGACCTTTAAATTGCCCTTTCGAAAACAATTACCCAATAAAATCCAACATCAAATATCTTATTCCCAATTGCACAAAAACAAGAAAAGACGACAAAAAAGGAAGTCCATAAATTGTCTAGTAAATTAAATGTTTCCAACGAAAAGGACATCATATTACACACTCGGCGCACTACAGGAAGAGAAATATAAACGATATGGTCTTTGCTACAACTTAATTGGAAAGTAATACAAGTCAACCAAACGTAAATATAACTTGTTCCACTGCCGCTATTCAATGCTGCGTTATGAAAACGAGACATAGGAATAAAATGCTGCCTCCTGTATTGCTGATGCGCAACGGCAATGCTAGCTATACAAGGATAATTTTAGCCTAGAATGAATTGGAAGAACTGTAGAAGATACCGACGGGAAATTTATTTAAAAATTTTAATTTTCCGTAACATTTAAACGTCATATTAAAGTAGCATGCAACACGTTCAAAACAAATTCTTGCATCTGCAATGGCAGGCACCAAATCAACAGTTCTTTCCTCAACATTTTCCTTCCGTCATCTGATGATAGCGAAATGTAGATACGAGGCAGGAATTACATTTCGAGTAAATATGGTTAATAACGAAAATTTCAGGTAATTATTATAAATCAATAATAAATATCAATCAATAATAAATAATAATAATAATAATTTTGTAATTGGAATGTTTTATTAAGAGGATTACATTAATACAGCTTAGGAATTCAAGAAGAAATTTATGAAAATGTAAAAGTTTTTGATATACTTACAGCTCGAATTAATCGCTCTTATAACAGTAGTTGCCAGAGGTTTGGCGTATAATTTCCACAGGTATGTTTGCAAGCTGGTCTGTAAAAAAACTTTGCTTTATACACCCTGCCAAAAAAGTATCGAGAATTGATCATTTAAAAGGGAACGCCAAAATTCTTTCTGTAGCTAAGCTGCTGCTACGGTAACTTTTCGCGGTGAAACTCCATGCAAAAAAGAAGTTCGTGAAATAAAATGGTTGCACTGCACAGTACTATGTTTCTTGCGAGGAAATTTTAAGTTTTAAGTGGTAACGCCAACTACTTTTTTGTTTAGGTTTTCAACATTGAAGTTGAAAACTTACGTTTTTATGTCATAACAAGTTCGATAAGCTTTTTGTAAACTTGTCAAATAAAGTTGTAATAAAAAATGCACAATTTTATAATTTTGCAAATATATTATCGAACATATTATGGCGTAATAACTTAAGTTGTTCCGGTTTCAATGATGGAAACTAATGCAAAAACTATCTGGCAATGCCGCAAACATTTTTCAGAAGAAAACGATGCCTAGTGGAATTTTTTCTTCGTGTACTTAGTTTAAAACCTGGCACTATGTTGACTCGTTGCAACAAAACTTCATATAAATAGTCAAGAAATGAGAAGCTACATTTTTCCACCAGATAGCGTTATGATTTTTAGCGTGAAAAATTGGTTTAAGTGGCGCTGCCAAACTTTTTCTTGTTGGTTTCCAACATTCTAAACGGACTAACTTAAATTTTTGCATCAAAATATCTTCGATAATGCATTTGTAAATTTGTGAAGTGAAATAGGAATAAAACAAAAGATAATTTGACGATGTTGCGTGCATGTTAACGGACAGGTTATGACGTAAAAACGAAAGCTGTTTCGGTTTTGGTGTTGGAAACCTACGAATTAGGGATTATAATCAAAGGAGAGATACCGGAGTGGTTATGGCAATGCCCTCGCTTTTCTTTCCCAGGGCTTGCTTCACCAAATGTTTGTTTTTTTTTTTGCTACGCCACAACTGGACTCAATTCATTATCAATGCTTGAAAGATATGAAGCTAAGAACATATTGGTAAAATCGATCAATTGTATGGAAGGTGCCAGAAGTTAATACCTCGATTTTTATCAAGTGTGCAAAGAATCATAATTCGACAAATGGACAAAAGCCCAGCCCACTGATAACCCTGCTTATAAAAAAATATAGACAAAAGATTGATTTCGGAAGGTCCTCCAATTTGTATAGTACTAAAAGGGATACTAGAATGGCTGTGACAATGCGCTTTGCTCCTCTCTGAAACCTTAATATATAATATCAGTTAAATCTGTTAATTGTATGGAAGGTACCAGAAGGGCCGTTCATCGGATGATTCTTTGATATTTTGGAAAATATTATAAACCACTACAAAGAATAAACAATTAAGTTATTGCAGTCTACAAATGATTCGTTACACAAATAAATTCCATTTCGGAAAATCGAACATTACATTTTAAAAAATCGACTCACACCAGAAGGAATGGGTCGATTTAGACAATTTACAATTTCAGACAGATAAGATGACATCTCCCAATCGATTTAGCAAGTCATGAGAAACATTTAGTAAAAATACATTCTTCTGAGTGTTAAATTTTTATCATATTAAAAAGATGTGCAAATAAATATTACTGTCGTTTGATCGAATCACTACTACTTTTGTGCTATAATATATACAGAAAAAAATGTAATGTATACTGATTTTCGTCACTTCTAGCAAAATTACTTTCATAACATGTTTGTAGAATGTTTTGGCCTTATAAATGTCAACTTCGATGAATTTTTGAACCTGCTTTAGTAAAGTAAGTAAAACTGCTCTATGCCGAAAAGGTGACCCAAAAGTGTGTCCAACAATTGAACCCAATCAACCCAAGATTTCGCATGTTTTGTAGATCTTTGATGATTGTTTCAGCAAACTTAAAAGGTGATTTTGTACTGGGAACAATATTAGCTGCGCCTAATCGAAAATGCAAAAGTCGACTTCATTTTAACTTTACGCTACTGTAGCAGCAAAACGGATAATGACAGCGCGCTCACTTTTTCACAAACGTCAGTCTGTTAGGCAGTTTATAAGCCTACGGAAGCATATCGTAAACGAAATGGCATTCAAACACAACAGTGATACTGCTCGGTAATTGACTGGGAAATCACAAGCAGCCATTTTTAATAAGCTTTGACATTTAAGTGGTAACAAAATGTTTGTGTATCGGACCTTTATACGTTGCAATGATGCTGATTGTTTGTACCAAATGTACAAATCCGTCTGAATAAAAGATGTTCCCTATTTATTTTTGAATTCCTAAAAGTATTTATAAAACTTCCAAATACTTTGCACCAAAGATTATACAAGGTACAATCCATAAAATACTATGAAAATAACCATGTTCGAAACTAAATTTATGTCTAAACAAGACGAACGATTTTTTAGGGCCCTCTTCCGTGACTGCGGTAGAAAATCTCTCCCTTGTTCGATCACATCTTTCATACTGGTAAGGCTGATAAATAGAAATAAATTCGAAATATTCTATACCATCCTAACTCATATGTTTTTACCTCTTTCCTAATCCACATTTTTCGCTATTCTGGGAAATTTTATCTATTTAATTGCGGAGTAAACAAGAAAATATTGACTTGTTTTCCGGCTCAAGAGAGATCCCATTTGATTTCCAGATTCATTTTCCCTTCATATCAACACTGATTGTATCAGAAAGGACTTAATGTGGACATCCAATATAGCAACATAAAAAGGTGATGACCAAAAGTCAACGATCAATTTCAATGTGTCCGCTCGTAGCATAACGAACATATTAAAAAATGAATTGGGCTATTAAAGCCCTACAAAACACAAAAAGTGCAAGATTTAGCACCTACGGAAAAAGCCAGATCACACAAAAAGAGCGAAGGTATTAAGACACGGCACGTTGGTGGCGAGATATAAAATTTCTTTCCTTCTGAAGAAAAAATAATTTTTAGGATTCTGCAATATGTAAACATACAAAACGACCGTGTATGGTTAGAGGGGCAGCTCAAAGTTTAGACCAGCGAATAACTACTACAAAACGCCCACCATTCGTTTTCATTTAGCAGGACGTAAAGGAAAACCGAAAAATCTACCCTAAAATATTTTAAACGAAGCTTCATTACCTTGAGCAAGTACACTATTCAGTAGAAACTGTTGGACGTTTCAATAAAACTCAGCAGCATCCCATAAAACCTATATAGATCAGAATTTGTTTTGCTAGAAAATGCTCCCAACTTCATTTTTTCGCAACAACATCATATTCATCGGACTTAAACCTAAAGGATTCTTCCATATTGTACATTCAACAGGTCAAACTGTCAACTAAAAAATATGAGACAATGCCTTAAAGATTGCTTCTCGCCGAAAATGGAACACAATACCATCAGACTACATTCATGGAGTTTGTGAAACCTTCCCGAACCGAAACTGTGCTATCTGCACGCAAATAGTAGCTAATTTGGACTATAACATATTTTTCTTAAAATGTCAAATGATATCCCAAGGTTTTTAAATAAAAAAAAATTAAAATTAATAGAATTACAGCATTTTTAATTGGCAATATTTCGAGCGCCTGCTTATATGGATACGACACGCCGCAAAACAAATATCGACAGCCCTACACAGATGTACTCGTACTATTTTGCCTATGTAAATGTAAACAATTCTCATATGTTTACAATGAAAATTCACTTAAGCATTTCATTCTTTACACTAACGAATGATATGGAAGAGCAGATCTCTCGCTTGCTGGCTGCATCGCCCTGCCGAGTGTTTTCTTGAGTTCTTTCCCTTGTAATGATGTGAAGAAACCGGCACTGCGCGGCAGAGGAGATGCATAATAAATACAAGAAGGATTAAGTTGAGTGACAACTGTCATTCGTGTGTAACGAAAATATGAAAAATGTTTAATAAATTCACGTTTTTAATAACGCAGAACAATTTTCTTTTTCATTATTTTAAAAAGATGCTGTTATTTAGCTTACATATTCTATGGCGTATACAAAATATTTGTTAATTTTTTTTTTCTTTTTGGAACATTTATCTGTGCATCTGTGTGCGAGTTCATGTGGATTTTTTAATAAATATTTCTAATGGTAATTTTTATAGCTCTGGCAGATTTAAATTTATACCATTTCATCCCAAGGAATGAAAATATACATCATTTGCTACGATAAAAATGCAGTGCCCAGAAAGAAGCGTTTAAAGCGCCAAGTGTCTTTTGACGAAATATATTTCGTGACTTTCTAAGTGGATAGATCGATGTTTGTACTTTCGGCTGTCTGGCAGAAACTCTGTCCAACACTGGAACGATCTCGCACATTATATCTCCTACTTAACCCAATTTTGACAGTCTCTGACACGTCGGTGTGAAGTCAACCAAACGCCTGTTAAAATGAATTATGAATCATCGCGTATTGACTCTTGAAGCGCTATATATGTACTTTGCTGGTTCAAATCAAAAGATATCTCAATTCAAATGTCCTATGTCCACTATCATTAGACACCTCTGATAGTAAAGCCCTTAATCTAGACCATTTTCTAAAGGTCGAGCACATTTTAAATGGTCCAGAAGAAAGTCTACTGGACAACAAATTTGACCGACTATCTCACTGGAAAGTCGTTGAAGCTCTTAAGCAACAATTTTGCAAACGCTAGGTTCCTGAATATGTCAACCGTCTTCAAACCCATCCAAAATGGTTCAAACCCCAGAAGAATATTGAAGTTGACCTAGTTCTCATATTTGACGAACGTGTTGCTTTAGTGTTACAAATGTGTATCCAGGCGTTGACGGTCGATTCGATATCGTATTTATATTTGCCGTCAAAAAACCCTATAAAGGCCCAATACATAAAATTGTCTCTTCCGCTTAATGATGTCTACACAGAGTATACTATAAAACAACTATAAGAAACAACTATAAGTTGCTGTAAGTCGAGGCATAGGCAAATGACTGATTTAACCCATATATTCTCTTAATCTCATATGAGTATATTTTATGCGGTCGCATTTAGTGCACGTTAAGCGTTTACTAAAATAAGGTCTGCGACTGAGAATGAAAATGGACGACAGCATTGTCACGCCTTTTCTTGTAACTCCCATAAAAATTTTACGATTTTCCAAAATTCATATTTTTCTATGTAAAGTTTAATTAGTAGGCTTCAGTGAGTTAAGTTATAGCCCATTGTGTAATGCTTGAAAAACTAAAAAAAAAAATGGATCAATAATCTACTCCCTTCTGGTATCTTCCAATCAAATTACACCATTTAGCCCACATATTCATAGTTTCATATCTTTTAAATCTTATTTCTACATTGAATTCAGTCAACACACATTATCCGTTTGATAAACTTAATTAAAAATAAATATGGACTGCATTGTTATGCCGGTTATAGTTGTGGTTTTATCACGTCTCTTCTGGCATACTAGGTGAAAGGACTTTGGGTGAAAGTATGTATATTATATCGGTTATATCGGGTTGTCCATTTTTCGGTTTCAAAAGCCAAGCTAAATAGAACACACATAAAGCTATGATTTTGAGTTTATAATGATTGGGCCTTGCCATTATGTACGAAATACAATGTAATTTGAGTGACCGCCTCTAGATTGGTTGCACCAGTGGATCCTTTGAGGTAGTGTTCGATAAAATATGGCCCAGTGATACCTCCAGACAATAATGCATACCAAACAGTTACTTCTTCCGGATGCAATGACTTTTCCACAATCACTTCTAGGTTCTTTTGCATTCTGACGTAACCACTGAATGGGAAATAAGCTTCATCGCTAAAGAATATTTTGTTTGAAAAATCAGGGTTGAAGGCCTGTCGTTATAGCACCCAATCAGCATATCTCGTATACAGCGTTGCGAATGGTCAACCGGTTTTAATTGTTGCATGAGTTGGACTCTATATGTATATACATATGGAAAAAATACAGCATAATGAGACGTTAGATAGGCCCAATTGTTGAGAACGTCTTGGAGTCGACAGATTCAAATTATCTTCCACACTTACAAACAGAAGCGATACTTTTGGCAGTGCGTACAATGATCACATCTTCAACGCTTCCAGACTCTTCAAATTTCTTTGTAATCTTGCCAATTCCTTGCACAGTAAGTAGATTTTGATGAGCTTTAACAACTTTTACGCGTTCTTCGGTTGAAAAACGATCCATATTCGTAAATTGTAAACCATCCATTAAATATGTAACACTTCAGGTGATGTGTATTTAACTGCTGACAGCCTTGCCAGACCGGCGATTTTGAAACCACTCAATCGATAACTCTATGCTCGTATAATAATAATCATTTCAAAAGCTTCTGCACTTCGTCTCCAATTCGTCACACCAAGTTTTGATAGTATTTAAAAAACCTGAACCTTCCAACGGAATTTTGGTAGTCCTCTTGTGCCCATCGAAATCGTTTTCGTGCTGCAGCACAACATCACCCAGCCAACACAATAACTGTATATTAATGCGCTTAATCACGTTGATTTTGGTATATAACTCATACAGCACATTGTTTATTCGACACCGGTACTCTCCGTTGACGGTGATCCGGAGTATATTCCTCTCGAAGCCTCTCTGCAGGATTCTGCATCGTACAACAAAACAAAAGAAACCAACACCTGGTACAGTCGGATTCTTATATGTTTAGAGAGAGGGCTTTATCATTGAATTGCTTGCTTAGCTCATAATAACATCTGTTAACAAGCAATACTGCCCTTTTAATGCTCATAATGATATCATTCATTATATTTATAGCGGAACTGAGGTAGATGAATTCACCCATCACTCCAAAGTTATAGTTGTCAACGTTCACACAGCGTCCCAGGCAAGT
The DNA here is from genome assembly GCA_019455685.1 of Philornis downsi. Classification (NCBI taxonomy): domain Eukaryota; kingdom Metazoa; phylum Arthropoda; class Insecta; order Diptera; family Muscidae; genus Philornis; species Philornis downsi. The sequence goes on along the minus strand of JAHXMU010000033.1, from coordinate 767,836 downwards.
AGAGTCTTTGTTCGTTGAAACAAATAATTTTGTTTTCTCCTCGTTTATCACCAGACCCATTTTTGCTAATTCCTTCTCAGTGCTTGAGAAGGCTGCAGTAACATCTCGCAGTTATCTGCACAAGCGTAACGTTTGGCTTTTGTTAACGGTGGTACTGATCGTGTTCACTGCAACTTTCCTCATAATCATTTCCAAGATTACGTTGAAGAGGTCGCTCCTGTCACGGCACCTGTCAGACTGTCGCCCTGTCTGAATCCTCGTCTACTGTAAAAAAAGCTCATTAAGTTTTTCGTCTATCTTTACTAAAGACTTCGTGTCAGTTAGCGTCATCCCAAAAAGGTGTAGAATCTTGGCGGGAATTCTAAACTCATACAGGCAACTTTATAGTCGACGAACAGATGATTTGTGTTAATCTGCTTTTCCTAGGCCGCCTCCAGAATTTTCCGTAGTGCGAATAACAGATCAGTTAGAATCGAGTTTAGTCTTTCACATGTCACACTCGACAGGACCTTATAAACACAGTAAGAAATTGATACTGCAATCATTCTTTCAGTCTCTTGAACACAAGACGTGGTATACTCAACCACCGGCCATACACTCCTCGAGCTAAACCGTATTTAGGTGAGAAGGCATGCTGTTTATTAGCTCATCGCCATCGGTCTTAAACAGCACTGTCGGCAGGCCAACCGCGTCCGCAGTTTTGTTATTTTTAAGCCACTATACTGCTATTCCGATATCGTTTTGGCTCGGAGCTGGGTAATTTATGCCATTGTCAGTAATTCGTAATTTAAAGCACATTTGTAGAGAAGATTTCCATGTTTGCTTTATTCAGGAAAAAAATAATTTCATCCAAAAATCATCAGAGAACTACATTTGAGTCTATTTTCAGGATAATTTTGGCACGAAACTCCAGAACCAAAGATAGAACTTTTGGAGTAACAAAAAAATGCAAATAAGAAAGTACTTCTTCGTTGCTATAACAATTCTCACGAAAAAGTGCAGAAGACACAACATAAAAAATCGCTTTCGTCCTATAACATTTGCGGTTATATACATTTGTAATACCTTTTTCAAAAATTTTTGGTGAACTTCTGTTTCGAAGGATGCCCAATTTTTTTACAGAATGTACTGTGAATTCCTTAAGTGGATTTAATCTAAATTCAAAAATTTAAGTTGTTTTCCTTAATATTGATTGGGAATTTCGTCATTCAGTTTTTTTCTGGATGCCATATTGATCAATAATAATTAAAATTTTATTTATTAAAATTTAAAATAACTCACATAACGCAAGCAGCACAAACTATATCCTACAATTAGCACATGGTAACACAAATATGGCCAGATCTCCATCTAAATTAGCTTTGTTTGAACGCTGCTTTGGAGTGAAATCACAGGTCATCCACTCATTTACTCGCTCACTCACAGTGAGGTCATCATTTATACAACATTGTATGAATCGAACGCGGCGGCAAATTCATGGAGACAGAACCGCGAACACCATCACTTAGGGTAACATCCTGGGAATTTGATGCACTGTGAAATGAAAATAGAAATCTGCATTAAATATCAACAATAAACAAATACAAAGTGTGTAAATGCCAAACTAGACGCTTGATAGCTGCTTAGAATTCATTCTCCCAAATAAAGCAGATGCATTTTGGAATCTTCCATGCATTCATATAGAATGTACATGTATACTCAAGTGTACAAGGGAGCAGGAGAACAAACTATAAAACTATTAACAATCCTTGTCTAGATGCACCAACAATCAAGCACTTAAACTAAAGGCTACTGAACGAGAGGCAATTGAAAATTGTGGAAAGAGTCGACTGGAATAATTTAAATAACATTTGGGGCACTTTTTACGCTGCCACAAAATAACATTTGGGGAACTTTTTTTACACTTTTCACAAGAAAAAACCTCACGGTATGTACTTTTTCCCATTTACCATTTTTGTGTTGGTTTCCAATACTGAAATCGGAACAAGTTATGTTTTTAAGTCATATGTTCGATAATATGGAAACATAAACAAGTTTTATTGCATTTCTCATGAATGAGGCAAATTCAATGAGCTTACACGCATTCTCTTTTTAGACTCACTCAACCGAATCTACAGTTTAATGACGATTTCGAACGTCACAGTTTGAAAAGCATTCACTCGTCTACTGGTCGATTACTCGACTACTCCAAGTGTTCGTCAAACACATTGAAGTGACCTCCGCCCAAGTAATAATAACAAATGGCTGTATGCGGGATTGAACTCGCGATCATGTGAACGATAGTCGTGTGCGTCCTGGTCGAAAAAATACTTGCAAAACTATAAAATTGTGTCCTTTTTTGATAAAATTTAATTTCAAAAGTTTACAAATGTATTTTCGAAAATTTTATGATGCAAAAATTTAAGTTATTTCGATCACAGCGTTGGAAACCACAAAAAAAGGAGTGGCATTGCCACTTAAAAAAATGTTCCTCGTGAAGAAACATAATACTATTTGGTGGACAAATTTAGCTTCACATTTCACCACTATTTTTATGTATATGAAATTTAACCGCTATATAGATAAGATTCTCCTCTCCTTCATATTTTGCTTTATACTCATATAAATAAAACTGTCTATTTTATTTCTATGCCTTCGCTCAAAGAAAAGATTGTACCTATATGTATACATTGTTTCATATGTAAAATCAGTACATTTTGACCAAATATGTTTCATGACTTTCTAAGTCGATTGAGCGATGTTCATCTTCCGTTCTTCTGGCTGACTGGTGGGCACTATAATTGTCGTAAATCTTTATGTATAATAACTTCATAGCACTTGGCAAAACCTAATATTTTGCTAGATCGCTCTCGAAGTTTGTAAGTGAGACTCCCATACAAATTGACCAATTTATCGAAATTGAATTTTTTTTCTCTGTTATTTCTAAAGGGTGTCCCAACAAGAATGCAAGATTTAAATTTTGCGTCATTCGAAGTGTCATTGTTTGACATTTGAACAATTGTTATTGTTTGCTAGTAGAAGGTTCGAGGTTAGTAAAAATGGAGCGCTATACGAATGAACAACGCCTTCTCATTGTGAAATTGTTTTACCAAAATTGTGAAAGTTTTGCGGCTACAGTTCGCAAATTGCGATCAATTTGGGGTCACAATAATGCTCCAAAAAAGTCAACTGTAAAGAGATTAATGGATAAATTTGCCAAAACTGGGTCTGTTAGTGATGTAAAGACAACAACGCGCCTTCGACCAGGTCGATCGACCGAAAATGTCGCAGCTGTACGTGATGATGTCGCTTAAACTCCATCCACCTCAATTCGACACCGAGCTCAGCAAATTGATGTCTCCAAATCCACTATGCAGCGAATTTTGACGAAAGATTTGCATCTTAATGCATTCAATTGACTCAGCAACTGAAGCCAGCTGACCATGGACAGCGAAGGGAGTTCGTTAATTGGGTATTGGAGAGACAGCATGAAAATGCTGATTTTGCTGATAAAATCATCTTCAGCGACGAGGCCCATTTCCATCTTGATGGCTTCGTCAATAGGCAGAATTGTCACATTTGGTGTGAGGAAAATCCTCGAGTGATTCACGAGAAGCGAATGCATCCTCAACGTGTCACTGTGTGGTGTGGATTTTGGGCTGGAGGAATCATTGGATCTTTTTTTTGTGGAAATGAGACATGTCAAGCTCAAACAGTCAATGGTGTTCGGTATCGTGAAATGGTAACCAGTTTTTTCGTGCCTAGAATTGAAGAAATGAATGTGGAGGGCATTTGGTTTCAACAAGACGGCGCCACATGTCATACAGCCAGAGAAACAATTCAATTGCTGCATCAGTCATTTCCCGGTCGTGTTATTTCGCGTTTTGGAGAACAGAATTGTCCACCTAGATCATGCGATTTAACACCATTAGACTTTTTTCTTTGGGGTATTTTGAAGTCGATGACTTACACGGATAAGCCGACGACGACTCAAGTCTTAAAAGAGGAAATTGGACGCTGCATTAATGAAATACCGCAGCATTTATGCAAAACGGTCATTGGAAATTTTATTAAAAGATCGCGTGTGTGCCAGCAAAGCCGCGGCGGCCATATGCCCGATGTGTTGTTCCATACATAACCTCACTCTGTCTACTTTATGATATAATAAAATTTCACGATTTTTTTTAAATATCTGTGTTCTATTTAAAATTTAAATCTTGCGTTCTTGTTGGGACACCCTTTAGTTATCAGGTTGCAGTAACACACATTTTTACCAATTGTATTTCTTTATAATACTAACCAATAATTGGAAAAATGGACTGATTAAGCATTTTAGTACCTCCTATACAAATGACTGATTTAATCCATATATATTCTTATGTTCATATTTTTTATTCGATTGGACTAAATTTACTCAAATTTAGGGTACGTTAAGCATTTGCTCAACCAGGTTCTGAGAATGAAAATGGACAGCATTGGGGCGCCCCTTCTTGTACCTCCTATACAAATTAGTCGATTTTAAAAATTCAATTTTTTCTCTGTAATATATAATTAGTAGACTGCAATAATCTAAGTTATTGTCCATTGTATTGATATATAACGCCAGGAAAAACTTAAAAAATATGGTTCAAGTATTCACGCCCTTCTGGTACCTCCGATACAAATTGCACCATCTAACCAATACACTGTTAACATCATATCTATCAAACAGTTGTTCTAAATTCCGCTAAATTTGGCATACATCGAACGTTTGATATAACTCAGTTTCTGAGAACGAAAATAGACATAGACATTGCCCCGCCCCTTCTAGTATTGCCCATACAAACTTATAGATTTTTCGAAATGTAGTTTTTTCCTTGCAATTTCTAATTCATAGAGTGCAGTAACTCAAAGTTTTGTATATTTATTGCTTATAATGCCTGTTAAAATTGAAAAAAAGTACTTGGTGAAAACACTTACGGTACCCACATACAAATTTCCTAGTCAGACATTTAGTCAAGTGAATTCTTTGAACGAAAATAGAATTCAAAGCCGCGAGTATTAGAGTGTCATATATCCATACAAAAATCAATGGCTTCTCTACAATTTCTAAGCAGAGAACTTCAGAAGGTTATAATTTTAGTTTTACTCCCTTTATTTTTCATTATAGCAAAAGGACATTGGGGGAAGATACATGTAAGTTAGTTAACCTGACTGCAATTTCTTTCATAGGAAAAATACGTCATGAAATATATGGAAACATCATCGCCATGGGAGAGTACCAGTGATATAGGCTCTATGCCAACATCAATATAATAGTTCAGTGATTGAACATATATTGAATGAACATCCCTTTAGGTTCATAACATCTATAGGTGATATAAATATCTATGGGTGATATAGATAAAACGGAAATGGTCAAATACAAACCCTCTCCATCGGCCAATAAAATTTCAACAATGTGTCAGGAAGTTCGTTATTTTAACAATCAAAATATGAAATGTTTATTTATACAGCTCAGAAACGAAAAAAAAAACAACCCAGAAAATTATATATAAGTCAAGACATTGAAAAAGTTTTCTTTCAATTCGCCTACTTAGAAATCTAGTCATACGACAATTGGTTGAAGGTTTTTTGTAATTTGCTCAAAATCAGAAGCAATTATGCAAGAGCCTCTCGCGAATTTGTTGAAGAAAAACATTTTACCAAAATAGTACCGCGAATTGATCATTTAAAAAGCGTATTTAAGTAGATTATCAAATTTCTCTTTGCCGCTAAGTTGACACAACTGTTCTCTATACCGACACGGAGTTTGCGATCCGTCACTTATGTACATATGAATGGTACAGTGCATCCAAAAGTGGTTAAGATGTCTCCAACTGAAGTTAATACCGATAAGGTGATGCAAATGGTGACTGAAAATCATCATTTAAGCTTGAGAGAGAGCTTACGGATCAATTCATATTATTTTACACGATTGTTTGGCTATGAAACGCGTTGCCGCTTGACTAATTCCGAAAGATCTGAAATTTCTATAAAACATCAACCACGTTAAAATCGCTAAAAAAGTGACACCTCCTCATAGAGTTGAGACTAAAAAAATAAAATAATTTTAAGTGTTTCCCTTTATTATCGCAGTGTTATGCACTCGGAGTTCTAGCCGAAAGATCAAATTACAAATAAAGAATATTATCTGGCCGTTATGCGGCGTTTGGGAGGGCAAATTCATCGAAAAAAATTGTGCAAAAAAAAATTTATATATTCTGCAGCATGGTAACACATCACCTCTTAAGGCTATCATTGTGAACGAATTTTTGGTCAAAAACTCAACCAATGTTGCCGAATAACTATCGTACTCATCTGATTCTCGTATGGTTTCGACTGATTTTTTTTCTCTTTCCAAGATACAAGATATCACTTCGTGGCATCTGCTTTCAGCCTATAGAAGACATAAAAAGGAATTCGTGGCGAGATCTGAAATCTTTTTCGGAAAATGGCATAAGTGTATAATTTTGGGAAGGAGCCCTTTTTGGAAGCGCTACAATACATTTGAATGAATAGTAAATGCGTATGTACTGCAGTAAAACATATGGAATCGTCTTCGTGAAGAAAAGAATCACGTAGCCATGGGCTCTATGACAACAACGACATATATTGAAGATTTGTTCAGATCCTCCTCAACTAATATGGGAGGAACAGAAATCAAGCTTTCAGAATACTATTAGTATTATTAATATAATTTGAAGAAGTGGGAGGAACTTAAATAGGCGATGAATACTCAGAATACTTAATTAGTATTATTACTATGATTTGAAACGATATATTTATATAGAAACGATCTTTTTTGGCATTTCAGGCGCGCAGTAACTGCTCACTTAAATAAACACTTTATATAAATGTTTGTTTTATTTAATTATTAGTCGGAAACCACAATTTCTTTCCCAATCCCCTGGCAATGAGCAACACATAAACATAAATTTCTCAAATATTACTTGGTCTCAAGTGTAACGAAATCTTGAAGTTACATGATTGGACGTAAAAGATGAGACCGCATCAGGGAGCAGCAATAAATCGTCAAGTACTTAACACATCTGCAAGTTAATGGAGATATTTTAATGCAACACTTTGTCGTTTAAAGACTGGAAACATAAACATTCTTCCCCTCATTCACCCCCTAGTAGAGTGCACACGAGAATCCTTGTGGAGGCCTACATTTGTTGCCGAATGCAAACGTCAAACGCGTGCCATGCGCAGGAACAGCCGCCCCGCCACAGTTTACCTTGCTTCATAACGCTGCTGTTAACGATAACGATTACCCGAACGAACACGATCGCACTTACCCATTAAAGATAATTACAACAATTGTGCCATCCGGTCTCTTAAATCCAACAGCATCCAATGATGTCTGTGAACTCAACACACTTAAGTCGATGCGTTTTGAATGGGGGGAAATGAATTTCGTAAATTGTCCAATGGCATAGAATATGGGTTGTTTATAGAATTCGGCGTTATCTAAAAAGATTCGAAAAATATTCGAAAGGAATGTTTGCCACTCTTGTAGTTTTAATCACTTACTTGTGGCATTGACTATGATAGCAGCATCAACGTAGTTTTTCACATAGTTGGGTCCACCCTGTTCATCGAGCACCAGATTCCAATCGATGTAACCATTAAAATTGTGCTGCAAATCTTGCATATATGATCTTATGTAGCGTTCTCCACGTTCCCAGGAACCCAATTCTGGACCATGAGTTTCCCAGGGCTTATCGCCAACACAGGACTCTGTGTTTAGTATCAGAGCATTGGGCAGTAAATTCGTCGCTTTGTCGATCAGCTGAGGACCAAACATGTCATCCCAATACCAATGAACTGCAAAGCCATCAAGGTATTTCAAAGAATTGGGGCGAGATAATTTCATCTGTAAGTAAATCGCAAATTTTTTTTAAATTAAAATTAATTAAATAATAATTAAAGCTCAAACTATATATGTAATAATTAAAACTTAAACTATATGTAATAGAACTTAGCGGACTGAATGTAACTCGTATCGAATGTCAATCGTTGGAAAGGCATTGCCAACTGCTACATCGAACATGCGGAAAGGCATGAATTTCCAATGGACAAGAACCTTTCATTTCAAATGTCTATTAGTTACCACGCTAAATAATCGAATAAACAACGATTTACAATCCGGCAACAAACTGTGATATTGCGTTTCCCGATCCCCAACCTCAATTGAAGAGTGTGAGGCCAACAGAGTGTGTTTTGGAGTAGTATTATTCCATTTATGTTTAATGACAAAATATTACTGTGTTCAAAAAGTAGGATCAGTTTTTATGTTTTCTAAAATATCTTTATTTATTCCTCAAAACCTCATTCATCATCTTCACGCAAATGACTTATAATACTCAAACGATATACCTTGCTGACAGTTTGGCCCAGCGAAAGAAATTCAACATGCATAGTAGTGCGATAAGTGAAAAAAACTGTCGGTACGATAATTTTTGATCTTACTTCATCTCTGGTAGCTAAGAATCAGCTTTTCACGAATTTTAACGCCATGATCTTTTTCGAAAAAAATTAAGCGTTTTGGTAGCAATATAGATTTGATACATTTAAGGCGAAAAATATTTTTTAAAATAGAGTTGACTAAGCTGTTTAAAATTACGACATATTTAGCAAACTTCATAATTGTTAATCGAGGGTTTTTGTGCAGCAAATTTTGGAATTTCTTATAGGTTACTTCACCGGTACAGGTTGACGATCTTCTCTTACGTAAGATTCGTGCGTAAGACGTATTCGTATTTTCCAGTACAGATTTTTTATTTTCTAGAAGCCAGCCCAACAATTAAAGCGGCCCTTTAAAATGTACAAAGGTTTGGACATGTTTCCTTGAGGTAAATAGACGAAATTTTGTGCAAAAAGCTTATGTTCAAAACTGAACACAATTCCATCCATATGGAAGAACTTAACAATACCAGAGTAAACTCATCTTTGAGGAAGTACTATTTTTCAGCATAAAGGCATTTTTAAAATTTCGTCTATTTACCTATATGCTGAAAAATAGTACTTTTTCAAAGATGAGTTTACTTTGGTCAAGTTCTTCCATATGGACGGAATTGTGTTCAGTTTTGAACATAAGCTGCCATTACTACAAAACATTTTGCGCAAAATTTCGTCCTTTGCCTCAAGCAATCATGCTTTGAAGACATAAGCGGATGGACCGTCATACTTAAATTGGCTTTGATTTTGATGACGACCAAGAATATATTTATGTTGTGGTGTCACACAAGAGCGTTTCAATCCCCACCCGTGGATGGAAGATATAAGCAAACAAGGATTTTCAGTTGTTTCCAACAGCGACTTTAAAGAAAAACAATATTTGTGTAAAGAAATGTATCAACTGGGATAGTTCCTTCTAGCGACAATCATTTACGACTGGACGTTGTCTTTAATCAATAAACAAATGGTAAAGATATTAAAAATATATTGAAACATATATAAATTTCAAAAGGCAGACGGTTTTAGTCCTTTTAAGAGGGAGATTCCCCCCACTCAACCAATTTGTCCTAAAAACAACATCTTCGGGACATACTGCCGTGGACGATGTACCGTGAGCGTGTCTCCTTTGTTCATGCTACATTTATCGGCATTATTTGCTCTCCCAGCTAAAAATCTTATTTTTAGTATATTTCAGAAATTATGCCAATGCTGGCGACCGCTTACAAAGTGAATATTAGATACGCAACTAAGTCCTCGCTGTTTTTTTATAAAAATACGATAAAGAAACCCCTTCCCTTTTTGTCGCTGAAGCAATTGCTCACAGGCAAAAAAAAAACAACGCTCAACATCCCTTGGCTGCAACTCATAAGGAACCCAAGTTCCTTGCTTTTTAATCATTCCCAATGCATGCAATCGCTTGGAAATGGCTTGGTCAATAACTCCTAATGCTGAAGCAAGCTCTAACTGAGTTTGGCACGGATCCCCATCAAGCAACGCCGCCACTTACAGCTGGCAAACAGCGGGAACTTAGTTGCGCACCTAATAAGTTAGAATATTCTTTCCCGTAATTATCATCTGCATCTATCAAATACAACTTTGAATTAATACTATTAATTATATTTAATCAATTATATTGGTTTTAGTTAAGAAGGTTGTTAGAAAAAACATAAAAAGGCCATTATTTCAGAGCTGGCTTCAGTCTTTGCATGGGCAAGCTTTTTCCTCTGGGCCTATTAAAGACACTTGAGCTCTGTTGAGTAGAGAAAAATATGCCAACTCGCAATAAGATAACTACACGAGTCAAAAATAGCTTCTCTTCATGCACAACGTATCGATTTTCCCCGCTTTTCTTCTTATGAATCAAAATATATTCTAGTGTGTTTCAATTCGGCATCTGTCCTGTTTTCAAGAAACAGCATGTTTGACTTACAATTAAAATTTTATATTAGAAATAAAACGAAACTATTTTTCGTTTGCATTTCCTTTCACTGATGGTACCCGCCAAACTTCCCCAGATATGAATTGAGTTTTTTATTGCCAAAGTCTCTTTGGCTCTGAGGCTTCATCATAGCCGATTAGTCTGATATCTATGTATGTAGTAAAGAATCTCCTTTGAAGATTAACATAACCCGTACATAAGATAAGAAAATATCTGTTATGCTACATTTTAACTCGTATATGTGATCAGAGCAAAGCTGAAGTATTATCTTTAATAAAAATCTTACGCCGCTTTCTCATTTCTATGAAATAGATTTCTTCGGTCTACAATTGCGAAATGTTACTGCAGTGTTCTCAAGTATTAAAAAAATATAAAATAAACACGATTTTTCAAAACAAAAACACACAAATTTTTAAGCGGTTTCAACGAACTAATAAACATCTGATAAGGAAGCCATTTGCGTGGAAATCGACAATGCAGTATAATATGATATGGTAAATGAAATTGTCTGTCTACGCAAAGTTTCCAAGAGGAATATACACCGTCAATTACATGTTATGAGCTACAGTTACAAATAACAGTATCGCTTTGGTTAGTAAGTATGCGTGGCTATCGTAGTTACGATCACAGATTCGACCTCGATTTTCTTTGACTACCTTTTTTATGCACAAGCAATTCGATGCGCAAACAAATACTTCAATTAGTAGAAAAATCGACAATTCTGGAAAAATCTTTTTAAATTGATATTCAGAGTCATAATTGAGCAATAAGTTATTTTCAGTGAAATTTTATCTTAAATATTTATAAGGTCACTAAACGTGAGAAGCTTTCTCACATCCCTTTCATGAGTTGAAAGGTTATTTATTGCTGTTTTACATACTCATATTATAAATAAGTGTAAGTAAAAACAAAATTTTAGAATAACCTAAAGAAATAGGTCAATATCATGGTATCAACGTAAAAGTCTGGTTCATATAATCCATATTCCTAAATCAGACTAATGAATAAACATAAAGAGTTATTGGCCGAAGCCCTTAGATTTTTTTATTGTGAGTCGTCATTTGTTAAAACTACCCAGCAAAATTTTCGATTACAAAAAACCAATTGCAGAAAGTCTTGCAGTGGTAAAGAATAGGTTCTACTTTCGATTCTATAATAGATTATTTTTGTTCGAGTTTGTCCCAAAAACAACCGGTTACATGAAACAAAAGTAGAAAGTACTATATACATATATAGGTATATATAGCAATACATATTTGCTATATATGTACCTATATATAGCAATTATTTGGTAATGTTTCTAATTATTTCGTAATGTAAATATCATAATTTAGCAAACTGGTCCAGTAAAGAGAGTTCGTCTCAATGGATACAAGGCAATCTTATGGAGTTGTTGTCTTGGGTCCTCTCACAATGTCAAACTTTTTTTAAGCAATTTTTATATAAAAACGGCAAAACCAACAACGTATTTACTCTAGATTCACTGTTGTAATTAAACTACATTCGTAGCCACTACTATTGGGAATAATACGGGAAAACCATTTCGATAGGAACTGTATTCATTGCAGGCGTGAATACGTACCGTTCGACAACCCTTAGCAAATTATAAATTTTCTAAGATAAATACATTTGTGCTTTATGGAACAGGTTCTACAACAACCTAGCAAAAAAAAAAACTGGAAGTCATTCAAAAATAATAATATTTTCATCACTTCCAATAGCGCTATATATGCATATTTATCGTTTTCAAAGATACATTTTTATACCGCTTCAAATCTAAACAAATTCGGTTTATTAAATTGAATTACATTAATTGCAGTTGCTTGGATTCGACCGCAACATAATCATATTTGATAGAAACAGTGTATTTTTCAGTCTGAAAACTCTGATCCCAAAACAAAATTTCTTTGGTCAAATGAAAATTTACACCAAAATGACTGTTTTTTCATTGTGATAATAAAATGTTTTTCATTGTCATGAAAATGTGAAGAAGACACACCATAAAAAACTGTTTCCTTCCTATGATAAGCATATGTAAAAATCATTGGTGATTAAGAAAATGTTCACCACTTTGCTCCCAAAATTACGGTGAATTTCAGCTTCCGCGGATGCACTTCTTTTGCTTGGAAGTTATACTACTTAATCGGCCGTAACCTAAGAAGTTGTTCTAGAATACATGACAGTTACAAGAAGTTCTAAAAAATTTTGCTGGGTAAAGTTAACAACGCCAAGAGAAACCCAAAATACCGGTTGCTAATTCGAGCAATACCGGCGAATAGATTATTTAATTGACTTCCCCTACATTTGAAAAAAATCAACTTTCGGTATAGTTATCGGAAGGTAACTCAACTGGCAGTTCGCATGAATTGGATTCCTCGACAGTCGTTAAATTTTTTAATCAAAGGAAGAAACTGTGATTTTGCAGACTTCCAGCAATCAAAGGATGTGCTGATAAAGCACAACATTTATTTGATAGTATTCCGAAAATCGTAATAGCAGTATATCAATTTATTACCGCTAATAGCCATTAATGACAAGTTAGCTAATTTAGTATACAGGGTTATCTATTTAGTGGTTTTCTGGTTTCTATTAAATACCTGTCATCTGAAATGTTATTTACTCAGTAAAAGGTTTGCCATTTACGAATATGGATCGTTGAATAATCGAAGAACGCGTAAAGATAGTTAAATCTTATTACAAAAGCAGTTAATCAAACGTGATTCAACAGGAAAGATTTTGGCTTTTTTTTGTATTAGAAATTTTCAGAAAGCGCAAATTCACGTTTTGGCCACCAAGATCATGCGATTTGACGCCGTTAAACTTTTTTGAGGGGTTATGTCAAAGACAGTATTTACACGGATATTTCCCAAACGTTGGAGCATTTGAAACCGAACATTCATCAAGTCATCTCCAATATACAGCCCGAAACGTGCGAAAAAGTGGTAGAAAACTACATCAAAAAGATCCACTACTGCAATCAGTCTAGGGGCAGCTATTTAAATGACATTGTATTTCGTACATAGTGGCAAGGTCCAAGCATTATAATGAAATAAAAGTTTCATCGAAACCATAGCTTTATGTGTGTTTTATATAACTTTACTTTTAAAACCGAAAAATTGATAACCCTGTACATATGTATATGCATACATAATTGAATTTTACCTTTTCAAACCATTGTGGATAGGTGTAACGTTGATCATCATTGCCAAATATTAACACATTCTTAAATTGAGAATTCTTCAACAACGGACCGAGATTGTCATTAAGAAAAATTGCCTACATAAAACGTAAGAATAAACATTTGCATTAGACGAAATAGATATCACACAGCCACAATGGCACTCCTTGTTCCTCTGTGCTACCTGATTGCTCGCAGTCCAGCCCAAACTCATGAAATGCACAAAAAACCAGCCAATGACACCGTTTAGTGGCTCATTACCAGTGGATATGGCCCAAATCGTTATATTTTTGGCTTGCATCAGTTCAAGATATCTAAAAGAATTCAAATCCAAAATAAGAAAAACATTTGAATGTGCAGCAACTCAGTAATTTTGCTGCACCACCAGGTTTTATAGGAAACATAATTAAGCAAATGATAGGAGTGGAAACGTTGTTGTGTTAAATTAATAGCGAATTTTGTTCGTTTTTATTTTCCTAGTTTACTCGACTTACTTCAGATGATATTGGGCCCAGGTCTGATAATATTCCGGTTTCAAATAACTAAAACCCGTCCAATCGCCATTCGACTTCATCCATGGCGGTGGACTCCAAGCAGCTGCCATTATCTTTAGATCATCTGTTAGGCCACCGATTGATTTTATTTTCTTGATTTGTTCCACCTTCAATTCATCTCTCGGATCAAGCCGTGTAAAATTCGTAAGTTGTTTATCGTTAACTGGTTGTTCATTATAGGCCCAAGGTTCCAAATCGAAATCGCAACCCCCAATGGAAGTACGTATTATATTGTATCCAATCCCATCTTCATGAAAATACGTTCTAAAATATGAGATATATTTTGGTTGAGAGATACTTTCAGTGTTCAGAGTTTGATATTTACTTATATAGCTGTTCCTGCAATTTAGGTTTTAAGTTATTCAAAAGATACGCTACACTTCCCGTCAAGGCGCCACCGAATCCAACGACATCTTGATAGGTTATAGAACGATCAACTGATATGGCCGCGGATGACGTTGTCTGCTTCTGGGATAGTGGAAAATCTATAGGAAAATATTAATAGTTGTTTACTAAATATACTACAGGGTGGCGCAATAGAACGTGAATATTTAAAAAATAGATTAAAAAATAAATACAAAATGTATGGTTAAAATAAATTTAAGGCATTGTATAGTAATAAACGGAGTTTATTTTTTTAAAAATAACATCATCTAAATGGTGACCCTCTCTACGACGGCACTCCTCTAACCGCAAACGAAAATTATTGAAAGCTTTCTTCAGTAACACTGGTGCAATGGCTGCCATTTCACCATGGATATTCTCCTTGAGCTGAACGATGTTTCTTGGATTATTACTGTAGACTTTGTGTTTGAGGTATCCCCACAAAAAAAAGTCAAGAGGCGTCAAGTCTGGACTACGTGGGGGCCATGATATATCACCTCTTTTCGAAATCAGTCTGCCAGGGAACATCTGCTTCACCACCGCCATGGAGTCATTTGATGTGTGACAGGTACCTCCATCTTGTTGGAACCAAGTTCCGGAATTCACTATTCTTGAACTTTCAATTTCTGGAGCCAAAAATCCGTCCAACATCTCAACATAGCGTTCCGTATTATTATTAACCGTGACGTTTTGGCCCCGCGCATTTTCGAAGAAAAAAGGACCAATTATTCCTCTGCCAGAGATTGCTGTCCATACTGTCACTTTAGGACTATGCAATGGTTTCTGGTGTTTGATTTTGGGATTTTCACTGTTCCAGTAACGACAATTTTGATGGTTTAT
The DNA here is from genome assembly GCA_019455685.1 of Philornis downsi. Taxonomy (NCBI): domain Eukaryota; kingdom Metazoa; phylum Arthropoda; class Insecta; order Diptera; family Muscidae; genus Philornis; species Philornis downsi. Next base: position 752,481 of record JAHXMU010000033.1, on the reverse strand, counting down.
GAACCCATTCATAAGGAAATGAGCCTCGTCAGAGAAAAGGATATTGTCAAAATTGGAAAATCGATTAAGCATTTCATTAGCAAATGCGAGCCTTGCTATGAAGTCTCTGAAGACCCTTTCAATTCTTGTGTTAATTGCAGCTTATATGGATGCAGTTTAAGATCCAATGTTAAAATTCGTTGCAAACTTCGTCGCGATAATTGTAAGACAGACGATCTCTTGCGAGTCGACATTTGTGGATTTCCTCGTACTGACTCCATAACTCTCTCAACATAGTCTTCGGTCCAAGATGTTCTTGGGCGACCATTTGCTTGTGGTTTAAATGTTGAACCGGTCTCTTCAAAACGCTTTACCCATATTTTAATTAAATTAGCACTCGGAGCTTCACTAATTCGCCGTAGTCCATATTCAGCACAATATAGTCGCCTAGTATCAATATATAAACGAGAGTTCTCGTAAAATGCGCGCAAGCAAAATGCGCGACGCTTCCCGTCGAAGTGATTCATAGCGACTAAAACTCCATGAGCCCGCCAACCCAACGATGTAGGCGCCCCCTCTCCCGCGCATTTTCTACCACGCAAAAAAAGATGATGCAATATGCACGTTCTATTACGCCACCCTGTATATAAATTATAAATAAAACCTATAAAGATTCATTATCATTTTGGATTTTGTGCAAATTTAAAACTGGAAATTCATACTACTAACGAAGTACTAGAAGAGATGCTTCATATAATTATTTGTTACAAAAAGTTTCTTGTATAAAAACACAGATTCTTTTGCATACTATGAATGGATTATAGGAGAGTTTCCCCACATTCAATAGACTTACACGCATTCTATTCCATGAGGGCAGAAATAAAACGAACCTACCACATAATAGTAATTCCGAAAGTTAGTTTCTAATATGTCAGGTGATAAAAAGAGGCATTTGGAATGTTTGCTTGATGCATTCTGTCTTCATTTCAATTTAACCCACCGTGAACCTAGGGCCAAATTCTTCTTAATTTGTTTCCAAAAACGAAGTATGTAGTTTGTTTAGTGGCCGACCGTGGCGCCATGTTTAGTACAAGTTCGCCTGACCGCTCAATCCATACAGCCATCTATCATTATCACAGTAATACAGCCACCTATCATTGCACCATGATGTATCTGACGAACATTTTGAAATTGACAAATCTACAAATTGACAAATTGAGAAATGCTTGTCAAACTGTGATGTTCGGAATCATCGTTCAACTGTAGCTAGAGTGTTCAAATCAAAACCAAAGCAACTATTTTCGAATAATGGATTTAGCCGGGTTTTTCGTTTCACATCGAGTTTTGAAAAATTATACAAATGTATTAAAAATTGTATGTTAGACAAACTAAGCTTGTATACCGAAGATCATCTCTGACTTATTGCATATTCAGATAGCTACATATATCTATGAAATATTATATATTATTGATCTTTGCAGGCAGTTTTCATTCTGGGGCCTTGATGTAGACATAGAAAACCTAACCTCCAAATTGAATTTGAAATTCTGAATTTTGCATAGCTTTGTAACATTATTTTACATTGAGAATGCTTAATAGATATCAATGTATATTTTTGGTAGAAATATATTGAGAACTTGTTCAGCTCCAACAGGCATTTTCTTGTCGAAAATTTCCTTATTCGTACAACCAATATAATCGCATTACAAAAATAAACGTTAATAATAATAAATAACTCCAAAAGTTTGATTATTTTGATTTTCTTGATGTAATGCTTTAAAAAATGGCTTCCTGTAAATTGATAATTGACAGAGCAACAAGTCAAAATTTATAACATTTGACGATCCATATTATTGTCATAAAACTTCTCTAGGCAATATTTTATGAACAAGGCCTGACCACAAAAACGTCATAATAGTTATAAAAACACACTGTGTATTAAAAGGGTGACCATAATATTCATTCAGCTAACACTTATCGACTCTTTAATATTTAATTTTTTCCAGAAACCCGGTTTTCGAATTTTTAAGAAAATTGATTTTTCTAAAAATGCTTTTCGAGTATTCAACCAAAGCGAAAAAAAAGAGTAAACCGATTTTTTGATCCTCCGAAAATGGCGACGTTATTACTGTTTAGAAGTAGTATATATTTATATTATTGGAAGCAATCTGGAATCACTTGTGCTGGAAACAGAGAGTTGACTCATGATGATACCTAGTCACTAAAGAAAATGTTCTCTCTTTTGGAGTACTTCCAACTTTTATGCTGGGATACAATGCAGCTTGGTAAAACTTCCAATCAGGGATGTATTTAATATAATTTATTATACTTGGCACGAAAGTGCAACACTTTGAATCACGATATTTCGCAAACAGACTCGAATTTGAGCATAACAAATCCATATACCTATATATTACTGCACTATTAAATGTAAAAATCAATAATTCTAGCAATCGAAATGAATTAAGTTAGGAAGCGTATCAAATTCGCATCGGTTTACCCAGTTATAGTATTTTTATTTTATTAAACTAATACTACTTACACTTTTTCTGTCCTTGTTGAATTATTTGCCAAAAATTACTTCCCCAGTCCAGAGTTAAGGAATCTACGTTAAAGTCCTGAACCTTTGATTTCAACATGGATTCGTGATAATCATCGACTTTTACTGGATTTGTGGAATCAAATCTTCCATCTTTTTGAGAGAATCGTAAACCATCCTAAGGCATTAGAATAAGGTAAAATAAATTAAGTTGAATAATTAAAAACAATAAATAAATAAATAAAAATTATAAAACTCAAATAAATCTCATTTAAAATATATTAAATAAGAAATTACTATCATTGCTATGAAAATTACTTTTATATTTTTTGGTGTCTTAATGCAATCCATGATATTAACATTGAGCGAAAAAGAGTTCAAGATACACGTTTTCTTCTTGTTTATACGAGGGCGGTTCCTAAACTAGCCGATTTCACAAATAAATGGTGCCAGCAGTTTGGAAAAAATTATTTTGGTGAAAAGTGGCAACCTTATAAATCATATGTTTTAAGTTTCAAGACGCCACGTTGTTTAGGATTTTTATTTGATCAAAAGTAAACGATCTCAGTGAATTTGTATACATGGAAAAAATTGGTCACCGTTATGTAACTCAATATTTTTATTTGAAAAGTCTCAGTCCTATCAATATTAAAGCCGAACTAGATTCTATTCTGGGGGTGTCTACTCCTTTGTTTACGACTGCAAGATGTTGGGTAGCAGAGTTTAAACGAGTTCGTACGAGCTGCCAAGACGAACACCATATTTGTCGACCAGTTGAGGTGCCTACGCCAGACACGGTTAAGAAAATCCACAAAATGGTATTGGATAATTGTCGGCTGAAGGTGCGTGAACTAGCTGAAATGATAGGCATTTCAAAAACTAACTGAGGATTTGAAGATGAAAAAGCTGCGATGGGCGCCGCACTTGCTTTCAATGAAACAAAACTAGCGTCGTGAAGATATTTCAGTAGAGTGTTTGGCGATGTTTCACCGCAATAAAGCCGAATGGGTGAAGCATGAATCAGCCACTTCACACCTGAGACAGAGGAACAGTCAAATCAGTGGACTGCAATGGGAATATCATGTTCAAAGAAGTTGAAGACGGTTCCATCTGCAGGCAAGGTCATGGCGTCTGTATTTTGGGATACGCATGGAATTATTATTATTGATTATCTTCAGAATGGAAAAACCATCAACGACGAATATTATTGCTAATTTATTGCAGCGTTTAGGTGATGAAATTGTGGGAAAAACGCCGCATTTGGCAAAAAAGAAAGTGTTGTTTCATCAAGACGTTGTTGTTGTTCCAAACTTGAAAAAATGTCTATAGTTTTTTCAGGTTTACAGTTATTTTCAAAGATGAAAATTTTTTGGCCAAGAAACCGCCATCGTCAATTATTAGATTTCAGTGTGTTTATATCGAAATTTATAAAATATAAAAATTTAAAATTTTAAACATAATCAAATAACCTCATAGGTTATGTACGCATATTCTAATGAGACTCCTAAGAAGTCATAAAACGACCCGTTATGTTACGGTAATACACAAACTTCCAACAAGGAAAGGCACCCCAAGGTGCTTAAAACGAAACGGACGGTATGAGTTTCTTTTTTACAAATGGAGTCTGTAGTTGATGGCTATTTTAAGGTGTCTGACAGTTCTTACTATAATCAGGGTATAGAAGCTTTTGAATATCGCTGGGAAAACAGTGTCGAGCTAAAAGGAGGTTATGTTGAAAAATGAAGAAAGTTGTTGTTAACTTTTTTGTGTCTTCTTTGTTAGGTCGACTAGTTTTGGAACCGCCCTTGTATGGCGTACGTCCTCTTTGCAGGTGTTCCTCTTTGACAAGTGCTCAAACAATACTGAGTCAAGCCATCACATAATCCTCTGAGTAGTTTTTTGAGTACGAAATCTTATATTTGTTACGCCATCTAGCTTAGTCCAGTCACACTTATACAGTGCAAGATACATATTACTAAAACTATGTATTAGAAAAGTAATGAATTTCGTCTTACTGTAATGATAAATACTCACTTTACTTGATGAAATTAAAACCCAGCTATTTTCATCTCTCACTTCGGGATTGGGCAAATAATCACACTCATTCTCCGTACATTTACAAACAATTCCAAATCGTGTATACATACGATCACATTCGGAACTGCAATATACTATAACGATAACATAAAAAATTGTTAGTTAAAGCCGTTTAATATTCGAAATCTTTTTGACTTACCAACACTAAAACCTCTCGCTACGGTTAAAACTATTAATATGTTATGTAAAATATTCATGTTTGTTTTTTGTTTCTCAATAATCATTTAACTTTTCGTAATTTCACTTTTTTTGCTTCTTCGAATTCACTCTTTTCGAATTATCGCATAAGTAAGCTCCAGCCCGCATTCGCTGATGGTTCAATTTGAATTAATTCACTTACTGCCGTCCCCATGCGTCAGCATTTGAGCTATTGTTTTATCTCTACATTTTCAATTTATAGGTTTTTATCACCACAGTTGCCAACTGTGACGAATTTTCATAATATTGACGATTTTTGCCATAATTTAAATGCGAATTTTTGATTGTCGCTGCAAAGAGAATGTTGGTATACAGATTTTTTTTCGCTTTGACAAAAAAGAAATTGAATAATAGATCATTTTTGCCGTTATTACCATATTTAGTATAAAAATTCTTTCCATGTAATTACAATAAACACATTCTATGGAAAATCGCAAAATAGAGTGAAATCATTGGAAAATGAGTGAGAGATGCTGTTGTCATCTAACGGAGTGCTCTTATTTTTCAATATATGTATTTCCATAGTGTACATGGAAAGTTACTGAGTATATCATTTACTTTTCTCTGATTGTTTTTTTACTCAAAATTTAATCACAATTTGTGTATCCCGTTAACGATTCCAGAGCTTTCTGTAAACAATTATCCGCGTAATTTGTATCCAGAAAGAAATAAATTATAGAGTAACTTTCTTTTCTATATGAGATCTGTTAGGCCCTCGTCTTTGGTAAATAATAAACAAGGAGAAAATTTTCTCTGGATAAAAATGGTGCGGGTAATGGGGATATGAACGCGTTGAAGCCGTGTAATGGATAAAAATTTGCTTTGGAAACATTGTGTCGTTTACTAAAATATATCTGTACTTGTAAGAACAAACTATTTAAATGGAATTAGGGCAAAACGCCACTTTTTTGGCCTATTGGGCATTCCTATGCAAATATCTGCAAATCCGTATTTTTGTGTGAATATTTATAAAAATTTGGGAATGGCTGTAGTTGAATCTGTAGATAGAATGGTGAAAATTTCAGGTAAGTGTAAAGGAATTAAGGGTTCTAACTTGGGCGTTGGTAATAATACCTAATTCTGGGGAAAATTATAGATTCAATCATTTCGGGTTTCTCTCAAAACATAGATAGTGAAATATAACTAAATCAAACATATGTATATTCAACTTGATTGACATGTGGTTTCATCAAGACGGCGCAACATGCCACACTGCTCGTGAAACAATGGATATGTTGAGGGATGCATTTGGTGAGCAGCTTATCTCTCGATTTGGCCCTGTGAGTTTGCCTCCACGATCTTGCGATTTAACGCCTCTTGATTATTTCTTGAGGGGTTATGTCAAGTCGTTAGTCTATGTGGACAAGCCGAACACTATCGAAGCCTTACAGGATAAGATAACACGCATTATTCGTAGAATACAGGCCGAAATGCTCGAAAAAGTGACGAAAAATTTGACCTTTCGAATGGACATTTTGAGACGGAGCCGCGGACAACATTTACATGAAATTATCTTTAAAAATTAAATGGTTAAGACCAATTTATCAATTCCAATAAAAATTTTAATATATAACGCAAATTTGAGCGTTTTATTCGATTAAAAAAAAAAAAAAACTACGATTAAAAAATCACCTTTTACATGCACTCGGACTGACTGTCAAAGCATCATAACATTTATAAGAACACGCTATATATATTATTATTAATATATTAATTAATAGTTACGATTATCACCTATTAAGCATTAGATTTTTAAAATATATAATACATGCCGAAAATGTCCATTCAATCAATTTAAAAAAAATAGGCTATTAGCTCAAAATGTTTAATTATTTTGAACTTTTTTACAAAATGTCTTTAAGCGAATATATAAATATTGACCAATTATTATAGAATTTTAATAATACTGGTTTGATTCTGTGTATCACCTTCTTAAAATATAATATTATCTATTTTTTTAAACGACCTACATTCGTTTGTCTCAACGCTAGTGGTTTCTTAACTACACAACGAAAACGTATCTATTCTAAGTACAAACTTGGGTCCATTAGGAAAAATATACAACTAATTTTTGATATTACGAATATTTTCTGTAATATTTCGGCGTCTATATACGAAATTCATAAATTTCGTACAATTCGTACATTCATATAATGAGCCGTTGAATTGGTTTGCCTAGTTTGGTTACTGTGCGAGGGTTGGAGTGCTAAATATATCAATAAAAGTGATTTTTATAACGAAATATTGCCAATAGCGTAAAAGAGTGTTACTTATTTAATTTTCATAATAATAATAAACATTTCTTTATAAAAAGAAACCGGTCGTATAACCGAAAACCAGATTCTTGAAAATGTTAGTTTTTCGTATAACTCGAAAACTGGTTTTCTGAAAAGCCGCTATAATTGTGATATACTCGTACATCATTGAAAGCATATAGAAGTCTGCAGAAAGGCATTTACGGGTGCTTTCAGTAATTTTTCACTCTCGAATATATTTTACGAAAAAAACTGAATTCCATATTTTTCTAAAATGCCGCAACTTTTTTCCATCCTTGAGTTAGTCGTTAGATTTTATTTAATTTTAGAGCATTCTATAAATACGTTAGACTACTCCAAATTTCATGAAAATCCACAAAAAAAACATGGATGTTGCTAACATGTTTGTAAGGAAGCTCAGGATAACAAAAAACTACTGTGACATTTAGCCTAAATGTGACACATATAAGAATCGTTTAGTTTTTTCTGAATTTCGCACACAGTAGTTTCAGACAAGATAGAAAAATATTAGACCGCGCAAAAATTAATATTTAAATTATTTTTTTCAATAATTATACTACGTTTCCACTACAATCTAAAGCACTTGGTTTACGCAAAACTCTTGAAGCCATTTCCTCCATGGTTGAATTATATTAGACTTACGATATTTTCAGCTTGGAACTTTGGCCTTACTAACCCTGGCTGGAGCTCTTTGAAAAAATCGATGATTTCATTCATTTTACTGAGTTATGAAACCAAATACCAGTCATTTATCCACTAGAATATCTATCTTCTATATATATAAAAATCAATTGCTGTGGGTTAGTCCCGCTAAAGCTCGAGAACGGTTGGACCGATTTGGCTCATTTTGGTCTTAACTTATTGGTAGAGTATTCCGGAAGGTTTAAATGGTTTTACTTGAAGTGATAGATGGCGTTGGAGATGAGATTTTTGCAATTAATTTTTTTTTACCACATTTTGCATTTTGAAGGCAAAACAACGTTTGCCGGGTCAGCTAGTAATATATATTTATCTCAAGGCACATTTAAAAGGGCCCAGTGATTCAAAGGGGGCTCTTAGTTCATTCAGTAAGAGCAAATAGCGGCAACTGGGTTCTACTGCAACGCTATCCTGATCATAGCCAAGCACATGTAGTGACTCAATATAAAAAATATTCAAAATTACACAATGTTGATGAGGAACTGGGGTCAACATAGGTTGAAGAGCCCTAAACAAGCCCTTACAAATCCCAAAAAATTGGCATATGCTACGCTTGGATTAGGTAAAGCCCGGTTTAGCGTTTTGTATGGGTTCCACAGACAAAAGAAATTCTACAAAGTATTTAATGTGGCAACTCAAGCAACACATTAAAATATTTCGGAAAACAAAATTAAAATATAGAAAAGAATTTAAAATTTTGGAAAAATGTTGATTGTTAAAAATTTAAACTAATTTTCGACCATGAATGAGTTTATTTGATCAGATTTATTACATATGGCAATGCAAACAGCTCTCCAACTTTCGGTATAGAAAGTGAGCCACGGAATACATCTTTTTTCCCCCAAAATGTGTAACATATGTGGAGTAATGACTTTTTAATAGTTTTATAATCTAAAATGACGATTTTCTCCGTGGCAGTTGACGAAAATCTTGACGATTTTTGACTACAAAATGTTGGCAACTATGGTTATCACTGATTTCATTTTGTGTGTGCTTTCACTTTGTGAAAGGGGGAAGATCGGTCGATAGCTTAGTCGTTTTAGCGTTTTTGTTTTTATTATTGCATTCGTAAACCGAATTTGATGTAAAGACAACTCTGAAATTGTTGTTTTTATTATAGCATTCGTAAACCGATTTTGTTGTAAACATTTTGACATTGGCACTAAAAAGGCATAACTATGGAATTCAAAATGAGAGCCGGCTCACCAAGTTTTGAGAGATAATTTATTTTTACTGTTAATTTTGGAAACGTCACAACTCCAAAAATTAAAGCTTTGGTAGCAAAAAACTTGCAGGAGATATGTAAATTCGTATATAGAAGCACTATTCCCTCACTATATTCCCAATATTTCCATAATTCTGCAAATTTATTTACTATTTTTACATATTTTATAGCATATATTTTTGTAATTTTTGGAATTTTTCCTTATTTCGATTTGATTTTTAACATAGTTTTTACGAAATTGAATATTTATGGTACGCAAAGCAACAAATAAAAAATTTAAATTATTCTTTGCATTTTGAAATCATTATTTTCATGAATTTCATGGTTTTGGCATATAATTTTAAGCAAATTAGTAATTGCCCTTAGAGCTCTAACTAATTTATATTTCTATTTAATTGTCTATTTCGTGAAAGATTCGAGATTTTCAAAAGTAAATCAAATTAAGTTGTCATTTCCTTTAGCAAGTTATAAATTCCAAAGATTATCCGTAATTTTTTGAAAGCGTTTTGAAATAGCATATGAAATATCGAACATTTTAAGAATTTTTTTATTTTTGAAAAAAATTCTGATTTTTTTTTATATTATTATTATTATTATTACTTCTTAATAACCATTTTTTTTTAATAAAAATTTGTCTTAAAAATTGTTTCTTGACGTGAAACTATTGGTCTTTGACTAATCATTCTTTGCTATACAAAAATATAGAGAGATCTATTTATTTATTCCACTGATGATGAAGGTTTCACAAAATGTATCCTACTACGTATATATTAAAAAACTTAACTAAATTTAATTTAAAAGCTTAGTTTCATTTGGCAGAAATTACTTTTAGTTTATATTTACAAACGCATTTCGAAAAATGTTTAAGTTCTTATAAAAATTTCAAGAATTGTGCACAAATAAAGTTAGAAAAATTAAAAATTTTTGTGAACTTCGAATTGTTTCGTAACATCATCCTTCAATTCTGCTAGCTCCCATTGTACCAAATGTAAAATGAAATCATAAAAATGTCTATTGGAGAATAGAAACAAACAGAAATTCCTAAAATCTCCAAACAATTGGAAATTACATAATTCCTCCTAATCTAGAAATGTTCAGTAGTCTATATATAGGGTAATTTTGTAATCGTAGTTTTTTTAAAAATCGAATAAAACACTCAAATATGCATCATATATTAACATTTTTTTGTTAGAATCGATAAATTGGTCTTTGCCATTCAATTTTTAAAGATAATTTCATGTAAATGTTGTCCGCGCCTCTGTCTCCATTCAGAGAGTCCAATTTTTCGTCACTTTTTCGAGCATTTCGGCCTGTATTCCACGAATAACGCGTGTTATGCTATCCTGTAAGGCTTCAATAGTGTTCGGCTTGTCCACATAGACTAACTACTTGACATAACCCCTCAAGATATAATCAAGAGGCGTTAAATCGAAGATCTTCGGAGCAACTCACAGGACCAAATCGAGAGATAAACTGCTCACCAAATTTATCCCTCAACATATCCATTGTTTGACGAGCAGTGTGGAATGTTGGACCGTCCTGATTACACCATATATCAACCAAGTTCAACTCAGCCAATGGGCGCAAAAAAAAATTCTTGTGGTTGAGTAACACATGCCTAATCGCTGAGAACGGCGACGAATTGACTTTTCACGATCGTCATTAACACTGGTCGCTACGGCTGCAATATTTTCTTCGGTAGGCACTCTACGCACGCGAGTCGATGGTTTTATGTCCAACAAAGTAAATTTGGTGCAAAATTTGGAGACAACAGCACGAATTGTTGATTCAGCAGGTCGATTATGACGACCATAAAATGGTCGTATCAAACGATGCACGTTTGTCACAGAGCACGAATTTTGATAATAAATTTCAACGATTTGCAATCGTTGCTCGTTTGTTAGTCTTTCCATGATGAAATGGTAGAGTATACTGTACACTTTTTACTTTGACAGATAACGTTTGGACGCCATTACCAACCAGTGCTGCTAATTTGGAAAACTTAAATCTTAAATCATCACCCTATGATTATACGTGTTAATCACAACTTATAAGTTATATATTGTAAGTTATAAATTATATCTTTAGGAAATATCAGAAAATATTATCCACATAACTTGAAAATATTTGGAAATTTCTAAATTCTAACTGAAATATTTTGATTTTGCTCGATTTTTTCCATTTTTTTTTTTAATTAAATCTCTATAAGAATTTAATGAGAATTATAGACAATCTAGATATTGAATACTTTGTTTTTCTTATCACGTTACATATATTTAAAACATTCCAAAATATTTACTCTAGATATTTCTAGAACTCAATTTTATTCTATAGAGTTTTCTAGAAGACAACAAAAACTTCCGAATACTACATAAAATTATGAAATGATATGAAATACAAAGAAGATTTCCCTTTGACGACCACTTCCTTGGTTCTTTCTAATTTAAGCGACGCCAAGTCCCTTTTTATCTCCGCTAATGCAATCAATAAAAACGCTAAATGCCGCAACATCTATCTATAAAACGCATATTCCTCTCTTTGCCAGCTGAATACAGTTTGCTTAACAGAAAAAAGATATGTATTCATGTCTTAAACAAATAATAAAGTGATAAGCGCTTCTGGGAAAATTAAATTTGAATAAGCTAATAAGCGCTACTAGCTTTAAATATACTCTAAACTCAGTATAACATGTTCACTAGTTTAGTGGCACAGTGAAACTTAAGAATATTACATATATAAATATATATATAGGTATTATATATTATTATATATATTATTAATTAAATGGCAAATTTAAATTTTCAAAGTTCATATTTTATGCAGTTTGAATATTGCCTTGCTTATATACATATGTTCCGAATACGCAATTTAGACGGTTCCTTTTTAAGATCGAAATGTTTGCAATTATTATCGTCGTTTGCAGGTATCGTCAGCCAGTATTAATATGAAACTACAATTTTTTCTAAATCCGAAGGGTGTCGTAAAAAATTATTAACAATTTTAGGTTTCGCTGAATTTTCTTCTGTCAAAAATAGACTTAAAATTGATCAAATTTGCTTTCTCAAACGCCGAACCTTCTGGCAAATATTCCGAGTGCTCAACATTGCAATTATCAAAGAAACATGAACTCGACTTTTGACCGACTCTGCTGTGATTTTTTCGATTTCGGCTCAATTGGCAGGCTCCATTCCGAAGCACATTGACAGGTTTGCAAGTAAAATTCGCAAACCTGTGTCTCATTTCATATACGATTAAAGGAAACTTGCACATACCTTTAGGTGATTGAATTTATGAAGAAAATTCATGTTTTTCCCAAATAATCGCTAAATAGTACAAATTGATTCCGGAGACATGAAAGTTATTGCGGCTCCCTTTCTCTCAAAAAATGAGGATTTTCAATCACCATTTCATTCACTTTATTATCACACACGTTTTTTGATAAAGTCGATACACCGTAACACTATCAGCGGTTAGGTACACGAAATTCTGTTTACAATACAAAATTTTAGTAAAATTCTTTGTTCGTTTTATTCTTCGTTTTATCCATTGTAAAAAATTTAGATGAACTGACAGAATCGAGTACTGCAAACAAACTAAATGGCGCGTCTCATTTAAACACCGTGTTAGTATAGAAAACAATGGTGCCAACTTAGCGGCAAAAAAATTTGGACAATCCCTTTAAGCAAGTTTCTTAAATGATCAATTCCTAGCACCTTTTTTGACTTAGTTCTGAATATAAAATGCAAGCGCACTGCCATATCTCTTTTGGTGTCTTCCATACAAAATTACCGCTTCATCAAAATTCAGTCTATCCTTCGCAATTTCTAAATTGTAGATTGAAATAACGAACAATTTTACTCAGAAAATGAGGATTTTCCAAAAGGATTGATCCTCCTATGTGGATGACCAACCTGTTACATTTATTCGAACGTTCATATCTGTCATTCAATTTCAATAATTTCGCTCAAATTTTATTGAACTTAGTCGGTGAACTTCGGTGAACTTAGGTCTGAAAATTAACTGGTAACTCCCATAGTGGTTTAACTAAAATCAATTTTTCCCCAATGACTTTGCCTTTTATTATTTGTATTATCGAAGCAATAGTTTACAAAATCGGGTCAATTCAATTATATGTATGTAATTCAGTTCTGATGACAAGATCTTCTAATTTAGTTTAGGTAAAAATAAATGCATTTCCTTTTTGAAGCCAAGATTGAAATCAAAAAACAAAAACCAAATCTATTACACTTGAATTCGTTTTCGACCACCCATTCAATTCTAATGCCGCGATCAAATATTCGATAGCTGTAACAGAACACATGGGCAAACCGGTAGCAGCCACCCAATCGGTGTTCACTTTGGTTGCAGTAACAACAAATTTCTTAGCGGCGGACGAGTCGACATAAAATTATGTTATTGAAACCGAAAGTTATTCCACCTGAAATTCACTTAATTTTATTCTAATATTCTTTTCGATAATATTCTTCTGTGAGTGAATAAACATTTCATTCTCTTAATTGCACTATCAACATTTCAAGAAAAAAATCTCTATATCGATCATAGCTTTTATTCTTATAATAGTTAAAATTATATACCATAGGTGGCGCGTGCTTTATTTCAGTTTATTGAGAATATTTCATACAGTTTACTATTTATAGACAAGGGTATGTATAGAACGGGGAGGTATATTTATGACAGCACTGCCACGAAAATTGTCATTGACACTGATTTCCACGTTAGCATTGCCACTGTAAAAGAAGCGAAAGAAAGAGAGAGAGTTCCGTCCATATGTTACAAATCTCCATAAAACTCTATAAACATACCTATTGAGGAGTACAACGGATATCGCGCCATCGGGCCGCAAATAGGCTACACTATCAATGTTGACGTTACTGCGGATCGCATCAATGCGCACGGAGCCTTCAGGTATGAATTTCGAGAAATGACCCATTGTATAAAACATAGGTTGTTTCAGAATTTCGGTGAGATCTTAGAGAAGATATTAATTACACTTAAAAAAATATTATAACATTCAAACACTTCATTGAAAATACCACTTTATGGACATGATCTAAAAAAAACAAACGCCTCGAAACACACCCTGGAACTCCCTAGAACTCCCACGTTGATGTTTGAGCGAAATATCAAAGAATTGTTATTTAAAATTAAATCTTAGTTCTGAAAACATGTTAGGATCATTTTGAATTCTTTTGAAGCCGAAAAAGTCAAATCTCACTATTGTTTCTGAGCGTGTTAAGTTATAAACCCTCTTCAAAGGATGGCATTCCCAATGTTTTTCAGTTTATTCTCATTTTTAAAAAGCGATATTAAAAAAAAAAACAAATAAATTAGGTTCTACTTCCAGAAATAGTTCAAATAATGTTAATAATCGAGCAAAAAAAGAGCATTCACAGATGTCCAAAAGATCCGCATCTCATGATTCAGAAACGTTGAAAATTTGGATAACCGTCGATGAAATTAGCATGGGTTTAGCATAGGGGGTGTCCACTTCAGTGCATTTTCATTTCCTCTCGTAAACTACGGGAAACCCTAAGATTTTGTTTGAGAAAAAGTTGTTTTTGTAAGCGCTTACGAAGTCACGCTTAGTTACTTCTTTCAAAAAAAAAGATGAAAATCTTCACAGAAATCATTTTAATGTAGCATGTCAGGATCGCATTAGAATTTCAAAATACTGAGTTACTGGTTTCAAAACCCCCAGTTTGACAAGGTTGTCAGCTGTTAAATACCTGTCATCTGAGGTGTTATTTGTATAGGAAAAGGTTTGGCATTTACGAATATGGACCGTTTAACAACCAAAAAACTCGTAAAAATATTTAAAACTTACTACAAAAGTGGTGATCCAAACGTGATTCAACACGACCTCCTTTTTTTGCTGGGAAGAAAACAAATTCTGTTCTTCTGGGTGGGATACAGCAAGTTTTTCATTCCCCTTGTATAACTAAAAATAATTATCCTAGACTGTCGACTGTCATACGAATTGAAAGCGCGATAGAGACCGAATCTTTGGCCTAGAATAATAAATATCTTATGTTTCATTGACCAATACCCTGTACTTTTTTATCAAAATATATATCGTTACCTTAATACATAGGAAACTAAACTGATAACTTCTAAACTTACCAATTTTTACAGAATTGCATAAAAAGGTAAAGAAGTTATAACCAACAAACAAAAAAAGTCCTAACGCACTTCCACAATTTGTTGCGGAAGATTTTAATAATTGTGAGTTAGAGCCTTTATGTACTCGTACGTTGAGGTAACGATGCGACTTTTACTGTGAGATGTAAATTCCCGAACTACTAACCCAGACTTGTATCAAAATAGCGGGATTCAAAATGAACCTTTTTGGGTTCATCAGAGCGTCATAGACGTTTGGCTCAGATTTGAAATTGGATTTAGCTATTTCTAGATCAACCTGAAGAGGGAAGAATATTTTTTTTAATCACACACAGGAAAATGTTTTCAATCGAAATACTTATTTTCGTTTTTGTCAAGAAACTTATTTGCGTTAACTAATTCCTCCCCTTTGTTACCTTGAAATCCTTTCCAACAAACTTACTTGCGGTATTTACAATTATCGGAGCATCTACAGTGTTGGCAACATAATTGGGTCCACCCTTCTCGTCCAATATTAGATTCCAATCTATCCAACCATTAAAACCATGTTTAAGATTTTGCAAAAAATCTCCTGCATATTTTTCACCCCGATACCAAGATCCCAATATGGGTGCTGACTTCTGCCAGGGTTTGTCGCCAATGCAGGACTCAGTAATGAGTAGCATTTTATCGGGCATTGCGGCCAATGTCTGATCAATTAGAGAGGGTGAAATGATGTCATCCCAATACCAATGAACGCCCAAAGCATCTAAATAGTCCAAAGAATCTGAACGGGTGGCCTTCATCTGTAAATGAAATAAATATAATTGCCATTACATTGTTTTTTTTTTATCGCTATTTACCAATTTGAACCAATTTGGAAATGTATAACGTTGATCATCATTGCCAAAGATGACTAAATCCTTATATTTTGAATTCCTTATAGTGGGCCCCAAGTGTTCGCTCAACCACACAGCCTGAGTCATTGGCTGCCAGCCCAAGCTCATGAATCGCACGAAAAACATAAACAATAAGCCGTTCATTGGCTCGTTGCCAGTTGATATGGCCCACACGGGCAAGTCGTTCTCTTCCATAATTTCCAACCATTTCAAATGGTAGTCGGCCCAGGTTTGGTAATACTCCTTCTTTAATTGTCCAAAACCTGTCCATTTATTATTTGTTTTCATCCAAGGAGGAGGGCTCCAGGCCGCTCCCTTGATGCGCAAATTATTGGGTTTTGCAATGGCTTTTAAACGATGTATTTGTTCGGCCTTTTTCTGATCCCTGGGGTCCAATTCTATAAAATTGGTAAGTAAAGTATCATTCTCAGGTTCTTCATTATAGGCCCAAGGAGCCAAATCAAAATCACTGCCACCAATAGACATGCGCATTAGATTCCAACCGATACCATCATCAGCGTAATAAGATCTAAAGAAGAAGAGATCATTATCGGGGGACAGCGTTAAATGTTACCTGCTACGCATCTCTTACTTGTACATATGATCCTGTAGTTCCTGGGGCAACATGTCCAGTAGATATGACACAGATCCTGTGAAAGCGCCGCCGAAGCCTACAATCTTACGATATTTTATGTCACGGTTAATGGTCAAGCGTGAGGTGCGGGTGCGTGAGGCGACTGAAACCATTTTTAAAATTGTGAACAAAATCAATATGATAGTTATTGTAATGAGATTGTATGAAAATGATAGCGAAGTTTAAATTAAAAGCATTTTAAACCAAGACCCGTAATGTCCAGTGCAAGTTCGAGAATTCGATACTATCAAACATTGTAATTAATATAACAGCATGCGCATCAAACCACATACAGCCGGTCATCGAGGTTTTTTGGAATTTTTGAGGAAAAAACATATACGCAACTTCCAACTAATTACCTGTATGACTGGTTCCTGGCTACTTTTAAATACCGGGCTATCTATTTTTCGGTTCCAAAAGTAAAGCTAAATAAAACACACATAAATCTATGATTTCAATGAAACTCCTCCAAAATCGGTCGTGTTGTGTGGCCGTGGTACTGCCTTGTTGAAACCACGTATCGTTCAGTTCATAATCTTTAATTGCCGACCAAAAAAAAGTCGGTCATCATACGGCCGTAGCACCTTGAATTGAAATTCGGATTACCCGCCACACTTTCACTAACAGAAGCGATATTTTCGACAGTGCGTACATTGCGATAATGGACAGGCCTGATTACATTTGTAATGCCTTCAACTCTTCAAATTTCTTTATAATCTTGGCAATTTTTTACACAGTAGGTCGATTATGACGACCATAATCACTCCATAATGCACGAAAAGTGGCCATGTTTGAATCACTACTTTTGTAGTACGTTTTATCTACTTTTAAATGTTATTCGGTTGTTAAATGATCTACGTATATTTGCAAATGGCAAACCTTTCACTAAATAAATAACACTTCAGATGACAAGCATTTAACAGCTGACACCTTTGCCAGACCGGTAATTTTAAAACCACTAAATGGATAACCCTGTATAATACTTGGTTGTTAGATCAACATCTGTTAATAGATGCAGTTAACAATCGCATTTTAAACAAGATATGCCATTTTATTGAACTCTAATTTAAAGCAGATTTCTTTTGCAGAGTTTATTACATGCCCCTCTGTGGCACTAGGTTGGCCTTCCGGCTACTCGT
>JAHXMU010000033.1:687590-714679 GCA_019455685.1 Philornis downsi | reverse complement strand
ACGTCAGAAATTACGAGGGACGTTTGAGAAGTCCCGGCTCGCAACAAGTTTGTTGTGTAGAAACAGCACAACTCAAAGACAGAAATGCATGCTTGTTAAATATTATCAATTTCAATCGCAAATAGTATGATTTACTTAATTTTGCATCTAATGAATGAGATATGGGAGAGCTTCTTCTCACATTCAATAAGCTTACACGCATTCTATTTTTAGACTTACTCAACGGGACCTACTGTTGAACGACAATTCCGAACGTCACAGTTTGAGAAGTATTATACCAGACATGCCTATTACTCAACCACTCGAAGTGTTTGTCAAACATAACGAATTGATGCCCGCTCACATAATGATAGGTAGACTGTATGTGGGCTTGAACCTGTGATTATGCGCTCCACTGTCGGTCAACAAAATTTTCGTAGCATCCTAATATTCTAGCGCTTCGCATTTATAACCGAAGACTACTTGTATTGAAATCTTTTTAACCATCTGCACAGTAATCTAAATACTTTATGTAATACCGGCATTGAAAGACAGCAGATCATTTTTTGGTCGAACACCGAAATCATTTCCACCGAATTGATTTCCAATAAATTAAATTAACTATTTCAGTTACTGGTGATTCTTTTATTAAATGTTATCAAGCATTTTATTGGTGGAATTGCAAACAAAATTTTGTTGTCATTTTAAAATTGTAATGATGAAGATAAACATCAAATAATTGGAAATAAACTTTTTGAAAGTGATAGTGTAACATGAACATTTCTATTTGGATTATTTATTTTCTTTAGTCATCGAAGGGGAGAACCAATATTGCGAAATGTCGAAAGTTGTTTCCAGTTTAAATATGTCAATGAGTTATTAAAAATCCCATCCAATCAAATTGTACCTAAACTATATTATTGGGTTGATTCACTGCAGAAATTGTTAAAATATTTATTTACTAATTTACTCAATTGTTCCACCAATCAATGTCTTGATTCATCTACAAGTTTCGATTGCATATCTACATACTTACTGCGTTCAGTGCTTTCCTTATGGGACTGATCGTAGTCCACTATATGATGTGTTTTGTAAAGGTTGAAATGTCCATTACTCGTTGAAAATCGTAGACCACCCTGAAATTTTCGAAAATTAATAATATGATTAAAGTATTATCTTCCTACTACTTACTTTTGATGAAGAGATCAAAGAGTACTCGGATTTACTGGCTAGAATGGGATTATCCAAATAATCACACTGTGTGGCAGTGCATACACAAACGCCTCCATCCGGAGTTTGCCGGTATTGACATGGTGTGGTCGTAGCTTTAATGACAACTTAATTGAAAGTTATTGATTAATATAAGCCAAATGAGATGGTGTAGGCGTTATGCTGATAGAATATACATATGGTTCTAATTGAATCTCAAACAGTTAATAATTCTTAAGATTATTTTCCCAGATCTACTCAACTTAATCCCCTTCAATTCAATATTACTAATCAGAAGATGGTATCATACTATTTTCCCAACTTACCCAACAGTGTTAATAGTATGCCACTTTGTTTCAATATTACGTTCATTTTAATACTGCAGTTATCCGCCTTCACTCCAAGAATCGTCTCAAGTAGTTGCTGTTGAACTACTAATTGGCCACGGATTTGCTTGGAAGTTTTGTACAAATATTTCCTAAGTTTTTATGTTTTCTAGATTAAAAATTGTGAGTACTCAATACCGTGAGTCTAATCACATTCAGCTATCGCTGTAATTACAATCAAATCTTCATATTTAGTAAAATACTGATTAACACCTACCATTTGTGAAGATTTTCTAACACAAACCAAGTTAATGTTAAATAATCTCTCCAGGGGGTGTATATAATATTAGAAACAAATTGCAGATAGCCCCTACATCACATATGGGTTTCTTAAACATTCCAACACTCGAATTCTGCATAAAACTGACCTTATTTTTTGGAAATTCGATAATTCTACCAACGAAAAAACCGGATTGCTGTACGATGCGGAGAGGAAAGTGGTATAAATCAGTAGTTGATTAGTAGTAAATTTCAAAACCTACAATCCGGAGAAGAGACACCGACAACATTTCATAGTT
Source organism: Philornis downsi (assembly GCA_019455685.1). Taxonomy (NCBI): domain Eukaryota; kingdom Metazoa; phylum Arthropoda; class Insecta; order Diptera; family Muscidae; genus Philornis; species Philornis downsi. The sequence goes on along the minus strand of JAHXMU010000033.1, from coordinate 712,587 downwards.
GCGTATTTGAAAAAATCCGTAGGTGATTTTCGAAAAATTAAATTATCTATTATAATTACTGGTAACTACTTTGTCAGTTGCTACTAAGCTTTTTATTGGTAGACTTGTAAACGAACTTTGCTGTTGTTTTGAAATTGTTATATATATAAAAATGAACATCAAAGAATTTCAAACGCAAAGGAAAATTTAAGGTAAGCATGTTCTTCTTCTTCTTAGGTGGCGACTGGGATAGACATCCTTATCTATTATACGCCGCCCGTAGAAAATAATTCCAACGTAGGCATGTTAGCTATCTATTACGACCTATGATGTATCTAATATTTTACGTAAAGTTAAATACCAAGAGGTATTTATGTATATTAAAAGACATATCGGAAGGCAATTCTCGTATGAAAAATTTCTTTTCAAAAGAAGTAATGTCAGAAAAAATACTTTTCACATGCAGAAGAGTCACATGAAAAGCTATATGTAGTACTATGCCTTGGAGCACATTTCTGATATGAAGAAGTGTCATTACACGCATTTCAATATGAAAATTGCCTTTAAAGACACCTTTCTTTAAAAAAAAAACTTAGTTCAATGATACTGTTTGCCACTCACTTTTGCTCTCGAAGGAAACTTACGTCAGTTTTTTTATATAAAAAGTGTGCTTCCTTTATTAAAAGCGTTTTTCTATATGTAAAGTGTCTTCCATTGGTATTTTCACCATGAAAATTGACGTTGATGTAGTGGATTTTCTATATGGAAGTATCCTTCATATTTTTCTATATGAAAAATGTCTTTCATGACAACTTACCATGTGAAAGAAATATACTTTTAGGCGATTGCTTCCTCTATTTGTTGACAGAACAGATCCGAATTAAGAGCTTGGAGGAGAGCTGCTCACCAAACACACAGCAAACCCTCTTGACCGTCAATCATGGCTTGTGCACCGTTAGCGCCGTCTCAGCCACGACCGATTTCCCTCGATGGTGTCGTAAGGGCCAACATTTCATCATCAGCCACTATTTGCTACAGAAATGGGTTTATTTCCCTGCGTTTCAGCAGCGATTCGCAGATGGAAATCGTATCGATTATATTTTTTTGCGTTAACTCATAAGGCAAATTGATCTTTTTTTTTGTATCGGGTATAATTCAAATCCTTTCAAACGGCTTTTGTGCTTTAAGTTTGAAGATATCCGTTTTTCTATCAATACTTTCGACAATTGACGTTCCAGATCTTGGTAACATCCAAAATACCAGAACGGAGTCGACGAAACCAAAATTGCGCATGATTGAATGTAAGCGGAATGAATGAATAATATGAATTAGATCTGGAATATGAAGAAGTTAGGAGAAATAACATAGCGCCAATTTGCGAAAGATAAAAATGATTCAAATAATATACTTCCCGATTTACGATATTAGACTCTCAAAAATATTTTGATTCGATCACAAACGGAAATTGCGGTTGCAAGTAGGTTCCATTTTTGTGCAAATAACCTGTATTTTGTGTTTTGGTTAAATGTTGATCATTAAACAATAACAACAATTCGAAGTCATATAAGTACATAAACAATTTATTTGAACAAATGTGTTTGTTATATATTATCTTAATTATACCAAAAAGACTGTATCGGATAAAAGGCATTATTATTTGCTTTTAAATCGTTCCAATCATATATGGAATTGATTATATTAAAATGTATTCTTTGCGGTTCATTATTTTTTGTAAAAGGAATGGATTACTTGGATAAAATAAAACATATATCAACAAATTAAAATAAAAATAAATGCTATTATCAATTCAAAATGAAAACAAAATTACCTATTATTGTTAATACTTTTCATTCGCTAGGTATAAGTAGATACAATTGGAAAATATTACGTAAAATCAAGCGTAATATTTGTTGTTTGTTAATTATTTTGTAATAGCCAGTATTTTATTGCGTGCCTGCCACATACTTCTAGTTCAAAAAACGTATAGACATCTTCTGTTCAACATCAGTGCGTTCCAGAGCTTTGCAAAAGTCATCAAAGGAGATTTTGCCTTGGCAACAAAGATCGGCTTCTAGAATGGTGCGTTCGGCTATACTAACCAGTTGATCTTGGCTAATGTTAGCACCGACCATCATATGGAGAATGCTCAGTAATTCATCGCGACTAATGACGCCATCATCGTCCAAATCATACATTTTGAAGGCAACTAGAGCAGAGCGCATGAATTATCAATTGACCATTTGCTATGATTTATCTGGGACTTACATTTCAATTTGTCTTCCCGAGAATTGAACTTATTCTCCTTTTTGTCCTTAGTAGGTCGGAAATGAGCCAGAACTTTCATAAATTGCAGAAAATTGACACGATCATCGGTACTGTCCGCAAAGAAGGCATGTACAATGCGTTCGCATAGTGGATTGATAGCCAATTCGGGAATACGTAAAAAGTCATCACGCGATAGAGTACCACAATCACCACGGTCCAAAGAGGTGAAACGGGAGTACAAACGTTCAATTTGGTTGGGTGTAACTGAAATTGAAGAATATAATATATTTATTATACATTAAGGAGACGTCGAAGAAATTGATATTTTATAGCAGCGGCTGTCACCAAATTCATATGCAATCGGACGATAGTTTAGATTTACTAAAATTTCTTGTATTGGAAGCAAAACTATACGTAATTTTAATTCCGTATTCGACAAGCGAATCAATTTTTGAAAATTCTAATATAAACAATTTTACTTCTCATTCATTCGTAGAAACCAAAATTACTTAGAAGAGCATCCACTAGTCAAATCTTGTTCAGTCTTCGCAACGTTTCACGAGTATTTGCACTTCTTTTGAAATGTTTCAAATCAAAAGCTTTTGGTTGTTGTTTATAAAGTTCTCAAATGAGACATTTCAATTACCAGCATTTATTGTGTAACGCAACTACTCTTCTCAAAAACATTTTCGAAACTAAATGAATTCCGAAAGTACGTTCAAATACTCTGCATACGATCCTCGTCTTCCAAACCAATGCGATCCTTTTTCTGCTTACGTCCCAATTGACGAACGAATTGAGCAGATATTATCTGCGATATATCGTCAAGAAGATTTGTATAGGAAAATAATCGTGAAAATGACCGGAACACTTTGACGTCTGTTCGATTAGCTCACATAAACGGCAGCCCACAATTACTGACGAATATCTAATCATGCAGGAGAAAGCCGCTAATGGGTAACTGCGTGGAGAACCAAAGCTCTCAAGGCAGACCTCAAAGACAAAACTGTCGAATGCTCTTAGCATGGTCACCATGTTGAGTTTGAAATACTTCGAAAGAACATATTTTGAATATCCCCAACATCGGTAAAACCGCCCACGGGTCGTTTCCTGAATTAGAGTAGCCCCAACAAAGTGATTGCGCGACCATTGGTCAGTCTAAAGCCTTTGACTGAGTCGACCGCTTAGGTACACTTAAGGTTATATCTTCTAAAATGCATGCATCTCCGAACTTCATCTTTGAAATTTTTAGAAATTCCTATTTATCTTATTACAATCACCGATATTATGCATTTACAAAAATAATGTCAACTGTCATATTCATGTTTACTTTTTGGCAGAGTACGCATTTATCCATTCATAATGTAACTCACGCCGATAAAAACTAGAAACTATCGTTTACACACTAGCCATGAGAAATGAGAACTGGCACATACACATTATACACACGATGGTATTGAGTTGTGTTCGTGAGTTGTTGGGTAATGTGTAAGTGACATGTACATATTACACACTATCCATGGGAAATGAGTTGCCGCCGTGAGTAGTATCGACAATCGCATAGTGGGTATTAACGAAAACCAAAAACAAGAAAGGGTCACTCCTTAGCAGTTTGATCGACTTGAAATGAAATCTCACGCACAAACGTTTTTGTGCGGTCGCAGATCCATCCAATTCTTCTAGGCCATAGTACAATTTATGTCCCATTACTTTTCTATTTCTATTATAGAAACTACAAATTTTCGGAAACCTCTTGTCATCGCCTAATAGAATAATGTACACCTCTTAGACCGTTTGTTTTTCTGTTCTCTTCATTTATCCATTTCGAAAAAAAACTCCTTTTGTCTCATTGTACAGGAAGGGCATTTCCAGGGTTGTATATTCCTAATTGTTTAGTTTAACTTCAATCGTTTTTCTAATTAGCTGTACTATTTTTGTATTATATGTTTCCTTCTTTGTTTTAAAAATATCGTTGAAATTGTTTTTTTCTTGCGGACAATTACGAGTTTTAATTGGTAAGTGATCGACCGTGCCGCAAAGGTTAGGATACGCGACCATCATTCGTATGGCCGTGGGTTCAATCCCCGATAAGGCCAATTATCATTATTATTTGAGCGACGGTCACCTCGATGTATGTGCCGAACATACAAATCTGGTAAAAGTTTCTCAAACTATAATGTTCTAAATCTTCTCAAACTGTAGGTCTCGTTGAGTGAATCTAAAAAAATAATGCATGTATGGTCAGTGAATGTCAGAAGCTATCCCATATCTTATTCATGGGATGCAAAGTAATTCGTTTTGTTTTTCTTAACATATATAGGGATAATATGTTGTTTTTGAGCCGAATTTAGTTCCACTGTACACAATTATTAGCAGAAAGACTGTAATTTTTTCACTATTGAAATTTCTTATCAATTCCAATCTACGTTATTAGTTTTGTGAAAGCAAATTGTTGATGCATCTGAAGTTGGCCAAACAATAAGATAAAGGGAGGCCCAACGTAATTAACACTTTCAGATATTTTATTGCTAAATGAATACATATATTAACGAAAACAAAAGAGTACACAAAAATCATTTTCGTATGCAATGGCACACCTGGACTACGATCGTTAGCAAACGACAACGCTAAGTTTATTAATGATTTAGTTTTGTGCATTATCACTTGAAATATTCAATTAGAATTTGAAAACTGACGTCAGCAGTTATGAGGTCGATTGAGAAAAATAAACAATACCTAAAAGTTTGATACTAATGAAAGATAAGCATCGTCAAGAGCCAATAAAAAATTGACGCAATTTTTACATTAATGTCATAATTATAGTTTCTACGTTTATGCAGTGGAAGAGAGGCAGGGCATCAATATTTCGATTTTCTTCAATAAAACTGATAATATTCGTAGTATGAGCGTACATATTTATGGAGACGTGGCTATTGACGAAATGCATCATAAAAAGTCGATTTTGGTTGTTTCTTAGTAAAGCGGTTTTGATTTCAATTGGCGATAACCTCACCTATAAGATAACGATATATAATTAAATATTTCTTCAATCATATACGTTCTCATTTCTGATAACGCCACGAATCACAATGAAGAGCACTTTTTAACGACTCCATTTTCCCCCCGTTTTAATAGAAGTAGCATATCAGACATCCATTCGCATTGTCTTGATTATCTTGAGCATTTCACTTAGGACGATAGATAACAAGACAATTGATTTTATTATCTATCTATCTATATTTATATATAACATATACAGTGGTGGTCAAAACATATGCAACTTAAATGAAACTTTAACTAAAACAACTTAAAAATTTTCTTAATTTACTTTTTTTTAATTCAGTTTTTTTTTAATATATTGCAAAATCAAAAATATTCAATACCTTGAAAGAAAAATAGTATTTTAGTAGTTTTAACAAAATAAGTCGAATTTCAAGTGCTCAAAATATTTTCAACTCTCCTTTTTCTTAATGTTATAAGTTTTGATTTGGTGCACTGTCGTTGCGTTACATTCGAGGTAGGAATATTTTCCACATTTGCTCACAATCAGATCAGTATTTAAAAGTCAATATTTGAAGACGAGTATTGTTTAATGCAATTTTATGAATATAGCGTCTTCTTATAAATGTTATAAGATATATACATATATATATTATAAATTAAATTTTGTGAAAAGACAATGTTATTTTTTTTTTTTTTAGATTATTTTGGGCCACTAGTGGTATAAAGAAGTATTATTTACTGGCGTTTATAATATTTGTAAACATAATGAGGACATTTTAATTTATATTATATTATATATGTATGTATATTATATTATATTTTTATAAATTTTACATTTAATTTTTATTACGTGTTTTTTTTTTAACTTATATTAAGCAGGTTCAATCTAATAGATGAATTGTTGCATATTGTAATTTACTTGTAATTGGCCGGAAGGCTTTAAATTACAAAATTGTTTAATAAACGAAACGAAAGCAATCCATAAAAATTAACCAATGTATTGCTATCAGTCACGAAATTATCACAAACTTTCTGCCCATATGTCATGAACTATTAGAAATATGAATACTGGGTTTGACACGATGTAGGGAGTACTGATGTAGGGAGTAAACATGTCCAACCTTTAAGTGTTCAGTATAACAGTAATTTTTTGAAAAATCGATATACCGGCCAAACCGATCGTTATAAAAATTTAAGAGCAAGATATAACTCGAAAAGAGAGCGTAGCTTCACGAAAGACCTAAACAACAATATCCCATGAACTATTAGAGATAAATATATGAGATTTGTTACGTACGATATTAACATAGAAGAAATAAGCCCTGAAAAATGGGCGGTAAGATGGCACTTTAGAACGAAATTCATAATATGTTAATTATAATTATATATTATATTATAGAAAACGGAATATAAAATATGTTTATAAAATTTGTTTTAATCCCACTTTCATTTTGACGTAGCAATGTATTCCGGACATTGCTTTAGTAGAATCCCTTGTATGTATATTAAACAGGTGCAAAATTGATTAAAGTGGTTTTTACTTTTATAGAGAATAATGTATTGAGAATACCAATAACTCTCTGTTGTTTTACACAAGACAACACCACACAACCGGACATCTGACAATAACATAACCATGAAATATTGGCGATTTTGTTTCAGCATCACATGAACCGAATAAACGTCATACACGGAAACTTTTGATTTACTTATTTAATTTGAAGAAATCAGCACACGATAACTTGTAAGAGCATATTTCTAGGCTGCCTTGAGAGAGAGAGAGAGAGAGAGAGAGAGAAGTTGTAGTGAGTGCTTTCGCCAGCCAAAGAACGGTGAACTTGATGTCGAATACAAGGAAAGGAATGAATGGTCAAAAGCGTACGAAAACTTAGAATTGAAATCGTTATTGAAGGAAAATTCGTGCCAAATGCCTAGAAATGTCCATCATTATCCACTTTAAGGGTCTATAACTTCGCAAAACTACTAAGAAGTTTTGCCCTTTATTTTGAAATAGCCCGACGAATTTGGAGAACTATGAAATAGCAAAGTAGAACTAAGTTATTTGCGAAGAAATTTAAACAATTTAAATTTGTGTGTAGAATAATTGATATTTCAAAGCCTTCGTAGGAACTATAGTCGGATTATGTTATTAAAAATAGAATAATATACTAGAAAGTATAAAAAACCGGACTGTATTACACTGAAAATGATTCTAAAACATAATTGCTACAGAAAATCTAATTAAATAAACGAGATTTTTTAAACCTGTTTTATTTATGTAGGTCTTCCCTATTAAGTAAAGAGTAGTGAGAAACTAATTAATTGGTAATAAACAACCAATATTATTAAGATAACAAACTTCATACAATATCTTGTCCTATTTCATCCACATTTTGGGGTTAAATTGGATTTTGAATCCAAGTTAGTTTATCATTTCAATTGATTTTATCACTAGACGCAATTTTAAATCCCTATTAATCGATTCATCAAGAAGAAGCACATTTACTGTTTTAATTTTTTTATTTATTTACTGTTCGATAGCTTTCATACGCATTGGGGAAATGCATCAAACATTTAAGTTTATGATATAATCGTAAAAAAACAACAGTTTTTGACAAATTGTTCCCGTGCGTGCAACTAAAGTTAATACATATGAATAAAAATGGGCCAACACACCGAATAACTATAAACTGTAAATTACGCATGTTCAGTTCGGTTAAGGATATTTATATCAATGATGCCTATTTCATGAAATGGAATATTGCTGTTTGTTTAATTTAGTGATTTAATGTAGAAAACATTCGATGTAAGCACAGATTTTATCTCAAAATGAATCGAAACATAATTCTTGTTACTTGTATGCCTTTAAAAATATAATATTATATTATTATTATATTATATTATTATAAATATAATATTTGGAGTTTTGACTACATTAACTGAAGAAATTACCCGTACGAAGAACGAAGAATTAATCCATACGATTTACAACTAGGGTTTAGATATCCTAAGAATGGCCAACAAGGTTTAAAATTGCTTCCCAAAGTAATTGAACCTAACTTCTGAAAACGACGAAAATTAGAGTAACTGGATAAGACTATTTTTTTTTTATAATTCATATTAAATCATGAAACGGGTTATATTTTAAATATATATCTTACTCACCAAGAACTTCAAATATGAATAAGTACCTCACCAGTTAAATTTCAGTTTACAAAATGCAGTAAATGTTAATATGTTAATATTCAAATCAAAAATCATAAAATGTCCTAAACAAATTAACTTTTTCCTGGGCCTGGTAACTACGCTAAAAGTAAGAAGTAAGCATGGAATATCAGCCTGTCTATCGTAAGGGAAATTATGAATGATGAATAAATCCAGATCTTCTTTAACAATAAGTCACTTTGCTCTGTTTGTGACGGGCTGACAGACAACTTATAATCAGTTTAGAATGTTAGTGCTTTTTGTTCGTATTCACTTTTGATTTAGCAACTCCTCTTGATGAAATATACCACTTTGTGCTCAATTTCTTACATTCTACAGTGCACCTCCTACTTATGTTGTCAGCAATATATCACATTATCAGTGCGCTCTGAGGCCTAAACGACCTCCTTGACCCAATAGGCAGACATTTAAGAAACGTTATATAAGTATTGATATCATCTTTCCTAATCTTGAGGGAAATTGCCATATCAGAACAAAACATACGAAACAGAGTGAGTTGTGAAAGGAAATTTCGATACACTGCCACTGACCTTGTCGAATTGAAAACTACAGTCAGGCTATGAAATTTCAGCCAAAAGCTTTTCTGTTTCATAACCATGTCAGCAATGCCAGATAACAACTAACTTAACAATAAGCCGACATAAATTATTAGGCCATTTAAAATCCGTACCTCAACCTCCACACTACAGATAAAAAGTACGAGAATATCAATTAACAATCGCATAAAAAACAAAATGGAATGGGGAATACACAAAAAAAAGTTCACATTTAAGATAATAGACAAAGTCAATAAATAAATAAAGCTGGCACCAACATTATATTACGGGTACGATAAACATATGAGAACATAGAACTTCACATACAAGTATCATAAATTAATTGGGAACCTTGCGTACAAGTACACACAGTACAGGCTTTGATCGATGTAAAAAAATGTATTGTTTTGTGTTCCTTCTTTGCTAGATTGGCGTTGGCGTTGCCGGTTCCTTGGATAAATAAATCTATCACAAGAAAGTAACCCTTAGCCCGAAAAAATATGTGACCAATATCACCCCCCGTCATACATATTTACAATGCAGGCTTTACAAATTTCCGATTATGAAGGCAGTTGCCGCCGTTCGTTTATCTCCTCCTGTACTTACATCCAGTTTCTTCTTGAATTTGTGCAATTTCTTCGGGACGCAACAACAGCGATGATTTGTTGCCCATTTTACAGGTTCTACGTTGTGCACTTTATGTGTTTAAAACGAAAGTTACGAATAAAAAGTAAAATCAACTAAAAAAAATATCTCCGTCCACGATTGCACGTAATTGATAGCAGCTGATATTGACAGCAAACTGCAGAAAACGAACCAGATGACAGAACTAATGAAAAGCACATAAGGCGGTACAAATAAATACATCTGGCAGCGCCAAATTTCAAAATTAGAATGCGTTTCAAATTGAAAACATTATTTAATGTTAAAATTGATAAGATAAAATTTCGACAGGTAAAAACACTGCTGTGGCAAGTGTTGACAACCCTGTTAATGTCTTTCTTCACTGTTAGCATGTTTTGTTCCATTTTTGAAGACATTATAGCCGTGCAATTGTTCCCTAACAAAAAAAAAAATAACGAAAAAATAAGGAATAATCACATGCAACTCAATGGATATGCATATAATATGTAATGAAGATATATATGTAATAATTTTAAATTGTTCTGTCATAATTTACATAGTAGACCAGGTGCTAGCGGAAATTTTTAGAACTACAATTCGCCATGCTAGCGCCAAAATTCTGTTCGAGGTAAAACTTAAAATCGGGAGTCTATCTTTAATTGAGTCTATTTTTAATATAAAAAAACATTTAGATGGAAATGTGTTGCATAAATACGAAATATGTGAAAATTTCTGCATTTCAATTAATAACTATGTTACAAGTGTCTATGGATACACTTTCCTATACGAAAAGTGTATATGAAGACACTCTCCTATACGAAAATTGTCTATGAAGACACTCTCCTATACGAAAAGTGTCTAAGAAGACACTCTCCTATACGAAAAGCGTCTATGAAGACACTCTCCTGTACGAAAAGTGTCTATGAAAACACTTTCCTATACGAAAAGTGTCTATGAAAACACTTTCCTATACGAAAAGTGTCTATGACGACACTTTCCTATACGAAAAGTGTCTATGAAGACACTTTCCTATACGAAAAGTGTAGATGAAGACAATTTCCTATACGAAAAGTGTTTATGAAGACAATTTCCTATACGAAAAGTGTCTATGAAGACATTTTTCCATACCAAAATTGTCTATGAAGATAATTTCCTAAAAGTGTATTTTCGCATAGAAAAGTGTATTCTCGTATAGAAGCGTCTTTTTCTGTAGACACTTTTCTACGTCAAAACTATCTAGGAAACCCTTTTTCAATATAGTGCCCATGAAAGCACTAAATGACTATGGGGACACTTTGCATGAAATGTCTTTGAAAACACTTTGCTGTCCTGTCCAGATCCATCAATGAACTTCAGTGGATTTTTGTTGTTGAACGCACCCTTTAAATAGAAAAGCAAACGTGAGTTTTCATTCTTAATACTTTATTCATTTTCGTTTACCGCAGACATAGAATAATCTTGCTCCTTGGGCCATACATTATTTTCTTATACAACAAAAAACAAAATTAGAAAATAAATAATAAAATGGCATATACACATAATTTTAATTCTCCCTGTGCTATTATTTTATTTTCGTAATTATAATTTAACTCAAATTGAGCAAAGAAAAAAAAAATAGAAAAATAAATTAACATAACTCTCTAATATCATCTACAATGAGGATTTTTTACAATTATTTTACTTTCTCGTCTCTTCTAGGATTGATATGTCCAATGCCTTTACAAATCAGCAAGACCAAATCCCCTCTTTTTTCCTCCGAGAAACTAGCTCCCGTCATTATTTCAGCCACGTATATCGCCGTGCGTGTATGATTTGTAAGAGGTGTCGTAAGGATTTTCGATACTCCTTTGGCCAAAGCCATATAAATAATCAGCTGGTCTTGAACATATGGATCGACACAGACATTGTTTTCAATCAACTCTAACAATTCCAGTCCAACTTTGTTGCCCATTTGATAGGCGTCTACCTTCTTGCTTTCTGCCAAAACAGAGGCTCCTATGATACAATTGGTCGTAGTGGTAGCGAGCAAAACAGCACCTGCTCCTGTATCAGGTGCTTCTTGGGGAGTCTCTTTATATGCTAGTATGTCAATTTCATGCTTTAGGGCACTCAACTCTAATATGGCTGAAGCTTTTATGTTATCCGCCTGGTGATAAGGCACACGTCCCGCAACGTAGCACCAACCTAGGATTTCTTTCAGTTGGCCAAACCGGGTGATGTTAACTGGTTTTAGATGATTTATTGGAGGTATACCGACAATACAACGCCCTCCCCCTCGGGGATAGTAGCCCCTCATAACAAGATGAAAATCAAATGATACACCAAACTTTTCCAAATTTGGCCTGAGCACCTCGGTCATGAAATCGACCTGCGGAGCCATGGGCACATTTGTGCCGCCAACCAGCTCTAACTGGGAAGATTTGTTGGCAAACATCAATACTGGCAGCGCACATTGTAGCACCAGTGACACACTGGCCGCAGTTTGGGTATTAATGAAAAACCTACCGCCCCTAATTCTACTAGGTTTAAATTCCACTTGAGTGGACCCCATCTCGTTGCCAGTCACTTGGGCATTGGTAACTTTAGCCAGGAGCCTTAGCCCAAAAATGTGTTGGTGTGAAAGACCTGGTTTGGGCCGATTTGCTCTGATGTTGACGATGCGCACAGGCCGCCCAAGAATACAGCTGAAACTCAGGGCATTCCGTAAGATTTGACCACCGCCTTCAAGGTATTTACCATCAATTTCCAAGTATTGACAACCGGCCATCATCTATTTCGCAATTATTTCCAAAGATTGCAAATCTACCACGGATGTTCTGCTTTCTGCCACTTTTAATTCGTCCCAGTGCTGATGATAATTTGTGTTTGTGTGTTGTGCGCATGGCGTTGACGGTCTAGTAGACCTGCTATGCATAGACTAATAATACACATACATTATGTGGAGGCAAAACTCGTCCGCTAGGGGAATGCGTGGATAACAAAAAAAATACGATATTCGTAAGACTGCTCACAGCGCCAAGCATCACTCAATACGGGATAAAATGCACTTAATTTGTATAAATTCGGGCTCATATTCATATTATGCCATTCATTTCGAGCTTTAGACTCAATTTCATGAAAACTTGATGATTGCAATGTATGAAAACACGAAACGACATTCAGTTGCTTTTTGGCGGCCAGCGTATACTTTTGATGTGTTAAATGGTGAGGTGGGCAACGCACAGTGAATGTGAAATGCTAGTAAATAATGCATACGACTCTTTTTTTTATACAAAATCGGTACACCAACAATATGATGGGGCAATATTTGTTTTATGTTCTACGGGAATTGGAAATTATACCCGACTACGAAATGGGTGTTACACCTGACTATGCTATTGAGCATATTCGGTCGATTCGAAGGCGATCATTTAAATATGACAGCCTAAGAAAGCGCAAAAGCAGTTAAGTTACTACAAAAGTGACAATAGAAACGCGACCCTTCAAAATTCAATTTTCTTCAGCGACGAAGCTTATTTCTCACTCGCTGATTATGTCAACAAGCAAAAATGTCACATATGGGGCTCGGAGGATCGATAAGTGATAAGAAAATCCATTACATCCGGAAGGAGTGATTCGTTGGTGAGCATTATGGTCTGGGTATGGTGTTTTTGGGCTGTATTTTTTCGAAAACTGCTGCAATCAATCCAGAGGCGGCCATTTAAATATCATTGTCCAATCATTATATTGAAATAAAAGTTCCATCGAAATCTTTTCTTCATGTGTATTTTATTTAGCTTTACTTTTGAAACCGAAGAATGTTTCGTCAAATTGACAAAAATCGAATTCTAAATGATTCTAATTCTGGTTAATACTATTTTTTGTTGAGTTCTTAGGTTAACAACATTAAACCGTTTGTGGATCTGGTTCAGCGTCGCCAGAGGGCATCAAATCTATATTTCGTTTAAGCGGACATTTTTGAACATAATAAACATTTTGAAATAGTTACTTTTTTAATTTAGAAAAGTATTCAATTGATAAAAATGTAATTTAATTTAGTTTATTCTTATTCAAGATTGCAGTTTTAAGCCTTAAGGCCTGTTTGACAAATTTACAATACTACAACATTTCTTTTTTATAATCCAATTGTGCATCTTAAAAGCATAAAATATGATTCACAACGACAGTCTGCTTCACTTATTAGAATTTTTCATTTTATATGTTTTTCGTCCTAATAAACGGAATTATAACTTTAATTGGAATTTACAGCTACTCCATAGTGTTTAGTTGTGGAGTTTCTACTGAATTCTCGTTTTTCGAAACGTGATTTTACATAAAATACGTTTTAAAAATGGGGCCAAAAAGGGGAACGATTGAATCGTCTAAATATGTATACACTTCTAAACGAATAACAAATATTTGTGGAGATTTCATTAAACATTGTAATTTTTATCCTTTTCATTTGTTTCTGGTTTAAGCTAGGTATTATGTTCTTTTCACGTAAAAAATCCTACGAGATATTGCTTGCTCGTAAAAATATTGTTTCCAACACTGATATTGAAACAATTTATGGTTTTGCTTTATAATATCTTCAATAATATATTTGCAAAATTATAAAATTGTGTCATTTTTATTACTATTTCATTTTACACGTTAACAAATGTGTTAATGAACATATTTTGGTGCAAAAATTTAAAGTATTCCGATGTCAGAGTTGAACACCACAAGAATAAAAGGTCGGTGTTGCCACTTTAAACAATTTCCTCGTATTGCCTGATGAAAACATTTAGCTTCAAATCAAATCACAATTTTTGTATGAAGTTTTCACGTCAGCATTTTATGAATAATTTAATTAAATTAATTAATTTTAATTAAATTAATTAATTAATTAATTTAATTAAATTAATTAATTTAATTAAATTAATAATAATAATTTAATTAATTAATAATTAATATTGGTTGATAGTTTTCAAAAATAACTTCAAAATATTTAGTTCTAAATGAGATGAAACACCAGCATATGAATCTGACAGATTTAATCACATTTCTTGATAATTAGCTTAAATTGTCGTACCAAACATTTGCCAGATTTCACATTTGACAGGAGTCAGACTATGTGGGAGACGTCATATTAACAGAGGGATCTGACAGATTTGACGCAACCAGTGGATAGTTTGATTATAAGTTTGTATAAAACATTGACCATTTTTTCCAAATAAGGTTAAATTTGTCATACCTACCTGTTGGTGCGCCAACCTATAAAATTTATTGGCGCAGAACTTATATTTATAAGCAAGAGAAAGCCACTCTTTTGTCGCTAGGAAATTTCTTCTTCATGCATTCCGCAGAGTAGTTAGAACATTTGAACATTCAACATTGCCAAAACAAGATTTAGTGCAATTTTAAATACGATTTTTCTTGGTATAATTGTGAAAATATAGGCATTTTGTGTATTATCGACAGTACACAAAATTATACATATGTGTTTTAATATTAGAAAACACCTATAAACATTAGCACACATTGTTTTTTTACGACAACCTTGCCACCCAATTCGTTTTGCTTTGTTTTCTTTCCGCGCGACTGATGTATAATAACACGCCGTGAGCGAATCGTTTCCTCTTGTTTCTAAATTAAATCTCTTTTCAATTTGCAGCTGTGTTTTTTATCGATACAATCCAATTTTGAGCCACATTAATCGATTTTCGATAAACATCGTCATCGATTGCCCCACTACTATTTATTGCTCAAGCCGGTTTTCACACGACGCGTTTAATAGTTTTTGTTTTGTTTTATTGAAAAAATATGGAAAAAATAAATTCTACTCTAAATGCTGTCAAGGCATTGCGTTCCAGTGTGCGACAGTGCTTTGAACAACTGGCGGATGGAACTACCTCTGAACAATCTGAGGAGAGTCGTACAAAATTTCTCTTGGAATTCCAGGAGAATTATGGGAATATTAACCAACAATTACGGTATTTTGGAGAGGACTTTGTTTTTGCTGTTTCCTAATGTTTTTGCTTTACATTCCACGAACAGAGAAGTCGAAATTTCCATCAATGGACTACAACTGCCCTCGGCACCATATTATTTGGGTAATACCACATACCTGGCCCAGGAAATCACTCAAGATCGACAAGCGATGTATTCCCAATTGGTCAGCAGTTATAAATGGATTGACAAGGTTCACGAACATAGCCTGCTGGCGTTCAACAATCTCAATTTGAACAATTTACGCAGGTCGTACACGTATTGCTCGCAGAAACGGGGCAGGGTACAGTATACTTCATGCAACAACTCGGATCCAGAGTAAGTTCTGATTATGTTTTGAAATCTAGAAAGGCTCAGGTATAATGAAAACGAGGCCTTTGCAAGACAGACCAACTAACCTTCGTATCTTACAAGTCATCAAAGAATGTTTACAAACTGTGAACACTTCAATTTTCGATGCCTTCGAAATATTTGTTAACAACTTCTTTGATTGTTAATAATCGGACATTGATTACAATCCGATCAGTATACTAGATTTGCTGATTTTATATCAATCGTTTTTCACACTATCTTTACTACAGAATATAGATGTTGGTGTTGCCAAAAATTTTGTGATAGAGGCGAGATTTTATAATTTGATGATGTCGATATTGGGAAATTTGTGTCAAATGCATAGATATTAGTCTTACATTGCTTTGCAACAGCATTTTTGTTTGATAAGGTATGTATTAGTGATATAGGAGTGTATTTCTCGAAAATTGTAGCTGCTCAAAAACTATTTTCATATCAAAAATGTCCAGAAGCGATATATCAAATTTATAACATTTGACAAACATTGCTGAAGCCCTGCCCTCGTTTTCCTCTTTCCTTAACTCGGTACATCTTGTTGATTTTGTTATAAACTACACTACAAAGATATGTCTATTCTACGTACAACATTGAGTCCTTTGGAAAATCTATGTATACAATTTGCCCATTTTCTCGCTGTCAATTTTGATTTTATGTAAATTTTCTGCAATTTATGTTTTCTGAAACTCTGTGTCCGATCGTGGCGCTGTGGTTAGTGCACGCGGCTATCGTTTGTATAATCGCAGGCTCAATCCTAACGAACACTACGAATAGTTGAGTAATTGACAACTCCAATAAATGTTTCTCAGTGATGTTTCGGAAACAACGTTAAACTATGGCTTCCGTTTGGTTGATTCTAAAAATAGAATGCAAACTTAATGAATATGACAGGCCGCCCCATATATCATTCATGGGATGCAAGGGATTCCTTTTTTAAGCCCATCGTGGTACCCATTTAGACGTAACTATTTTCTTATTTTCGAGGCTGACATTACTTTTATTGACTCAAACTGGATGCAATCATCCAATTCATGCAGCATCAGAAACAAATAATTCAGTTTTGTTCTCATTTACCGCCAGACCCACATCCATTGTTATTGTGGCACCAGCCTTTTTTTTGCTGTAGATTTTCTCATAATCATCTCCTAAAGTATGTTGAAGAGTTCGCATGATTTGTGGTAGTGTGAACGGCTGACCCATCATAGATATTGTAAATCAAAAATCGAACTGATAGAATAAATTCAGGTCTTTTTTAAACACGGAACACAATATGCTTAAATTCCAATCATTGGTTAAGTTTTCTATGAACCAAATCATATTCAGGGGCTGATGAATGCCTTTTAGCTACACCCGTTCATTGGTTATTAACCCGTGATACTGCCTTTCTGATCTCTATTTGATTTCTTGGGCAAACTATGCCACAGTAATAATAATTGTACTGCCGGTGTTGGCAACTCATGGAATCTGTGATCAAATTTTTATTGTAGAAAAATTTATGGACTTATTTTGTTTGTCGTTACCTATAATTCGCTGATTGTCGTTACCTATAATTCGAATAACGGTTCTATTTTTACTGATTGATGTTGGAGAAAAACTTCTCTCTTTTATACGAAAATATTGATGATTGGACAAATTCCAGTCACTTATTTTTTGGCTTATTTGTTAACAATATTATTAATTATTTAATTACTAAGACTCAATTATTCTGTTATTTGGAGCGCCGATTTGCACTCGTACGGTTTCAAATGTATATCAACAAGACAGCAAAGCGGCAGTCAAATATTTCGTATGTCATATAGTCAGTAATGTTAACTAGCTAAAGGGTGTCCCAACAAGAACGCAAGATTTAAATGACTGATGCAGCAATTGAATTGTTTCTCTGGCTGTATGACATGTGGCGCCGCTTTGTTGAAACCACTTGCCCTCCACTTTCATTTCTTCAATTCTACGCCCGAAAAAACTGGTTATCATTTTACGATACCGAACACCATTGACTGTTTGCGCTTGACATGCCTCATTTTCATAAAAAAGGTCCAATGATTCCTCCGGCCCTAAATCCACACCACAAAGTGATACGTTGATTATGCATTTGCTTCTTGTGAATCACTCGAGGATTTTCCTCACCCCAAATGCGACAATTCTCCCTATTGACGAAGCCATCAAGATGGAAATGGGTCTCGCCACTGAAGATGATTTTATCAGCAAAATCAGGATTTTCATGTTGTCTCTCCAATACCCAATTAACGAACTCCCTTCGCTGTCCATGGTCAGTTGGCTTAAGTTCCTGAGTCAATTGAACTTTGTATGCATGAAGATGCAAATCTTTCCTCAAAATTGGCTGCATAGTGGATTTGGAGACACCAATTTGCTGGGCTCGGTGTCGAATTGAGGTGGATGGAGTTTAAGCGACATCATCACGTACAGCTGCGACATTTTCGGTCTATCGACCTGGTCGAAGGCGCGTTGTTGTCTTTACATCACTAACAGACCCAGTTTTGGCAAATTTATCCATTAATCTCTTTGCAGTTGACTCTTTTGGAGCTTTATTGTGACCCCAAATTGATCGCAATTTGCGAACTGTAGCCGCAAAACTTCACCATTTTGGTAAAACAATTTCACAGTGAGAATGCGTTGTTCAGTCGTGTAGCACTCCATTCTTACTAACCTTGTACCTTCTACTAGCAAACAATAACAATTGTTGAAATGTCAAACAATGACACGTCGAACGGCGCCAAATTTAAATTTTGCGTTCTTGTTGCGACACCCTTTATAAGAACGCTACATTATACTTGTCCATATAGTAGAACAGCCTTGTACTATATGCCCCTGCCTTTTACAATTTTGTAAAATTCGTCGGGCTTCACCTTTTCTAAATCTTGGTCATTTTGCTCCCACTTTCACTCAGAGCACGCATCTCAGCATCGGAAATTTCGAGGAACTTTCGTTTTGAATAAATAAGAAGGCCAGCAACTTTCTAAAAAATGTTATAATAAATTCACGAATTTTATTTAAGACTTGTGGGAGAGAATGCCACTTTGTAGAAGAAGAAATGCTGGAGAAATCAAGGATAACATGTAAAAGAGAAGGTGAAATTTAGTGAGAAAAATGGGGGACGAGAATTCAATTCAGTTGCATTTAAACTAGTTTAAATTATCAGTGGAATTCAGTATTCATTAACACAATAAGGTAACAGCTAACATGACAAACGAGCATTCATTCATTTGTAATAACACCTCAGATGCAATGTGATATTCTTCATCGTACTAAGGCTTATCTAGGTGGGGTTTTTTTATACCCAAGCGTAGCAAATATATTGCCAGTGAACATCAATATTAGCAGCTTGCTGTCGTAAAACTGAGTATCCGAGAAAGGCGGCTGTAACCATTACCAGAGTATCCAGCTTTGTCATATCTATGTTTCCATTTGACCAATCAGCCAGACTACAAATGTGTGAAATTCCTTAGTGCTCGATTCAATAGGTGCAATGTCATTTTTTATTCCATCTAGCCCAAATTATTATTATATTTCTGTACTATATGTTATTACTTAAGCAACCTCATTCTATTCCCCTCTTTTCAGATTTATTGATAACCTTTTCAATAGTGATATTACGCATACCAATACTACCTACAAAGTTTGTCGTCCATTTAGCTCTAATGCTGTGGTGATTGTAAGCATAGCCATGCTAAATTAATAAATTATGATGAGTGCCTAATATGTCGTTTTCTTTTTTCTTTGTGTATCAAGGCCACCATAAGTCATGTCTTGAAGGCGGCTATCATTTGCAAAGGCGTCTTGATTGAATGGGTAACCGTGAAGGGGTACGATGAACCGCTAGAAATTGAAGATCTTTGGACTGAATCACGTTATGAAGTATTTCGCAAAGTTCAAGAGCACACACACTCGGCAATGTTGCACTTCTTCTCGCCAACACTGCCTGAGTTGGCCGTCAAAAGTTATATGGTAAAAACTTATTAAACGTCGATCATTCATTGGTAGTTAAATAAAATACGTTTCTTTCTTCTTTGCAGACTTGGTTAAATAGCTACAGCAAATTATTTTTGGAACCTTGCAAACGATGTGGCAAATATGTTTCGAATGGTTTGCCGCCTACGTGGCGCGACTTGAGAACTTTAGAACCATTCCATGAGGAGTGTAAAAATTGTTGAAACATTCAACAGGTTTTAGTTGTAGTTCACATAAAGATAAAATAAAATACCAGATTGATTGTTTTTAAATAATATTTCTTTTGTTTGTATATATTTTTAAACATAAAAAGAAAACAATTAATCAATTCATAAATTATACGATTTCTGTGTAGTTTGCAAACAAACTTAATCCATTTTTCCTATTAACATCCGCGAAACATGTTATTTTTCACTTTCATTCCTACCAGCACACAAATGAATCGATTTGTTTGCAACGGGGTATGGGGTACGTAGGGTAAAGAGGGAGAGTACACCAGCTATAATAATAATTTATGCTTTTTCACAAAAAAAAAATCATCTTTGTCCTTGCCTGGGCTCGGTGCCGGAGGTGGAGGAGTGGCATTTTCTGGAGGACTTTTTGTTGTTGTAACGTAATTTTTACAATTTATTAGTGGTGGTTACTGTTGGGGTCAAACGCCTCTGTTGATTGCACAGACGTGCAAAATTTTCACGCAATGTTTCGCGCAACTGCAAACGCTGCTGTTGAACCTTCTCGCGTTGGCACTGATACTCTAAGACCACTTCATGGGGAATGTAACAGTTTTCTTCATCTTCATCATCGCCATCGAAGTCATCCTGAAAAGAAAGTTCAAGGAAAGAGAAAAACAAAAACTATGCGATAAGCGAGAGATGCAATAAAACTGGACGATGCTTAATCATATTGCGCAAATATTGTATTATATTGGGAAATTTTGTTGTTAAATGAATTAGAGTTAATCTTGGTAAATTTATCGTATAATTTTTATTCTACAAACAGAAGAGAGACCAACACAGCAGAGAAAACGAATATTTTTTGAGGGTTTATTGGGTCACTACGCCATTAGGCTAATTGAAAATATTTAGTAGGAAAAGACGACACCAGCGAACAAATTGCTAAATGGACAATGAACTAGCAAAATATGAATTGGTTCGAATGTCATTGGCTAATGAACTGAAGCAGAAACGGGACGGGTTGTAATGGAACTAGGCCATAGGATAGTTTATATTCTAGAAGTATCTAAACTATTTTGAAACTATATTTCAAGCACGTTTTCCACTGCGTTTTACTTTTACAGAGAACTATTTGTATAGTTTGTGCACACAACTATCGTTCGCATGATTTCGATTTTAATCCCGCATATAGTCGGGTCACCTCGGTGTGACTGATGAATACTTCGAATGGTCCAGTAATCGACAAGTCTGGTAAATACTTCTTAAACTATTATCCTCACAACTGTTGTTAAATTGTAGGTCCCATTGAATAAGTTTAAGCTTACTAAATGTGGGAAACTCTCCCGTATCTCAGTCAGGGAATTCTTTATATATTTTTTGTTTTATTACGTACACACATTTCGTCAAAGTAATTGGTCCAATAGTATTTCTATTAGTTCTAGTTTGGATCTAATTCTACAGCCTCAATTCATTGCAGTACCGGTTTCAGCCATTAATATTGCACTATTTCCATTTTATATATCTGTGCTTACAAGGGAAAACGACTTATTTCGGAAATTATTGTTATGTGAGATATTAAATATTTTTCAAACAATCGCTGTTATGGAAATTTGTTATATTTTTTAATTATTCAATATATTCTAGTTCGGATCAACGTTAGGAAATGTTATATATTTTTTGCAAGAATCACTATTTTAAAAGATTTCTTAAACTTAGGAACTATAACGAATTTCGCGCTGATGATTAGATATACAAAAACACCTAAACAAGGACAACAATAATAACTTTTTTTTTCCTTGCAACCACAGATATTATAGAACTAATTCGAAATTGAATAGTAGCTACGGTTGCTTGTATGGACAGGGACTAATTCAATAACACAAAATTACTAGTTCCGAACTAGGATTTTATTGTTTTGTTTAAAATTGGCGATTGGTGATAGGTGAGTTTTCTTTGAAATTGTGCTAGGAACTTTATAGAAATAGTCATTTCATTGGAAATAGTTGTACGAAACTGTGGGGACCTAACGAAACGATTCCTAGTTGTTGTGCTGAGTATTTCGCTGCAAATATTTATGAAAATGCTTTAAAGAAAGCAATTCGAGGAACCGAATTTAAATATATTTTATAGTTTTTGATGGAAGATATTTTAAGTTATTGTTAAACTTTTCACTGTGCAGTTGTGTCTGTGGCAATCAGAGCATGCGGAAAAAATGAAACAGTTTGTATAAAATGTAATGATTTTCCGAGAAAATTGAAATTGGAAAATAACACACTGGCTACTTTCATTAAAATTGGGGCGTCAGATTATGCAAACGTCATGGAATATGGCTACAACAAACAAAGAAAAAATCTACGAAAACGGACCTGCATAAGAAATCAAAAATGAATATGATAATCGGATTATATGCCCGATCTAATTTCGATAAAAATAAACACTGAACTAAAAGATCACCACACCTTGGCTGCCTGCAAATTGTTATAGAGGCAATCGAAACTCGAACATCGAAAGAGATTGCAAACAATTTGAAGAAATAGAGCGAAGAAGAGGAGCGCTGAATTATGGTCAAGAGCAGATAAAGTCCAGTTAAGGCGCTGCTAAAAGTAACCCCAACGAAGCCATTTCTCAGTTCTTTCTGACAATCTTTTATGAAGCTGTAGACAAAAATTGCCACAATGGAAATAACGGCCCATTTGTTTGAAGATCACATCAAACCCCATATGGCTCGTCTCCAGTATGATTCATCAGGTACCGAATTAAAACATATGTGAAATGTTGATGGAATTCGGAATTCATTGCTAACTCCTTTAATGTGCTTACAAGAATACACCGACAAAGAGACCACTGACTGAAGGACATCGCTAAATAAATTTGTAAAAGTGATTTTGAGACGATCAGCATACGTTTTGATGGGCCCTCATCGCTAACATTTTCAAGTGTTTTGCTAGAATATGTTATTAAAAGATCCCATCCTTATTATTTCAATTGATTTTTTTCTATCTTATATGAAAAAGCTTTCATTTATTTTGAAATTTGTTTCATTCGTTTAGTTCAGTTTAATTTAATTTGAAAAGTATAATTTCAGTTGAAAAATATGCTTTCACGTTTGGTTTGATTTGGTTTAACCTACAAAAATATGTCAAATTAAATTGCCCTATCTTCCACACATGGAATACAGAAAGAACTACTCTTTTTTTTCATTTGGTGCTAAATTCAAATCATATGTAATTTTAGGTAAAGAAAAATAATTTATAAATGTTTCAAAAGTTCTTTTCCAATAATCTAGCAGCCGAATATTTGATTTTTAATGCAACAAAATGATTTCTAAATAACGTTTTATTTCCTAAACTAAATTTCATATTTTATGATGCTCAAATATGTGTGATATAAGGTAAAAGTAAACCCTTAGCACAATGGCCATTGGAAGCCATATATGTCACATCATATAGATGTCAAGTATAATCTAATCTCTGTTTTTAGGAAAAAAAAACATTCTTCCCTGTCGTCCCTACATGTGCAAGAAAATATCACATTTACATAAAATCAACATAAAGCTTACCAACATTTGTTGCAGACTTAACGTGTTCATATCATGCTGTTGAAAGAATTTACATGTATCCTCCCATCCATAGCTAAATTCAAACGACTGATTGTTATGATGATGATTATCGTCGTCATGATAATGATCATGATTCTGGTGATGATGTTGTTGCTCGTCATCCAAATCGGCTAGAAGACATTTATTATCTCCAGCACCGCCGTTGCTGTTGACGCAGCCACGGCTGCAAAAACCATCCGAACACGACACCTCGGAACCCTCCGATGTGTCTTCCGGCGAAGAGACAACACTGGAGGTACGAGAATTGCCATGTGACAATGGTTCACTGCCGTAGCCCGAATCTTTGATATCACTTTCGCAAGGACACTCAGCAGTAGGCGCTTGACAATCATTGCATTTCGTTGGATTTATGATGGCGGTATTTGAGGCAACAGTGTTGCTATTAGAAATTGTTTTAATAACATCAACCTGAACGTTTTGCGGAGCCATCGTTTGCTGTTTCCGAGACTTGCCGCTGTTCTTCTTGTTGCTTGTAGTATTGTTGGTGGTAGGGGCATTCTTCCGTTGGGGCGTTGTTTTAAGTTTTTGCTTCTGCTTTTGTTTCTTCTTCTTTTGCTGCTGCTGTTGAGTATTTGGCTGGACTATTTGGATTGCTATGGAAAGAGCTTTATGATGTTCTTCAACATCCTCGTCCGCTTCCTCATCCTCGTGATTATCTTCAAGATGATCACATTCCACGCCCGCATCCTCCTCCAAGTCTTTTCTTTTCTGACCAGCAGTTGATGCCTTCCCTTTTGTCGTCAAAACGTCATCGCGATCTTCCTCCTCCTCCTCTTCATCTTCTTCTTCGTCTACGCCCAGGGCTTCTTCATCGCCACCGTCAATTGATGCGGGGCTCAAGACATTTCTGTCCGAAGTTACATTATGCTCATGCAACTCTTCATCTTCTGTGCCATGGTGATCCTCTTCAGAATTGGCTTCGTTGTTGAGTTCACCGCCACATGCACGATGGGAGTTTTTCTTCTCATTCTTCTTCTTCTTCTTTTTGAGTTTCTTTTGCTCACGCTTATGCTCTTTGGCCTTTTCAGCACGACTGATCTCTTGATAAAGTAGTTCCAAATTGCTAATACCCTGCTTCTTCTCCACGGACATATCAAAACTTTGACAGATGGCATGAACACCGACAGCAGCTAACACTTGACAGGCACGTTCTTCCTCACGTAAACTCACGTATACCCGACGCAGACGTTCATACATAATCATACCGACACAGGTGAGAACTTCTTCCTGGGCAATTTCCAAAGTTTTCGCATGACGCTCTCGCAGTTTAGAGTAGCTGAAACGATACA